>OX402023.1:799693-1399693 GCA_947859395.1 Eupithecia insigniata | reverse complement strand
CTAGTGCATTGTTACCAAAAAAACATTATTCATAATAGATTCCTAAGGTTTGCGGCTAGTTAGCAGCTCGATAACTTTAGCAAACCCAGACCCCTACTTTACGTGTTCTAGAGTGTGAAAAAATGGCCGAAATCAATCAGCTGTTTGACATTATCAGAGGTCAGAGACAGATAAAAAGCCATAGCAGGTGACAAGATAGGTAACCGCCTTTGTGAACGCCAACTCTATGGTTTTGTGTATATTTGATGAGCCAAAGCTAAAAGAAGAAGAAGAAGTGATATTTGACGTCAATTTCGTTTTTTGTTTTCAAGTTGTGAATATCTTTACCGGTCATTGTATTTCTATAATTTTTATTTCTTGCCGGTAAAGCTGTCTAAAAACAAATTCGGAAAAAATAGTTTATAGTAATGGAGGATCAGGAAAAAATAACCAAAACGAGCCCGAAGCGAAAACTGGATAGAAGAAGATAAGGTTAGTACCCTAGTGCTCAGTGCTCATACCCATATTGTATTCTCTTTGCTCATACCTATACACGAGCGAAAAAGTGCCAACGGCTTACGACAACGGCTAGACGAGTCCTACGGCTACAGTTACCTCAGCCGTTGTCACTTTGCCGCTCGTGTATGTGTATGAGCACGAGATAGATTATATTCTACTTCATACATATCCTTGCATAACCCTTTTTCACTTTCAAATTAATATGCTTTTTTGAAGGTGTTGCTAAAAGAGTTGGTAAAGGAGCGGTTTGATGTGTTGGAAAATAAAAACACGGACACAAATACTAACATTTTTTATTGAACTATATATTGTAATATAATAATAATAATTGATTTAATAGCTGCTAACCGTCATTTCGCTCGAGCATTTCCAAGATAAAGTGAGGCCTATATTCTCTAGAATAGTATCAAGGCTATAGAAGTCTCTACCATTTATAATTATTTACTTACGACGATAGGAAGTTACTATTATTTACCTGATTTTATAAAAGTAGGTTTCTCAATTAGCTTCACCAAAGTGCCGGGTGACAAATGCTTGCAAAATTGTATTGTTACGCCCCCTGACCCTAGGATTGACATATTGTTGTTGCTGTTGTCGTTATTGCATTACAGCGCTCGGCTCTTGATCTAAAGTCTCTCCATGAGCTATGGCAATGTTATGCAACACAGCGAGAGCTACAACAGTTGTTTTAACATTTTCCAATTTAACTGACATCCCATGGAGCAGGCATTGGAACCGCTGCTTCCACACTCCAAAGCAACGTTCCACACAATTTCTTATGCCTATGTGGGCCTCGTTATATTTTTCCTCTGTCGCATTCTGGGGGCTCAAAATGGGAGTGAAGAGATAGGGCTCTAGTCGGTACCCCGAATCTCCCAAAAGCCTTCCTCTAAATGCTCCTGCTTCAAAGCGATCTTTTAAGGTACACTCATTAAATATGCGAGACATGAGTACTTCCTCTCCATCTAGCGACAATGTCTATAATTCGGAGACGTGCATCACAAATTACCTGTAAGAATAATGTGAACACCAATAAAGTTGTATACCTAAGAGTAACATTATTAATTCAATAATGTACCTACTGAATGTTTTGTAAGGCTATGAAATAAAGGATTATCTATCTATCTAATTAGGTATTCTGTAGCTACGTAGATAGGTTACTACCTCCCCCAATGGTAAAATAAAATCAAAATTATATAGGTACCAACCTGGACATAATGATGGATCATGGGAATAGAATCCCTTCCGGTTTATATAATACTGAGCAGCATTACCCCCACATTTTTTTATATGGGTGCAGTCAATGCAACCAATAACCGTTGGAAAGTTTCTAATTCCCATGAAGACCCTCATCAAACTTTCCTCCTCTGCAAATGATGCAGGCATTTTTATAAAAGCTCTTGAGTGTTTAGCTAGTGCTCGAGATACTCGCTTACAAATGCGGCTTACATTTGATTGAGACAAACCATGATGGTCTCCAGCGTCTTCTTGTACCTGTAAATAGAATGTAATAATCACTTGTAGGTACGTAGGTACTTTATTGCACACATAAATCAAACAAAACATGTCACAGTTTAAAACACTATTGTTTTACTAGTGACCTGCCTAAGATGGAGAGTGGCTAGGCCGAAAGGAAAAACAGAAGGAATGTTTACAGTTATATTGTATAGATATAGAGTGAAGTTAGAAGTAGGGTCTGAGTACGATGTCTCCGAATACGGTACTAGAAGCTATTTGCCACTGGCCTGAGCTGAGAGGTCTGACGTAGTAGGCCGACAAGTGGATGGACGTGGGCTAGCAGCAAGCGTGGTGCAGTGAAAAACTTGTGAATCCTGGCGGATGCCAAGAATTCTTCCGGATACCAGTAGTGAGAGTATCGGAACGGACGGCGTCAGAGAGGCCGATGGTGTACGGCAGCCTTTAGTGGGGAATCCTTCCGGTTACCGGCGGCGAGATTGTCGAAGAGGAGCGGCGTCAGTATGGCCGGTGGTGTAGTGTAGGTAGCGGTAACCCGTAGGAAGGAACCCTGGAATCCACGTCCAGACACTTTAGAAGTGGCCCGGTTTGCAGTATGACTGCTGCATCCTCTACTCAAAGCGTGAGCGCAAGTAGAATACATAATAACATTCATGGTACAATAACGGTCAGAAAGGTCATTGACCAGTGATTTGACTTACCTAGGACACAAGTTTTTACACTAAATACACACTAATTACAATAATGCAACACTCACCCGATATGGGTTCACAGTATGATAGTTTTAGGTAAGTTATTTAGAGTTTTAATCGCAGAATAAAAGTTCTCGGTTAGCGAGTTTGTTGTCCGCGAGAAAGTGACAAGTAACCTCCAATTCCGTGAAAGATAAGCGGGCGGCACATAGGCACAATGCTGCCAACTTATGCGTTGCGTTCCGTTCAGTTGTCGACGCGGCGAGTGGCGCGAAAGTTTAACTCTGTGAGAAGCGAACGGAATCGTTACAATTTAAAGGAGCTAGTAAAATACTTGCCTCACGTCGACCCCAGCACCTAATAGCTGTTAGCACTTGCAGTTTGGGAGAGGTGCCTTTACCTTTGCGACTTAACCTCAGGTCCGTCTGCACGAGGTTGATAATTGCGCTCATGGTATTTTTCGAAAACCGATAGCGCCGGCGGAACTCTTCGTCATCCAAGGCAAATGGGTCTGGTCTATCTCTGTATGTTTTATGCTGGCGGTGTGGGGCGGCGCGACGACGTCTCGCATTAATTGCAGCAATCGTATGCAAAGCTTGTAAGCTTTGCATTTTATTTCGTAGTTGCAGTAATCAAAAAACGTAATTGAGGAGACGGATAATTCTACTTCTACTTTTTTTAAGTGGTGCCGTTTGCTTTTAGCTATGATTCTGCAAGTGTCAGTATGGAGTGTCATAAAAAATAAAATAATATGATCGGTTCTAACCGTAGACTGAGCATAGAGTAAAAGCAAAAATTCCAGGTTATTCGAGAACGTTTCTTTTACTTTTTTTCAATGAGGTTTGTCTTTGCTTAGCATTACGGACATTGACAGAATGTATCCGTCCACGGTCTGTACTCTATGCTTACCTGTTTTAGTAAGCAACAGTTTAGCAGACTTTTATGAATAGAAAAAGATAGCAATCATTGGTTTAGCCTAGCGAACATTTTAACTAACTTACTGCTAAACCTGTGATAGTGATTCAGACACAGTGATTCAGTTGGACAGACACACAGCGGAGGCTTGGTAATATTCCATTTCACCCGTTGGATACGGAACCCTAAAAATAAAAAATATATAAAAATATAAACAAATAAATTAATAGTCCGACAATTATTATAAAGCCGAAAGTGTCGTTGTGAAGATGCTTGGCCGAATACAACGCCAAAATGATCGCGAGGTGCGAGCGAAGCTACTAAAAAAATTTCAATAATATTTTCTATTCTAGTAGGTTACTTTATATTCAGCGATACTCAAGGGTACCAAACAACACAACAAAGCATACAGGTGTATGAATTCGGCTATATTAGTGGCCGCTATGCTCGCTCTAGCTCACGTAAAGATCGGATCTGGGTTTGCTAGCTGCTAACTCGCCGCAAGCGATTGCATAATGAATAACGTTTTTTGATAACAATGCTCTAATCGGCTTCTAGTGGGCCGCTAAATCATTATGAAAATTACAATTAAAGAATATCAATAAATTAGAACTGATTGAAAAAATGAAAAAATGTATATAACTGCAGACTGTTGCAAAAAAATTAGATAATTTACTTATTTGTTTTGTGTACACAGTTTCTACAATAAATATTTTTTTTATCTTTCTCTTTAGCTAAAATGCATATTTTATAGATTGTTTGCAACAGTAGTATAGATGAAAATTACTTACGAAATTCTTTTATTTTCAGTACAACAGAGATTGTAATGAAGATGCAGAAAAACTTTACTTTATTTCTTTTACTTAACGTTGAACTGCTGGAAGGAGTGTCCCTCACCCTGTTTTATAGTTGAAAATATCTAAAACTTCAGTAGATATTTTTGTAGACCGGTAAAACGTAATTTTCCTACTAAAAATGTTATGGTACCAATTGATTCGTGCGTGACTGCGTGACCCACCATAAGCTTATTTTCTTTAAAACATTCTGATTCAAATTAGGTCGCATCTCCAATAAAACTGTAGACGGAGGATTTATGCCTTAGTCTACGTATAAAACCGTAAACGAGGGATTTATGCTGTATAAAACCGTAGACGGGGTATTTATGCTGTATAAAACTGATTTATAATTTATGCTGACCCTAGCATAAAACGTTTATCTACATATGTATCTCTGGAAACAAACATGTTATTTTATTGTCATCAATCAAAATTAACGTGACAGATTGACGTCATATTTGACATCATTTTACAGTTGACGTTTTACTGTAAGTTTTTCTAAAATAGGTCCTAAACTGTCCTAAAGTTTCTGAGTCCGAACTCTAACCAATATTTCAATAGCATAGATAGCATGTTTTAAGACATCGACATGAAATCATCGACTGTCGATAAACTTTCTTTTCCCCCACTAGTGTAGTGAAGCACAACCACTTTCACCGTCTGTATTTGTTCGTTTCCTACTGCGATAATATTATCTAGTTCTAGGACTCAGGATTAGGTAACTTGGAGTTCAGGCCTAGATACCTATAAAACATGAAATTCTGACTAAATAATGCTGATCATTAGTAGTAGCGGTCACACCGTAGGAATCGACCACTGCAACTCAGCTCGTGGATGTCGTAAGAGCCGAAAAAGGAACCTACCAGAGGAAGTGCAGCAGCTTCTTTCTGTGTAGTTTAAACATCACTGCGGTCACCATTCCACCGGCCTTTGGCCGAATTCTGATAATCAAACTCTTTACTATGACAATGACTAGCAATGTGGAGCGGCGGGCGTAGGTCTGCCTGCAACGCAGGAGGTTGCGGGTTCGATTCCCGCCATGGGATAAATGTTTGTACGATCTGCAGATATTTGTTTCCGGTGTTCTGGATATTTTCTTTTTATAATAAAAAATATCTATTTACATAATGTATGTATTGTATTATGTATATCATTCATCTAGAAAATATAAATAAAAAAACATTTATTTTTCTCTTACAAAGGATAAACAGAAAGTTTGGTTTACATGACGTGATAATTATATTATGTATACTCTATAATATACGATATATTATAATATATATTCTAATATGGATCCATAACACAACCTCTGCTTAGCTTGGGGCTAGATGATGTTGTGTGGATAGTCCAGCTAAAAAAACGGTCCAGCTAAAAATGGTCGCAGAAACGTTGATAGATCATAAAAACTCTAGATAGTGCGTGCGGTGCTATTTGCACGGAGATATTGATATAATGGTTTCAACCTTACACTTTTTGACACGCGTTTTTTCATATTGATAGATTATACGTATTTTACAGTGTTGTAAATGATTAAGTATACAAATCTTTGACTTGTAATTATTATTACTAATAAATGACTATTATGACTATTATTGTAGGACGTGTGGCCCATTTTCTTTCAAGGTGAAAAGACGCGAGAGAATCTCTCACTCCGTATGAGCTGTCCGTCTGGGGAAGAACCTGCGCCCTTCAGTAGAACACAGCCAAATAACGCGTTCTCTTGCATAAACTTGCGTTGTTTTCCTACGGTCAGTAAGATTGCCAAAGCACAACGGGGGTTGCTGTAGTTATTGTATAAGGATGAGAAGGAGGAGTTATTGGATATTTTGGCTTAGTTATTAGTTGGGTATTTTGTTACAATACCGCTAGTACCAACTGGTACCCAATAACGTTACAATACTCTATACCTTTCCTGATTTCTACCCAATATGTTTCTAACCGATTTGGTTAGAAATACCAAATACTTGTTGCAGCTACATACTACTACAACTTTACGGGTGAACGGTCCGCTAGTACCTAAGCGTAGATGATAGTTAGGTAAGTATAGGTATTGAAGCGTTAGGTAGTTATGGCTTACGATCGGTTAGGCGCGATGCTCGCTTTGCACAGTTATTCCCTAGCGGTATGCGGATTTTACAATAGCGTTAGATATTTTAGGACCACGCTAACAGGTACTGAGTTAGTTATTGAATACTGGACTCATCTCTAGTAGTTACATTTTTGTACTCATAGCGGTGGATCCGGTATATCCGTTATATTACAAAGATGTAACTAACAAAGGAAGAGTATTACTTACCAAAATACAAGTTTATCACAACCTTGGTTTGGCAATTAGTGCACAATAAGTACAACATGTGGCCGTGGGGCCGCGGCGTACGAATATCGACCCCTCCAACTCAACCCGTGGATGTCGTAAGAGCCGACTAAGGGAACCTACCAGAGGAAGGGCAGCAGCTTCCTTCTGAGTATTTTTAAACACCAACACTGCGATCACCAATCCGCCTGCCAAGCGTGGTGATTATGGCAAATCCCCCCCTACATGGGAGACCATCCACTCGATGGACCGACGACATCGTAGCGGTCGCGGGGAGTCGATGGATGGAGGCGGCTCAGGACCGCTATTTGTGGCGTCGTACGGGAGAGGCCTATGTCCAGCAGTGGACGTGTATGGGCTGATGATGATGATGATGATGATGATGAAGTACAACATTTTGAGAAAAATGGACTTTAAATTTAATTAACAGCATTTACAGGGTTGGCAGCGCGCGTGTAACGTCTGTGACGCCTGGTGGTCCCAGGTGGTCCCGCACGCTTGTTTACAAGACAAGTTTCTTTTATCTAAAGGTAAAATGCCAAAATATGTCATTCTGAGAGGATACCATTGTTACAGTGAAGCGATTCGTTTAGTGGAATGTAAGTATTCCACTTCCCAGTGGTTAAGTAAATGCGGATCCTAGCCACGTAGCTATCTAATAATAAAAAAGTGTATCAATCGGTCAATCGGCCCGTCGAGCAAGTTGAATTACGTAAAAGTACGTGAAAACCGTATTATTGGTATCATTATGAATTATTATATGTGGGTTCCGTATGGATTATAATTAGATGTTTTCTACAAAAAGTTATAATCGACATGAAATTCATTATAATTTACACCGTTTTTAGGGTTACGTTCCTTAAATGGAAAAAATAAAACCTTATAGGACCACTTTGTTGTCCGTCTGTCTGACTGTCAACCCTCTTTGCTTAGGAACGCGTGGAACGACCTATGGAGTTGAAATTAACATAAAATACTCAAGTCCTCTTGTAGTCGTAATATAAATCAAATTTTTAAAAGCTATAGCCTTTTTGGCCAATTTTTTAGAAATATCCATGGAAATCACATGCACACATAACCGATAGGGCACTTCCAGTTGACCTAGAATCATGAAATTTGACAAGAACCTTGGTCTTACAGCACAACTAAAGAGATCCGAAATCCGAGAATTTGTAGTTTATTCGCATAAGATACTTCCTGTTGACTTAGAATCATGAAATTTTACAAGAAACAAGGCCTTATAGCACATGTAAAGTGAAAAATCTAAAAACAGTTAACTTGTAGTTAATTTACAAAAAAAAAATCGTTTTTGCAAGCGACTAAATCCTATATAGGGTACCAATCCCGTTGACCTAGAATCATGAAATTTGGCAAGAAACAAGGTTATTAAGGAACCTTCGGTGCGTGAGTCCAACACGCACTTGATGTTTTTCACTTGAAGTCCGTTAAAAATTAAGGGACTAGTATTGTATGTTTTATATCGTAGTTTTTCATATTCTTAGTTCATTCTTTTTTAATTTATTTATAACCTGATGCTAATCCAGGAAAAACACAAATAGGTATACAGATTGAGATATCACATTGGCGACCTTAGTGCTTAAAACAGTTTCGTCACTCGGGCAACCTTCGGAAAGAGTGTAGAATACAAATGTAAAAGATTGTGTTGAATCATCCTATGGTTCTTTATAACGGAACTCAAATTATTCAGTTTTTGTGAAATTGTAACGTATTCTAACAATGATGAAATCAAAGAATATTTTCCTTATTACTGGTAGCCGTAAAATCATGAAATTTGGCAAGAAACAAGGTCTTATAATAAAATTTATTACGGAACCCTCGGCGCGCGAGTCCAACTCGCACTTGATATTTTATTTTAGAAAACTATTTTATTTTGACGGAAGTAAGCGGGTAGACTACGAACCATATTTGTGTTGGAAGAACACCAACGTTGGGTGGGCTTCTTCTGGATGTGTAAATTTTAATAACTTTTTATTGCGAGTTCCCTTTGTCGCAACTGAGATTGCGTAACGAAGCTTCCCTTTTGTGCAACTCATTTTGTACCCTTTTGCTTAATTCGATAATTTTGAGCGAAATAAAGACAGTCTTACTTAACTAATAATAAAAAATTTGAAACAAGCAGATAATTGAAACATATTAAATATATCATCGATCACGCGATCAAAATAGAGATAGTTTTTTGAAAAAAAAATCTGTTTACCTTTATAGAAATACTGACATGTATCTAAATGGCATTAAATTTAGATTTAGATAGGCAAAATAAACATGTATTAGACACATAAATGATACTATAATGTGCTAGTGTTTTCTTTTTCACTTCTTTCACTAGTGGACAAAAAATTGAAGTGAAGAGAATATCAATAACACCTTATTTCTTATTTGATAATAATAACTATGTATATAGTATAAAATTTGACTTGTCTAAGTTAAACTTAGATAAAAAGCACAGAAGAAATAAAGTTATTGATTCTGATTCTGATTAGATTTTTTTTTATTGATTTTGGGTTTCGTATTCTGTTACGTTACGAAACCTATGGCTTCGCTATGTCTGTCCTTTTTTCCCTCATGCTATTATGCTATTATATCAGCATCTATCTCAGCTATTCATCTGAAATTTAAAACAATAATACATTACGTGGTGTCGAAATTTGAAAAGAGACCTTACACTACTAGGTCAAGTGGGATATTAAATGAAAGGTATCAGTTTGTAAATTTCAAAACAGTTTTCGACATTTTTGTAGTGTTGATACTTGTTGATATATTTGAAAAACTCGAAAAAAATATCAAAACCCCATCATCATCAGCCCATACACGTCCAATGCTGGACATAGGCCTCCCCTGTACGATGCCACAAATAGCGGTCCTGAGTCGCCTCCATCCATCGACTCCATCGACCGCTACGATGTCGTCGGTCCATCGAGTGGATGTTCTTCCATGTAGGGGATTTGCCATAATCACCACGCTTGGCAGTCGGATTGGTGATCGCAGTGTTGGTGTTTAAAAATACCCAGAAGGAAGCTGCTGCCCTTCCTCTGGTAGGTTCACTTAGTCGGCTCAATATATGTATATCAAAACCCCATATCTCTGAATTTGGCAGATCGATCCATCTAAATTAAATAGGTAATAGCATTTGTAGATCTATATTTTAAACGAAAAATATACTTCGAGAAGTCTGTAAGTATAACACAAAAAAATTACAAAATGGGGATACTAATTTTCAAAAGGCTTTGTACTACGGGGGCTTGTTCATCTTAAAACAATTTTAGAAATTTCATTGTTTACTTTTTGAAATATTTTGAAAAAATTAGAAAAAATTACCATTATGCCTTATTTTCTCCGAAGTTTGCAGAGCGATCCATCTGAAATGTAGGCACCTACTATTTTAAGGTATTCATTAAAAAGCAGTCGCAGGGAGTCGATGGATGGAGGCGGCTCGGGACCGCTATTTATGACGTCGTATGGGGAGGCCTATGTCTGGCAGTGGACGTGTATGGGCTGATAATGATGATGATGAATTAAATAGCGAAGTTTTTAATTGGTACCTATAGTACATATTTGTTCATGTTATTGTAATAAGTTGTGTACCTAGTTACTTTCAAGTATAAATTGGTACCTATAGTACATATGTGTTCATGTTATTGTAATAAGTTGTGTACCTAGTTACTTTCAAGTATAAATTGGTACCTATAGTACATATTTGTTCATGTTATTGTAATAAGTGGTGTACCTAGTTACTTTCAAGTATAAATTGGTACCTATAGTACATATTTGTTCATGTTATTGTAATAAGTTGTGTACCTAGTTACTTTCAAGTATAAATTGGTACCTATAGTACATATTTGTTCATGTTATTGTAATAAGTTGTGTACCTAGTTAATTTCAAGTATAAATTTAATTTAAAATGGACTTATTACCCTACAAAATTATAACCTACTGATTTGTCTTTTCATGCTTATGTTTCTAAATGGTTTCGGCAGAATACCAGCGCCTATCTACTCCTGAGTGGTAAGGCATTTATGCTGAGTCGAGACCTTTTTGCTGCTGTAACAGTCTCCCATTTAAAAAAAGAAAAAAACCATTTTGTGTAATTGTTTTTCCTGTGCTATAAGTTAATATTTTATGTTTAAAATGTATTTTTATGTCTGTTTTTGTACTGCAGCAGTAAATAAATGAGTGTATATGTCTATGTCTATGTCTATGCTTATCATTAGCTCATAGTTTGTAATTATTTAAAGTTTATACTATTTGTCGTAAATAAATAAATCTTTAAATTTGTAGAATTGACAAATGTTCGAAACCCTCGACGCACGAATAATACTCGCACTTGACGGATCTTGTTTAAACTAAATTACGCTAAATTCAGCATTTCAGTTCTAAACTGGAATCACAGAGACGTCTAAATAAAAGACATTAAATAATATCCCAAAAATTTACGACTCCGGCGGGACTTGAACCCGCGACCTTCCCCTGAATACGGGGCTGCGCTATCCAACTGCGCCACGGAGGCAAGTACCGTAAATTTTTGCGATATTATTTAATTTCTTTGAGATTATACCAAGTGCGAGTAACGCACTATAATAACAAAAACCGTCTGAATAAAATGTTTTAAAACGTCAAGAAAACCTTTTAAAAATTAATAAAAATAAAAATATATTTATTTCTGTCAGTATATTCGTTACAATAGTATGGGTCCTCTTTTAAGCATGATTATGCTTGTGTTAGATAGAGAACCCCGCTCTTCTATAACATTAGGTTTGATAGGTACGTATACATTGAAATTTGGTACTTTAAGGGTACCTAGTACAAAAATAATGTATATAAATTCATTATGAATGTAAGCGGATTAACTACGAACTTAGTTTGTGTTGGAAGAAGTTCTTCCAACAAAGCCGTACCATTTCTATGACTTTTGGCAGGTATAGTAAAATAAATCTTTGCTTTTTTTTTCAGACAGTATATAATGAAATCACAGGAAATCCTTGCAGGTCTCGACAGAACCTACGTATTTGCTTCCCTTGGAGTCGAGACCCTAGGTCCGTGGGGAAGAATAGCTCTCAGGTTTGAA
This sequence comes from Eupithecia insigniata, assembly GCA_947859395.1. Taxonomy (NCBI): domain Eukaryota; kingdom Metazoa; phylum Arthropoda; class Insecta; order Lepidoptera; family Geometridae; genus Eupithecia; species Eupithecia insigniata. Next base: position 1,387,879 of record OX402023.1, on the reverse strand, counting down.
AAAAAATCCGAGCGTCTGGTCGAAGCGACGCGTAGCCCGAGAGCTGGTGAGCATGGTATAAGAAAAGAGGTATGCTCTTCCGACACAATAGTCACGTGGGTGTCGCCAGGCTACGTCATCGACGTCATCGGCCAATGAGAAAACGACTCTGTTTCCTGGTGTTACCAGTAGCGTACAATCGTAACTCCCTGAACTCCTGTATGAATCTGATAAAAGTATGTGGTTTTGTATTTACCAATTATCACAATGACTCGTGTTTAACTAACGCTGTTTTGACTGATCTAACAAATATAATTGAGTTTTTTTATTGATTTTTCATATGACTCTTATCTTATCACATTTGTTTCCCAACTTCTACATTTTGTTGAAATACAGTGGCAACTGGATAGTGACGTCACCTGGCGACACTCCCGGTAGAGCATACCTTGTTTTCTTATACCTACCATGCTGGTGAGTATCTGGCGCAGCGCATCAGCATTGCCATACAGCGGGGCGATGCAAACAGCGTCTTGGGGACGCTTCCGACTGGTAGGTATTACCTGTAAATTGTTTGCAACAGTCTGCAGTTAGCTCAAATGTTTCAATAGTATTTCTAATTTGTTGTTATTCTTTGATCGTAATTTTGTTAGTTATTAAAGACTAGCTGCTGCCCGCAGCTTCGCACGTGCTTTTCATGTACCCTATGTCCATCCCCGGGATACCATCTACCTCTCTACCAAATTTCATTAAGATCCGTTCAGCCGTTTAGGCGTGAGAAGGTAACAGATACACAGACAGATACACAAAGTTACTTTTAAAATAATATTAAGTAGGATTTGTTCCAATTCTGTAATTGTTATTTTCTTTGTGTAAAGTTTTACATCCTGCTCGATAAAACTAAAATCCGATAATAAGTTCGCATTATTCGATGAAGAAACACTGAAATGATAATGTTCGTGATAATGATGAAACGAACAGAAAGTGCGTAAGCTTTTGAAATTCACGGGGCGATATTCGTTTGAACGAAACCAGTAAAAACGGTGTAGTCTCCTCACATTGAACCCGTCAAGCAATACAGTATGCTAATACAGTATCTCGTAATCGTATAGTCAAGAATGAAGATTATTATGTATTCTGTGTAAGTCTTGTAATAAATTTATTATATAAAAATCTCGTGTCACAGTGTTTGTAACAAAACTCCTCTGAAACGGCTTGACCGATTTCAATGTTTTTTTTGTGTATATTTTAGTAGGTATGAGAATAGGATGTTAACTATTTTTTATACCCCTAAGCTGCCCCTAAGTGGTAAGAGCCACACCAAAATAAAAGTTTAAATTTTTTTGGATAAAAAAATTCATTTAATTTTTTTTATGTTTTCGTATTAAAAAATACATATTACCCTCAATTTTCACCTTTATAACAACAACCCCCATAGTACTATTATAATTTTCAACCCTCAGTGGTCGTTGGCAAAACGTTTGCCGGGTCAGCTAGTAAAAAAATATTATATTCTTAATATCAAATCTTTATTGTTAGTCCCGAAAATTTGAGACGCTAGATTTGCTCACTATTCCTAAAAAGAGGCAGAGTCTATGAAATATTGCATTCTTTATTTCAGCCAAAGAAAATAAATACTACGTGGACGAAGCATGGTCGTATACTCACTTTCTTCGGAAATGTTTTACGCCGTAAGGACGCATCTGTGATCGCCTTGCGGTTCAAAAAGAAAATCAGAAAATTTACGGCACAAGAGCACGCGGCAGATCACCAATGCGCTGTCAGTCCAACTTTACTTTAATTAGTCCAGCCATTATCAGTTGTCAGCCAGCCATTGTCAGTCCAACTTTACTTTAATGGCTGGACCAATTAAAGTAAAGTTGGACTGAACGTCACTTGCGATTTAAATAAAATAAATAAATAAAATTTGTTCAAAGAAACTCGTACATAGAAAAATACATAGTGCACTTAATTAATAAATATAGCTATGTGTAACAATTTTGCCTGAACTAGGTAATCCTGTTTCAGGCGACAAGAGTGCTAATTATTACATAAAATAATCTCTTAATATTACGATAAAGGCATATTTTATTATAACAATGTTGTTTATTTTACAAACGGTTTATGATATTATTAAGGAAACTAACTTATATTGAGTATAACCAAATTAATCACTATTTTAACTAGATTAACTTAATGTATAAAAATATAATTTACTTGACAATATCTAATAGCTTCTCTGTTTCATCGTAGGATAGACTTTGAAGTTTAAGTTTAATGCATTTTTGACAGTTAATATAGTTAAGCGCGTATAAATTAGACATTTGAGTTGTATAAGTGCATAATTTGTAAGCTTAGAGAAATAAAGTCATTGAAATCTGTAATCTTTAATCACACGAATGTACCAGAAAAGCAATACGAGGGAGGGCGCCAGATTGTAAGGCGTGCAACCACCCCTGCTATGACGACCACTCTTTCAAGAGTGTTACGAATAAGAAGAAGAAACATTTACCTATTGCTAGATTAATCTTACTGTATTAGATCCGCAGAGGGAGAGCACTGGTGACCTGTTATCCGGTTTCTTAACTTTTTTCAAATAGTCTCTCACAAAGCAGGTTAGCAGATTAGATTATATCTATGAAGATCTTATAAAACCTTTTTTGACATAAACCTTTCTGTGAGAAAATTAATTTATTGATAAGGATTTTAGGATAATTTACCTACAGCTAGGTTTAAAAAATACTTGATTTTTACACGTAGCGTCATGGCTTAATAGCGCAGACCTTGATGCGCAGAAGTCAATTTTTTGATTTTTACACTGCTTTTCACCTGCGCAGAATCCCCCTCCATTTTCTCCGAGCGCTATTAAACTGTGACGAGATGTGTATTTATTATTAGTATGACGGATTAGGTCATCGATATCGTCCATGTCAGCAATAGCTTATCCTCTGGTGGATCAGAGCGTAGAAGAATGTCTGTTCAAAGAACACTACTATTTTCAAAAATCATTCAATAGCGTGTCGTTGTAGACAATTGATCAATTATCCCGACAAGTATATTATTTCCGAAGTTTCAACCAGCGTGACCGTCAACAAAACCGCCCGTATGTTTACAACCTTCCATCGAGCCCCCGAACAGTCTCGCGTTCAGTGAAAGGTGGCGCGCCAGTGTTTGCAGACGTGTGACAATGGACAAGAAGTAGTGACATTATACCTGATAGGTTTCCCTTTATTTACTGTGAGTACCTAGCTTTATAAAAGTTGTTTGCAAAAGCTGGCGCGACTGTCTTTAGTTTTTTTATACAATTATCCACGCTGAGGACTTCACATATCCAGGCTTCCAATAAATGAAAGCAAAGGGGGAAAGAGCCAGCTTTCAAAAAATTACCTTAATATTTCATTTATTTTTATTTATATCATTCATTTATTTTTATATGATGGGAGAGCTAGACAATGGGCAAGATATGGTGATATTATAGAATCAGAATCAATAAGTTTATTTCTTTAGGCTTACAAAATAAGCACTTAGACAAGTCAAATTTTATACTATAAACATAATTATTATTATCAAATAAGAAATAAGGTGTTATTGATATTCTTTTCACTTCAATTTTTTGTCCACTAGTGGAAGAAGCTATAGCTGATAGGTTTATATTTACCGTGAGCTTTATATTCTCTAATCAAATAGCCCTAGACAATGAAAAATGAATAGTAGTGTTATAGCTAAGGGTTTTCCTATGTTTACTTTGAGTTTTATTTTATCCAGGAAATAGTGACATAATACGGAAAATAGTGACATTATACGGAAACCTTACCCAAAGCAGGTTTCTGTATATTTATTGTGAGTACCTAGGTTTATAGACCGTAGTTTAATAGCACTAAACAATAACAAAGAAATAGAAATGTTGTAATTGATAGGTTTTCTCATCATTGTGATTTACCTGGATAACATTTTACCCTATATGTTGGTATTTCTAAGGACAAAATGAACACGTAGGTAAATACTTATGTTTTCTAAAGTTATTCGTTAACTTATTGAAATATATAATAGAAACAATTGAGAATATATAATATTTATTTATTTCAGATAACATAAGATCCATAAACAACGTTTAAATGAAATTAGATTTAAAATTAAACTTAAAATTAGTAGTGCGTTGTGCCGAGGATTGATCATCCTCTGCACAAGACACCTCCAGAGCGGAGATATGACGCATTCCGCCACGGTCTTGAGGATGTTGTTTCGGCTAATAGAAACAATTGAGTGAGCTAACTGCAGACTGTAACAAACAATCTACAGGTTGCTCAACTTATCCATATCAATACCAGTCCCCAAGACGCTAACTGCATTGCCCCGCTGTATGGCAATGCTAATGCGCTGCGCCAGATACTCACCAGCTCTCGGGTCACGCGTCGCTTCGACCAGACACTCAGTTTTTTTTAAAAGTAAATACATAAGCGAATATTCACCACGTTACCAATATTGCCTGTTAGCTCTTTACGCATAACTTGAGTTATAGTGTTATGCAGACGATTTCATAACATAGCGTAGTACTGGAGAAATTGTTGCAAAACGCGGAATTAAATAATATGGCCATTTAGGCCCATTGAAGCACATTGCTACTAAGGTCGTGAGTCCAACTGAGACGACCGATGTGACGCGGCGGGCGAAGATCCATCTGCGACGCAGGAGTTTGCGGGTTCGATTCCCGCCTTGGGGCAACTCTTCGCACGATCTGTAAATATTTGTTCCGGGTGTTTTCTCTATGTATAATAAAAAATATCTGTCTATGTAATTTATTGTATTTTATATATCAGTCATCTTGTACCCAAGCTCTGCTTAGCTTGGGGCTAGATGATGCTGTGTCGATTCGTCATATCCACTGCTGGACATAGGCCTCCCCCATACGACACCACAAATAGCGGTCCTGAGCCGCCTCCATCCATCGACTCCCTGCGACCGCTACGATGTCGTCGGTCCACAAGAGTGGATGGTCTCCCAACACTCCGTTTCGCGTTGCATCGTGGCCGCCCCTCGAGAGCCTTTACTCTCCAGCGGTTATCAGTTCTACGAGCTATATGACCTGCTCACTGCCACTTCAGCTTACTAATTCTGAGAGCTATGTCGGTGACTTTGGTTCTTCTACGGATTTCCGTATTCCGGATTCTGTCCGTCACACCAAGCTTAGCTCTCTCCATAGCCTGCTGAGCTACTCTGAGCTTATGAAAGAGGGCTATAGTTAGCGACCACGTCTCGGATCCGTATGTATCACTGGCAACACACATTGATTGAAGACCTTCGTCTTGAGGCTCTGCGACGTATCTGTGTCGATTATCTAGCAGTACCTGGTTGACCGAGCTTTGCTCGGAATATTTTTTGGTATGTTGTGTTTTTTAGAAATTATATTTATCACGTGAGTTAAAAAGACACAAATAATATAAATAAACAATAGGTTTTCTTGGTCTAACCTCAAACCAAATACTCGTTGGCTTATTGTTGCTTAACAACGCCACCTGATGGAGAAGCTTTAGTGTTGTTGTGTCGTTAGAGCAAGGAATTTATATACTGACGCTTTGACTGACGCCCAATTTTAAAAATAATAGTTATATTATTATTCGTCAATAGATGTCAGGAAGAGTCATATTTTTCAGTTTTTGTCATGGCTGTTTATCAACGAACAAAAATAATGAACTTTATGTCTATGGCCTTGCCTATGGGTTCATTAAGGGGTTCATCTATCGCTGACAACTTTCCTACCCCATTGTGACGTCATATCCGAGTGTATGCAGTAAATTAAATAAAAGGTGTCATACATGATAGATGAGGGTTTTGTAGCGTCGAAATCTTGTCTATGGGTGTGCCCTATCGATAAAGCTGATTATCGAAAACACGAATAAAACGACATTTTCTAAAAATGAAACCTAGCTAGATGGATTTATCGCCCCCGAAAACCCCTGTATACTAAATTTTATGCAAATCGTTGGATCCGTTTCTGAGATTCAGATTATATACATATATCAGAATCAGAATCAATAACTTTATTTCTTTAGGCTTACAAAATAAGCACTTAGACCAGGCAAATTTTATACTATAAACATAGTTATTATTATCAAATAAGAAATAAGGTGTTATTGATATTCTATTCACTTCAATTTTTTGTCCACTAGTGGAAGAAGTGAAAAAGACACATACAAGAATTGCTCGTTTAGAGGTATAAGATTATTTATTTATTTGTTAACTATTTTAATATACATACATACAGCCAAACATAGAACCTCCTGTTTTTTCTAAGTTGGTTAAAAAGCTAATAGTGGTTGCATAAGTTCTGAGAGCTGATTATTAGCCAATGTCAGAAAAAAATATGTTTTTGGGACACATTTTACATATTGCGTACATAATTATAAATTCAATCAATTGGCTAGGGGGGTTATTCCCAACGTCTCTCGTGAGAAGTTCCTATTCCCACCGTCTCACGAAAAGTATTCCCAACGTCTCACATGAGATGTTGCTTAGTCTCACCGTCGTCAGGGACAAACAAACACACTTTTGCATTTATAATTTTGTTAGGATTTTGTAACTCATCTAATAACTCAGCACTGCTTAATTTGGAGCTAGATAATGCTGTGTGAATTATTCAGATTGTTTTTAGGGTTCCGCATCTCGAAAGGAAAAAAGGAACCCTTACAGGATCAATTTGCTGTCCGTCTATCCGTCTGTAAACCCTCATTTCTCAGGAACACGTGGAGGTATCGAGTTGAAATTAAAATGAAATACTCAAGTCCGTAACTTCTTGGAGCCGTGATCAAACTTCTAAGACAACGCAATCGAAAGTTACAGCTGATTATGCGATTTTTTTAAATTTCCATCGGAATCTGTTGCTCCCCAAACCTATAGGGTAATTCCCGTTGACGTAGAATCATATAATTCGGCAAGAAGAGTCTTATAGAACAAGTGAGAAAAATCCATAAACCGTTATTAGTTTATAGCACACAGAAAAAAATGATTCTCGCCACGGACCGAAAACCTATAGGGTACTTCCCGTTGAAGTCAAAGTTAAAGTTTCCATATTTGCGTAAATACAATAAATGTACACTTAGAAAAGGTCAAATTGTTAAAATTAAACACTGATATGGAAATAAAGTGATATTTTGATTTCGGTCGCTTCAGTATGTAGACTAAAGTGAAGAAGCGACGAAGAAGCCTTTAGTTAGCAGTTATATATATCCAGTTTACAGCTTCAGCTTATTAAGCGAAAATAGTATTCAGTATTCATTATTTATTGATTTCATTCATAAAGTATGATATATACTATAAATAATATAAAAAGCTTGGGACGAGTTTTGCTCCAGCTCGAAAACTAACCTAACAAGGTAAAGGTTTCTTGTTCGCTTCTTTACTTTAAAAAGATTGAAGTAAACCAAAAATCTAAGTGATCTCTGTATTTTCCAGGTTTACTTTTAATTTGAATTTTGTGACGTGTCCACGAGTCCTGTAAGGTCTAAAGGAAATAAAGCACTTTTTTGAGTTTTGAGATTTTATAAATTGGTCTCCATCGTGTCCATCTCCTCGGAAGACCAGCGCTATGGTATAATCTGCTCTACCATAGCACATGCGGAGTGGAGACCGATTTTGTCAGTTGCTCGGTTTATTTATAATTATAACACAAGCTCTGCTTAGCTTGGGGCTAGATGATGTTGTGTGAATTGTCCAGTAATATATTTATTTTATTATATAATATAATTAATATTGATTTAGCAATTGAATTACTTGATTTTTTATTATTGTATTATGTGACTGTACGTAATTAAAACAAATGTGACGTGTTATTCCTGAAATCGACGAAATAAATGATTATTTGATTATTTGATTAATAATTATATAATAATTAATATGTATAATTATTATATATAATAATTTTATAATATAATTTATTCTTATTAATTTATTTATATCGAGTACCGCTAAAACTGATTCGAATTAATTTATTTATATACCAGAACAGAGACGAATTAGTATACTAATTCGTCTCTGTTCTGGCAAAATAAAAATGTTTTTACTTTTAGTTTAAAAATAAATATAAATAAAGCTGGACGACCCACACAGCATCATCTGGTCCCAAGCTAAGCAGAGCTTGTGTTATGGGAACTAGATGACTAATATACTTAATACATTTTACATAAATAGATATTATTTTATTAATACATAGAAATACTCAGAACACCCGAGACAAATATTTGCAGATATAATCATTTGCCCCAGGGCGGGAATCGAACATGCTTCCTCCGGCGGGTCAGGCGGACCTACGCCCGCCGCCGTTATACATACACTCAAAAATATATCTGAATCATCCAACACAAGTGAACCAAAACCATAATTTCTGACATTGAGCAATAAACAGAGTTCACATTACATAATTCATTTTGCCGGCACGCACTCTCGTAGTTGGGTAAGCGTGGATAAATAAAAAGTTATGTATTTACCTGACTACTAAGAAATTAAAGACAGTAATGAATTCTTAGAATACGTTTAATAGGTTAGAACCTTAAATGAACTGTAGAGTAACATCAACCGGTCTACCACCGGTAGTCCACCGGTCTGGAAAGAGTCTGTTTCCCCAGATTCCTATTTTCCGGAATGTTCCGGTACCTATTAATGATAGACTGGAGCTCCTCGGTATCACTCTCACACCAACTCTGAACTTTGGAACCCTTATCGAGTCGAAGGCTAAAACAGCAGACATGAAGCTAGGAATCCTAAACAAGGTTAAGCGATACTTCACACCGGGACAGCTTCTAGCACTTTATCAAACGAAGATCTATTGTCCATTAAAATAATAATAATAAACCTGCAGGGAAGCTTGTGGCGAGCTGTTGGTGAGTAGCGAAACCACGGGTATACCGAGTGCTCCCGGGGAAGTTTCTGGTTCCCGTCTCCGCTTGCGGAGTGGTATCCCAAGAGAACCAGATCCCCACCTCTTGCTTGCCTTCATTGGCCGGTCTGAGTGGAGTCGCGAGAGATGCATCTTAGGATGTAGACTCGGGGGTGGAAGTGTCTAATGGCGTAATAACGAGGAAACCCGCTCACGTGTCTTCGTGATGTTGAAATCGGGGCCGCACCTCTCGACACCCCTTAGTCATTTGCACCGATGTTGTTCCTTTCCCTGCATTTACGCCGACATTTTGAGAACCTATCCAGCATTCAGCAAGCCACCGTCTGCCGCTTGTAACATTATTGAGAGTACGAAAAAAAAAATATATTTTTATTTTATATTTTTATTTTCCTTTGCAATAGTCTCTACACCTGGCAGATATCATCTTCGGGTGTATCATATTGTGCAACCAAGGATGATATCCGCTATGTGTAGCTCTCGCCTTTAGATTAATTCTCATAAAGGGTCTCTGTGCTGTTGGCTTCGGCTCCACGCATGCCTCTATATGGCCCGTGATCATGGAAATAATAATAATTATTGTATTGTAGCGACTCGTGAACCGAGAGCTGGTGAGTATCTGGCGCAAAGCATTAGCATTGCCATACAGCGAGGCAATGCAGCCAGCGTCTTGGGGACGCTTCCGACTGGTATTGATATGGGCCAGTTGAGCTACCTGTAGATTGTTTGCAACAGACTGCAGTTAGCAATATTCATTTGTAAATACTAGTTCTAATTTGTTTCTATTATTTGATTGTATAAAAGAGGAATAACCCCCCTTGAGTTGTTTTGTTATACAGGGTGTCCTATAAAGACAAATAAAAAATCTTGACCCCTTTTGAAAGATATTTTTTTTTTTTAACTTTGTGGAAATTTTTCCTTTGTTCACATTTTTGGCCATCATGCCCACAATTTAAATAATTTCATGGGTGTTTTGCTACACATGTGTAATCATGCGTTGTTGAAGTTTGTGTTTTGGTTATAAGTGATAAGTTTGCTTTTACCTTGTGGTTTTCTGTAATTGTAATAAAGTTTTTTTAAAGTTTTCCTTAATAAATGTCTTTGTTGACATAAAATATCTTGGATTCTAAATCGGAGTATAGTATGTTTGTTCGGATGGAATCTTGCAACTCAATTTTAGACCAGTCATCATCAACCGATGGAGCTGAAATTTGTTATACTTAAGTAAGTTCAGTGACAATGCAATGTCATGGTACCATCGAGCTGGTCTGATGATGGAAACCGAAGGGGCCATAGGAATTCATAAACGAAACGACTTAACCACGTCGAGTTTGGGCACGTTGTATTTGTCTACCCAAGCACTTTGGACCTAGATGATAGTTATACCTAAAAGCTTGTATATATAAAAAAAAAATGAAGTCGGCTAGTAAATTCACACCATGCAGTCTTAATATCTACAGTATGTATCAATAAATAATCTTTATTAACAAAGAAAATATCAATGTTATATGTTATAGAAACAAATTAGAACTAGTATTTACAATTGAAACAATTGCGCTAACTGCAGACTGTTGCAAACAATATATAGTATGTTAATCCTCTGCCGGACTTCTTTCGTCAGTGGAAGCTCAAGTTGAATGAGTCAAAGACTGAGGCCATATTTTTCACGCGTAAACGAAAACCACCCGATAAAAAACTAGTCATTAGTAACCATCAAATCCCATGGAAGAAATCTGTTAAATATCTTGGTGTTTATATGGACACCAAACTGAATTGGAGCCCTCACGTGGATTACCTGCGTAGCAAAGCTAATAAAGCATTTGGAGCGCTGCGCCCTATCATGAACAGACGTAGTAATTTAAGCCCTAAAACGAAACTTAAAATCTACAGCACCTTAATTCGGCCCTGTATGACCTACGCTGCCCCTGTCTGGAGCAGCACTTGTCTCACTAACTACCGCAAAATGCAAGTATTGCAAAACCGAGCCTTGAAAATATCATACAATACCAAATTTCGCACTAACCTATCGAAGCTACACCAAGAAATTAACTTTCCATTAATCAAGGATTTTATCCTAAGTCTCACAAAAACCTTTTATTTGCTGCGCAACTGCAATCATAAAAATGCTTTGATATCCTCATTAGGCAAATCTCGATTATCGAATCTCCAGTATATCGACACTTACAAACGTTACCGCTTGCCCCATCACTACGTCTTGGACGAGAACAATGGCAACTTGACTGAGTCACTGGTTAACCCGTTAGAGGCGACGCGCGACTGCTAAGAACGCCTTACCAGCACTACATATCGAAATAAAAATATTATTTATTTATAAAATAAAAAATCAATCAATCAATCAATCTAAATAAATATTTTACTTGCATAATTTAGCCGAATTATATATTGGTGTCTTTGGTCAATAAATGAAATTACCGTATCCTACGTAGAAACACTATATATAAACACTTACTCTAATTATAAACATACTCACTGTAAACAAATTATATGTATTTGTATTTACGTATCTATCAAAACCAGCTCATCAAGTTCGTATCTTAAAAATTAATATTAAGTATCTACTCTACGAATTTCGGAAAACACAAACATTACGTTAATTTATATTTCACCATTCGTGACATTTTATTTCACCAACTTTTCGTAATAAGTAAATATCGTATGACAAGCAACTGGTTACATGCAGTTGCTACGCGCTTGCCTATTGTTATCCGGGCGGGTCTCACCCGCTTTATGCTCGGTCCGCGGGTAGCGACAAACGTTTGCCGTCCGCAGTTAGCTTTAAGTACCCTCATTTTTCGTATGATTGAATAGAAGGAATTAATTATCCAAATATTTATCGTTCATTAAGAATAACCGACAATAAAAAAAAATATATATGTTTATGAAGCTTGAACATTTATAAAAATGCGCGCTTTACAAAGTGCTCATACTACAACTAGTTTTTGTAAGTTCTGCTAAAAATTTGGTATAATTTTAATAATTAATGATTTATTAAGTGTTATTATTAATAGTAATTTTGTTAAAAAACTTTGAAAGGCGTCCGTAGCTTGTTGAGTTATATATTAGTGTCGTACTTAGTTAGGTTCTAAACCGTGTTTAGTTAAACTACGTTATAACTTTTATGTTAAATAAAGAACTTTAAAAAAACAAAAAAAACAAATCCTCTGCCGGACATATGCCTCCCCGTAAGCCCTGGAGGGCAATTCGGGCTACTTACTTACTTGTTACTTGTTTCTGGACTATTTTCCGCAACTATGCCTCAGGTGGGCCCTTTTTGCGTGCGGGGGTTGCTAGTCTAACCACCCGATGTCCTCCAGGAATTCTGACTATTATCTACTCGATATATACTTGCCATATATATCGAGTAGATAATACTGTCAAAATATCGAATGATAAACAAGCGCATTCTCAAAATCTGCAATTCGATATTTACCGAGGGTATATCTTTGATGAGTTGCTCGATATGTCGCACGAGAATGCAGTTTTAGCGGTACTCGATATTTATCACATGATTTTTATACTCATTTATTCGCCGCCGCGCCGTTTGAGCACTGGGTACACTTGGATAAGTCAATTTACAATAGGTCACAATTATCCCGTGATAATAAGTATTGATAAAGTATCACGTGATACGTAGAATTGGCCCCCAGGGCTCTGATCAGTGATTAGTGTTTCGGTAAAAACAAATGTAAAATTTGTGTTTTGTTACAGTGTAATATCGTGGAAACTAAAGAGAAACATCAAAATGGAAAAGGGAACCAACATCAGTAATGAGATGCTCGGAGAATACCAGTAAGTAACACATAATAACGATCATCATTTCTATTAAATAAATACGACGACCGATGTGGCGCGGCGGGCGAAGGTCCGCCTGCGATGCGGGAGGTTGCGGTTTCGATTCCCGCCTTGGGACAAATGTTTGTATGATTGCTAATATTTGTCTCGGATATTCTGGGTATTTTCTATGTAGGTATTATAATAAAAATTATCTATGTAATATATTGTATTATGTATATCAGTCATGTAGTACCCATAGCACAGGCTCTGCTTAGCTTGGGGCTAGTCTTGGGTTATACTAGGCAAATCCGATACCTATGACTTACGTTCCTGGGACTTCAAAATATCTGTGACAAATACCAGTGACAAAATACTAGCTAGTATTTCTACCAATCGCGTACAAATTGATTGTTTTACTGATTGAATAATATATTTATTGCAGAAATAGTACCGCTACGTAACGAAAATTCCTCTTGATTTGTATGTGTATAATGCAATGTAACAACTTTGTTACATTGCGGTATATATTTCAAATGTCCAAGTATAAAATACTAGGTGTGTCTCATTCTGACTTAGTGATTTTATCAAAGAGAGAATATAGAAGCGATATTATCTAGCTGAAGCGATTTAGTTATGATGAGTAATAGTTTAGTTTTCTATAGTTTAGGAAGAGATGCTAAAACCAGCAACTTCGTAACGTAAGTATATGATGAAATAGGTGGCGGCGCTACTTTGGGTCAGGAAACCACCTTAATTTAAGAAGCTGGACTGTAAGTAGAAATGAGTATATAATTTGAAGTAAAATCCTACTAATATTATAAATGTCACAGTTTGTATGGATGGATGTATGGATATTTGTTACTCTTTCACGCAAAAAGGCTGAGATTTGGTATGGATATAGTTTGGGACCTGGAATAACATAAGCTATTTTTCATCCCGATAAAACGCGGGCGCAGGCGTGAGCAGCACCTAGTACTTAATACATTCATGGCACAATAACGTAAGATAGGTCATTGACCGATACTTCGACTTTCCTAGAACACAACTTATTGCCCTAAATACACACTAATAGCTATAATGAAACACTCACCACATACGGGGGTGCACTGCAGATGAGTTTATTTAATATTTAGTAAGGTTTTACTAAAATAAATAAATGCGGTCAGAATCTGTGTGGGTTCGTTGCCCGCAAGTAAGTGAATGTCACCTCCATGGTATAAGAAAACAAGGTATGCTCTTCCGAGACACGATGGTCACGTGGGTGTCTCCAGCTTACGTCATCATCGCCATCAGCGAATGAGAAGACGAATCTGGGCCCGTACTCGTAAAAACGAAATCGAAGTTTCTGATTCTTTTTCGTGCAAACGCTAATCTTATGCAATCGACATAAGAGTTGATTTTGCACGAAGACGAAAACGAAACTTCGATTTTCCTTTTCCGAGTAGGCCCCCGGTTCCTGGTGATACAAGTAGCGTAAAATCGTACCTCCCGAAATCCTAAATAAATCTGATAAAACTATGTGGTTTTGTATTTAACCATTATTTATCACATTAACTTGTATTTAACTAACGCTCTGTTTTGACTGATCTAACAAACATAATTGACGATTGTAATTTTTTATTGATTTTTCAATTGGCCTTTAGCGCATTTGTTTCCCAACTTCTACATTTTGTTGAAATAAAGTGGCAACTGGACAGTGACGTCACCTTGAGCCACTCCCAGAAGAGCAGACCATGTTTTTTTGGATCATGGTCACCTCCAGCAGTCAGGAACAAGCGAGCGGTGCATATGCACAATGCTGCCAACTTATGCGCTGCGCTCTGAAGTTGGACGCGGCGAGTGACGCGAAAGTTTCAGTCTATGAGGCGCGAACGGAATCGTTACAGTGTGGGTTCTTCTAAGATGTGAAGTCGTTAACATAACGTCGATCAAGTCGCCAACAACCAACCCGCAAGGCTTCGTCGTCGCTGGGTTGGAATAAACCATGGTATAAGAAAACAGGTATGCTCTTCCGAGACACGATGGTCACGTGGGTGTCGCGATGTCGCCAGGCTACGTCATCGTCGCCATCGGCGAATGAGAAGACGACTCTGTTTCCTGGTGTTACCACTAGCGTACAATCGTAACTCCCCGAACTCCGTATGGATCTGATAAAATTAAGTGGTTTTGTATTTACCAATTATTTATCACAATGACTCGTGTTTACCTAAAGTTGTTTTGACTGATCTCACAAATATAATTGACGATTGATATTTTTATATTGATTTTTCAATTGACTCTTATTATCACATTTGTTTCGCAACTTCTACATTTTGTTGAAATGAAGTGGCAACTGGATAGTGACGTCACCTGGCGACAATCCCGGGAGAGCATACCTTATTTTCTTATACCATGGAATAAACTATTACCGCTTACCGGCCCGGGAGGTGTTAATTAGCTGAGGCATTACTTTTATGAACGTTTTGTTCCTCATTATGAGTCAACATTTTACGTTTTTATACGAGTAATAAACATTTTTAAACCGAATTATGGCGTGAACATGTTGGCAATAGAAATGTCGTCTAACTTACTTATGTCTACTTTCATTAGAAAAAACATGGAGCTCCTGAACGGCAACGATCCTGATGCCGTGAACCTGAACCTGCATCAGGTCAACGTGGAGAACCCTGACGCGACGGAGGCGATCGCAGACTTCTATGATGGTTCGGTGCTGATGATCACAGGAGGAACCGGGTTCGTGGGGAAAGGTAAGAGGATCTTCATCTTCTTCTAGTCTCTGCGATACAGGTTTTGCCTAGTGTGGAGATCGCAGGAAACCTGTACCTGAATTGAAATTTCAAGAAAATAAATATTTCAAATCTCAATCAGTATTTAACCTTGTAATACCTTATAATACCTACCTGGTAATAATACTAACTTAAACTAAATACTAACTTTGTAACGAAGATTATTAAAAAAAAACTGTATTGAACTATATTTTATTATTTTAGTTATTTTATCGTAACAGGGTTAACGATTAAGAGCCCGCATTCATATAACACCATTAAAAAGTATATATATTTATTATATAAAACAGCCTAATACGATACATATTTCAGCCATAGCTTAATTAATTAAAGGTAAGACTACCTATACATTGTTTATAACAGTCTGCGGTTAGCTCAATTATTGCGGATGATTGCGTAAAAGTCAACGCAGGTCTCTGCAAGCATTCCGGACGCGATACAGAAAGCGGGGCAGTCCCAGTAGCTAATGAGTATATTAAATAACCTACGGTAATCAAATTATACCACCGACTATTATTACTTTGAGAGATTCATAAAATTTTGCGTGGCGCAATCTTCCCCTCCAACAGCGTAGGACCATGGATGTCGTAAGAGCCGAATAAGAGAACCTACCAGAGAAAGGGCAGCAGCTTTCTTCTGTGTATTTTTTACACTTTCACTGCGAATGCTAACCCGCTTGCCAGGCGTGTAATTATGGAAATACCTCCATAAACAAGGAGGCATGTTTGGCTGGGTATGTGTGCTGGTGAGGTAGCAAGGAGATGTATAAAGTCAAGCAATAAAATCTCGAAGATATCGGTCATCATCATCATCATCAGCCCGTACACGTCCACTGCTGAACATAGGCCTCCCACAAACGACGCCACGAATGGCGGTCCTGAGCCGCCTCCATCCAACGACTCCCTGCGACCGCTACAATGTCGTCGGTCCATCGAGTGGGAGGTATTCCCACACTCCGTTTCGCATTGCATCGCGGTCGCCACTCGAGAACCTTTACTCCCCAACGGTTATCGGTTCTACGAGCTATATGGCCTGCCTATCGCCACTTCAGCCTGCTGATTCTGAGAGCTATGTCGGTAACTTTGGTTCTTCTACGAAATTCCCTATTCCGGACCCTATCGTGTAGAGAAACTCCAATCATAGCTCTCTCCATAGCTCGCTGGGTGACTTTGAGCCTATGCACAAGATCATCGATATCAGTCATGTGACGCTTTTGCCACCATTCGTTTGGTTCTCACACATATTTGTTCTGTTCTTCGGTAGTAAAAATCAAAGTCAAATATTGTCTACAAGCGCTCTTTTGTTTTAGCTCTCCTGGAGAAGCTTCTAAGGAGCTGTCCAGGCATAGAGACGATCTACGTGCTGATGCGGCCGAAACGAGGGCTCAGCGTCGAGCAGCGGTACAAGGAACTGCTTAAACACCAGGTATGTTTACATCTACTATCAACCAAATAGAGCAGTCCAAGCATAGAGAAGATCTACGCGCTGATGCGATTGAAGAGGGGGCTTAGCGTCCAGTAGAGGTACAAAGAGTTGCTCAAACAACGCAAATATTTCTGTTATTTATTAAAAACTAGTTTTTGGTCGCGTTTCCATGAAAACGTCAAAAGGTTGTTTCTATCCCATAGCAACGGTACAGAACAGCTATGTTTCGTTCCAGGTTAGGTATACGTTATGCAAAGTTTAAATTCAATCTGTTTAGGAGTTTGGGCGTGCAGAAGTAACAAACATCCATCTATCCATCCAAACTTTCGCACTTACAATTTTAGTGTGAAGTGTGATGCGATAGTGTGACTTCAGTGTTTTATCATCATCATCAACAAAATATTATAAATGAGTTGTTCTGTTCAGGTGTTTGACCGCATCAGATCTCGCTGGCCAGACCGGTTATGCAAACTCCACCCGATCACAGGAGACGTGTCAGCTCCGAACCTCGGCGTCAGCGCAGAACAACGTCAGCTGTTGAAGAGAGTGACTATACTGTTCCATTCGGCTGCTACTGTCAGGTATGGTCACTTTCATCGTCACATCAACAGACTTTACGAGACAACTGCTGGACATATGCCTCTCTTGACAAGCACCTTATTGGCTTTTATCATTAGGGTAGAGATGAGTCCGGTATTCAATAACTAACTCAGTACCTGTTAGCATGGTCCTAAAATATCTAACGCTATTGTAAAATCCGCATACCGCTAGGGAATAACTGTGCAAAGCGAGCATCGCGCCTAACCGACCGTGAGCCATAACTACCCAACGCTTCAATACCTATACTTACCTAACTATCATCTACGCATAGGTACTAGCGGACCGTTCACCCGTAAAGTTATGTAGCTGCAACAAGTATTTGGTATTTCTAACCAAAACGGTTAGATGGTATTTCTAACCAAATCGGTTAGATGGTATTTCTAACCAAATCGGTTAGAAATATATTGGGTAGAAATCAGAACAGGTATAGAGTATTGTAACGTTATTGGGTACCAGTTGGTACTAGCGGTATTGAAACAAAATACCCAACTAATAACCGGTAGCCAAAATATCCAATAACTCCCATCCTTACACATGGGTAATGTTTAAATTAGTAAAATATTACTTTAAATACTTAAAAATTAGAAGTCGTAACTTAAATAATCGACTAGACGACCTCCAATAGGTGCTCGTTTTTTGCTCTCCTAATAGCTTACACTAGACTTTACCAGGCCTCAAAAGCTGTTTGTCAATTCAGTATTAATAACTAATATGAATTCATATTTTCGCAGATTCACGGAGCCGCTAGCGGTGGCAGCCACGCTGAATGTGCAGGGAACTGCCACTGTACTGCAGCTGGCCGGAGATATGCCTCAATTGAAGGTAAGAAGGTGTTGACATGAAAAACAGGAACGCGTCGCCGGCGTGGGAGGGCGTGATACTTGATACTCTCTAAAAAATCCTTGAAAGGATAAAATCTGGTTCCGTCATCCACAAAAATTGCACCTTTTCTCAGGAAAAGAACCTTCTATACACTAGCAGAAAAAAGACTGATAAAACTCCTTTCACAGGCTCTAGTCCACGTCTCCACTGCCTACAGCAACGCGCCCCGCCCCTCCATAGACGAACGCGTCTACCCCCCACCATACGATCCTGACAGCATCGTCAAATGCACCAAGATGCTGCCGCCAGAGACTGTCGAGGTCATCTCTGAGACTTTACAAGTAAGGGGTAGGCTTTAGGTTTGAATCGTTACTTTGGTATTGATCTTTTAATTACGGTCTCTTCATTTTAAAGATTTGCATGTCGGTTCATATAATATTATAAAATAAACAATAAAAATTTAATTATACTTTATTTATGTTTTTACCGCAATTTCTCTGGAACTTGCTATCCAGTGAGCTACAAATTATGTGGCGACGGTGTACCACGACGTACTAAAGACACCTTTCCGAGACCCATAATGTAGACTCCATATGGTTGAAAATACTATGTTCCCCTCATTTTGTGCAAATTTCCCCACAATTTCATTGAAAATTTAAAACTACCCTGCAGAAAATGGTAAAATTCATTACATTTGAAATCCAGTCAGCTGAAGCTCAGAATTTGGGAGTGTGCAGGTCATCAAATTCGCAGAACTAATAACCCCTGGGGAGTAAAGGTTCTCGAGTGGCGACCGTGATGCGCGAAACGGAGTGTCGGTAGACCATCAACTCGATGGACTGATGACATTGTAGCAGTCGCAGAGAGTCGATGGATGAAGGCAGGACCACTATTTGAGGTGTCGTTTGGAGAGAAGCTTATTTCCAGCAGCGGACGTGTATGGGCTGATATGATGACCGGTTTTTTGTTCCAGGGTGACCACCCCAACCCCTACACGCTGACGAAGGCGTTGGCGGAGTCTATTGTTTACAACCAGACTCATCTACCAGTCTGCATCGTCAGACCTTCTATTGGTAAGATCTTTATATAAACCGTTCACTGTGGGTTTTGGGGTTGCGAGATCCAGACTTGAGCATAATGCCTGCGCTGAAAAGTACAATAAGTAGGTATGATAAACATTGTTTGGTATTTGGACCGACATAGTTTTTTGGGGAGTCGGGGGTGTCAGGCGGGGGATTGGGGGGCCATTTCTCCGGTAAAATTTATTCCAATGCCAAACATCCTGCATGTAAGATTTTTGTCTTAAATTTTTTATTCCAACTCTGATGTGTAGAAAATTAGCTATATAGTTACTTATAAGTAGGTAATTTACTTAAAATTGTTGTGCCCTACCATGTTTGAGCTCCCTATTGAAGTGAAGAGAATATCAATAACACCTTATTTCTTATTTGATAATAATAACTATGTTTATAGTATACAACTTGACTTGTCTAAGTGCTTATTTTGTAAGCCTAAAGAAATAAAGTTATTGATTCTGATTCTGATTCTATATTTTAAGATGTTTTTACAGAATGGTAACCATAAATACTTTGTATCATAATTTTGAAAAGCCCATTTTATTACTATGGGCTTAAAAATAGAATCCCATTCCTATTTTTTTTTATTGAATTTGTTTGATAAGAGTTTTCGCAAGATTAGAATTCTATTCAGTGGTAAAAAATTTGTTATTGCTGTCCACTGAAAATGCACTAAAAAGCTTGATTAGTTTAATCTTTATCTTGCATTTACGTCATTATTTTTCTACAGAGTTATGATAAGAAACTCATGAGCTTATGAAATTATGAATATACATATGTATCTCTATAACTCATATCAAATATCAAAGTGCTTTATTTCCTTTAGACCTTACAGGACTCTTGGACACGTCACAAAATTAAAAATACATAAGTTAAACAGGGAAATAAAGTGATCACATTGATATTTTGTTCACTTCAATCTTTTTAAGGCAAAGTAAAGAAGCGAACAAGAAACCTTTACCTTGTTAGGTTGTTAGTTTTCGAGTTGGAGCAAAAGTCGTCCCATGCTTTTTTATCCTCTAGATAATCTGATATTTTAAGTCTTTTACAAAGGATATGTTTGATAGTTTGCTTGAATTTATATATTGATAATATTAGTAGATTAGCTCAGTGGATCAATGTGGAATGGAGCCAAAAATCTAAAAACAATAGTTTCTGATCATTGTTTTTACAAGCTTTTATTCTACTTGCCCTGTTAGTGTGTGGGACAAATCTTGCAACTGAATTTTAGACCAGTTATCTTCAACTGAATGAGCTGAGTGGCATAAAAACTTATTTAAGTTCAGGAACAGTGCAATGTCATGGTACCATCATGCTGATCTGAGGAGGTGGCCATAGGAACTCATAAACGAAATGACTTAACCATGTCCAGTTAGGGTTCGTTGGATTTGTCTTCCAAAGCACTTTAGTCTTAGATTATATGAAAGCTATATTATAAAAGCTATAAACCTTTTAAAATATAGCTAAATCTACTTATTTTATATAATAATTAAATTTATTATTTGTTAAAATATTTAAAAAATATTTCACGCTCTAACTACGTCAGTCAATAGAAAAAAACAAGTCTCATTAGGTACTTTTATTTTAAAGACCTCTCCTATAAATTCCCTTGAAAATAAAAGCTGGAATCTAGTAGGCTTGTTCTTGCTCGGTCAGTATAGAGATCGCTCTGTCCTAGTACAATCTCACTAATGTACTAGTTCGGACTTCTAGTTCTATTAGTACCCCACTCGGCAAAATCCTATTTTTATGCTTCAAAATACGCAATCGATTGTTTTGTGTCAGAAACTAGATTGGATATTATTTACATTTACTGAATATTAATTATAATATTATTTCACCAAAACATACACGAAAATGGATAAAATATCCATTTACCGACAAAATATCGAAATGCAATGCTCCTTCCTTGCTCGCAACAAAAATAATACAAGTAGGTACATACATATTACACTTACAAAAGTTGGAAACATAAAATACTAACAGCGCAATTTGATCTCTATTTTCAAACAAATAAAGTTTCTCATTCATTAACCCTCCGTCTCTTTTACTACCGCGGAATATGCGCTCTCTCTATCTCTGTTCTGCCTTAATTATTCCCTTGTCTTCTAGTTCCGTCTGACACGGAATCACGGAATGTAACAGTGAACTAAAAGAAACATTGTACTAGGGAACGAGTAATCGAAATGCATTCTCAAACAGTTCTTTTTATTCTTGTTAATAGATTTTAAACTTTATGCCATAGAAAATAGTGATTCAGACGCCAACTTTTTTGGTGGTTTCGAGATTTCGTAACTGAAGAGCAAGTGAACTACAAGGAACTAGTTGAGCTGAATCGTTCTTACTAGTTCACTGGTCGGAACTAATTCATTTTAGTTCATTATTGCTGAACTACACAAGACTAGAAT
The DNA here is from genome assembly GCA_947859395.1 of Eupithecia insigniata. Classification (NCBI taxonomy): domain Eukaryota; kingdom Metazoa; phylum Arthropoda; class Insecta; order Lepidoptera; family Geometridae; genus Eupithecia; species Eupithecia insigniata. Next base: position 1,366,104 of record OX402023.1, on the reverse strand, counting down.
CTAGGCGACCACTTAATATATCTAACCTTACCTTACCCCTCATCATGTCCATAACAAATTAATGGCTGTCCAGTAACCACGGCCACCTGATTGTGGTCGATGATTCCCACGACCCTTTAATATTAAATATTTATCGATTTTTGTGACATCTGCGGGGATTCCCACAGGTTAAGACTGTGTACCTCAAAGAGTGTATTTTCAATTTTCAACTTTGCCGGATGTTCATATCTTCCAAACTACTGAATATTTAACTTTGAAATGTATATATTATGGTAAAGTTCAGGACTTACTCTACCTTTATATGTTTCGAAAACACGATTTCATAAAATTCTCGATAGGAAAAAAAAAACAAAGTTCGCTCTAAACTGTACTACCTATAAATCGTCGCTTTTCAATAAATACTTTAAAATAAGCCTTGATACTTTGTACAGTAAACAAACAAAATATAAAGCAGACGTTATACGTTTTATATGTTCAAAATTACTATAATTTTTACCGTAAAAAATTAAAACATGATTTTTGCGGTTATGACGCTCTCCTCTGTCCCGCTCCTAAGAACGCGAAATTCTATTTTATTTTATTTTATTATAACAAGTTTACAAAGCAGTTTACAATCAAATTAATGCAATAAATAGAGTTACAGTACTGAACCAGATTGTAGACCTAGATGTAAACATAACAAGATTAGAAAAGTGTTGCAAACATATCCAAAACAATTTCCCTAAAATATAATTTATATTACTGTGTATTTTTAAACTTTATACAATAGAAAATACATTTATATCGTTATAAATTATATGCAATTGCTCAGTATAGTCGAAATAATTTGGCAAAATTTGTTAATGTTCGAGTTAAATATATCTGTCTCATTATTATCAGCTGCTAAATCGTTATATTGACGACACATCCTAGTGATTGGGTTATAAAACGATGTATTATTTTTGTAAATCCTCAACGAGAACGTATTCGGGTTTCGACACCTGTAGTAAGTTTATGTCAATAGAGGATAAAAGACTAGAACAGTCTATTGAAGAATGTAAAATTTTATGAAGGGTTATGAGATCTATGCGTTTTTTGCGATTATTAAGGGAGGTTATTTTAAAAGCTTTTAATTGATCAGTATAGTTCTTGTGTGTACGCCCCATGTTGTGTCGGAAAGCTAGTAGTCTTAGGCATTTCTTTTGGATTCTTTCAATTTTGTCATCATGTATGTGATAATATGGTGACCAAATAACACTGCCGTATTCTAAGATCGACCTATGCCTGCCTATCCTTTTCATACAACGGCGAGGTATTGTAGGCCCTTAAGAAGTAGAAAATTATTACAAACTAGTAGGCGGGGTTGAATGATACACAGAAGATTACGACGGGATTTCCCCCTGGTGGGATAATATTTGTAGTGATTATATGATCTCGCGGACCGCGAAGGACCGGTCATAGAATAAACTCAATGATAAATGGAAAAATCGATGAATAAATAAAAAAAAAAATTATAAGGAATGTTGTAAAAAACAATAAACCGACTTCAAATTCCTTTACTGTTATACTTACTAAGTCAACTTTAAGTTTTGCGGTATAAATACTAAACCCCTGGGGATAAAAAAAATATGGGACCCCTTAGGGATCTTTTTCTATACAATATTGAAAGAATTTTCAAAATGGTTGGCGGAGATATCGCGTAAAAAAAACAGAGCGTTGAGTTCCTCCTCTTTTTGAAGTAGGTGAAACAGGTTGAGATGATGATCTAATCGGTCTAAAGAAATGACTTGTCTGAATGCTGAAAGGTACGTTTGAAAGTTTTTGTCCCGCATTTAGCGAAAAAATATATCTACAAATTTCCGATTTAGAATCTAAAATATTTTATGTCGACAAATACTGAATTAAAACTTAATAATAACCGAAAACAACAAGGTAACAGCAAAGTTATCACTAAAAACAACAAGGTAACATCAAAGTTATCACTAAAAACAACAAGGTAACAGCAAAGTTATCACTAAAAACAACAAGGTAACAGCAAAGTTATCACTAAAAACAACAAGGTAACAGCAAAGTTATCACTAAAAACAACAAGGTAACAGCAAACTTATCACTAAAAACTAAAACACAAACTTCAACGATGCGTAATTTTATTAAAACCCACTGCGGATATCATCGTCATCCAATAGTTATTGTAAGCATTATAATCCGTTCCTAAATTATTATTATCAAGTGCAGCAAAAAATGTTTATTTATTTATTTATTTAATATATAATAATGTGAAAATTTTAATTCAAACACGAAAGAGGGATCTACTAAATAATGTACGAAAGCTTACAAAACCGACAAAAATTGTTTCGAGCTTCTGTGCTTTGCTTCGATGATACCAATCTAATTAATAAATATATTAATGTCGTTAATAAATATATTCCACCAATATTCCTTTGGTTTTGAAGCCCCTTTGTATACAAAAAATTCCAGGTTTTTATAAATAAATAAATATAAATAATACTGGACACGATACGATACAAAACGATACATACATACATAATACGATCACCAATCCGCCTGCCAAGGATGGTGATTATGGCAATTCCCCCCCTACATGGGAGACCATCCACTCGGTGGACCGACGACATGGTAGCGGTCGCAGGGAGTCGATGGATGGAGGCGGCTCAGGACCGCTATTTGTGGCGTCGTAAGGGGGAGGCCTATGTCCAGCAGTGGACGTGTATGGGCTGATGATGATGATGATGATTACTGGAGGACAATTCACACAGCATCATCTAGCCCCAAGCTAAGCAGAGCTTGTGTTATGGGTACTAGATAACTGATATACATAATACAATATATATATTACATAGATAGTTATTTTTTATTATACATAGAAAATACCCAGAACACAATAGACAAATATTTGCAGATCGTACAAACATTTGTCCCAAGGCGGGAAGAATCGAACCCGCAACCTTCGCCCGCCGCGCCTATAATCTAGCTAATAAGCTATTTATAAATTATTACCTTTCTAGTGACAGCAGCCTTGCAAGAACCTTTTCCTGGATGGATTGATAACATTTACGGAGTTACTGGTAAGTGAATCTTATACAAGGTTCTGCCTACGGCTTCGCACGCGTTGTTTCTATGGAAACGTTTATAAATTAATTTATATATCATAGGAACTGATTTATGGAATAAAAAGAATGTTACCATACTTTTTATTCCCATAGAAAGTATGTACCTATGTTTGATCTCAGCCTGAAATTTCAGATCAGTTCAGACTGATTTGGTCAGTACTTGTGGCGTGAATACGTAACAACCATCCAATCATCCAAACTCTTACTGTGATTAGTATGACTATGAGCGATAAGGCCGCCCATTGTACTTGTCATATGTAACTTCTCGTTGTTTTTCTGGTGTATAATAAATATTTTTAGTATTGTATTGTCTAGCCCGCTTAAGGCGGATATTATCACAATTCTACTATAAAATATTATTAGCTGCTGCCCGCACCTTCGCCCGCGTTTTATCGGGATAAGAAGTAGCCTATATGTTATTCCAGGTCCCAAACTACACCCATGCCAAACTTCAGCCCAATCAGTTCAGTAGTTTTTGCGTGAAAGAGGAACAAACATCCATACATTCATCCTTACAAACTTTGACATTTATAATATTATAGTAGTAGTAATAAAGAAGGATACATGTACTTTGTGACTCATGTACTTTGTGAACGAAATAAAAATATTTCTATTTCATTTCCATTTCTATTCTCTTGGGATCATTATTTAGGTATACTTAGTATACAATAAATAATAAATAAATAATTCTGGACAATCCACACAGCATTATCTAGCACCAAGCTAAGCAGACCTTGTGTTATGGGTACTAGATAACTGATATACATAATACAATATATTACATAGATAGATATTTTTAATTATACATAGAAAAACGACCAGAACACCCTGAACAAATATTTGCAGATCGTACATAGCGATAATAGCGAAAGAACCATTAAAGGTAAAATCGGTCCATAATAAAACAAAATTGGCGAACATTATACAGACGAACATCCTTTTTACGAAGCCTGTTAAAAATAAATGATTTATTCATTTATCTCTTCCCAGGTATAATAATGGAGATATCCCGCGGTACCTACCGTTCTGGGTACTGTCGACAGCGGTACGTGGTGGACCTGGTACCCGTGGATGTCGTGGTCAGCTCCTGTATCTTGGCTGCTTGGAGACAGGGGGTGAAGCAGTGAGTAGACCCTTATATCACACTTCAGAACCCCTATTTACCCAAAACTGAACTTTGTTTTACCCATAACGTGTTCGTATTTTAGCCAAGCCATCATGCCACTGGATATCATAAATTACTCAGTATAGTAAGAGGTACGGAACGCAGCTTTATGTCCGTTCATCAAAGATCCTAGTTTTGCCATGACAAAATCGCATCAACATCCATTTTTCTCAGTATAGAATCCAATTTAACCCAACAAGGACCTATTTTCAGATTATAAAGATGATTTTTATAATATACGTAATAGAGAAAGCTATATAACTCAAAACCTTACATATCTTTTATTTGGATAAATGAGATTTCAAACGAACCCCATTTTGAACCCGGTTTTTAGTTCAAAATGGGGTTAGGGCTATGAAACAGAATTTTAGTCAACAGAGTTTACTTTTAGGCACTCTATTTATTTATCAGACTAAAAAGCCCAATATTTCTCCTAGACCTGAAAATGGAACGTAATTTTTACACTCGCTGCATAGCAGGTGGACATATGCCCGCTCACCAAACCGGTGGTGGTCGCAAATAAATGAACATTAAAAGAAGAGTAGGTATTTTTATTGTTTTGTTGATAGCTGATCCGGCAAACGTTGTTTTGCCATCGACCACTGAGGGTTGATTATTACATTTATTATTACAGTACTAAATAATATCTCTATTAAAAAATGGGAGTTGGTGTTAGAAAAGTGAAAATTGAGGGTTACATGACGTATTTTTTAATCCCAAATTTTTATTTTTTGGACCAAATCTAAATAAAAAATTTGGTCCAAAAAATAAACATTTGGGTTTTGTCACTTAGGGGTATAAAAAATAGTTAACAACCTAGTCCCAGGACAATCCAAAATACAAAAAGAAAAACATAAAAATCGGTCAATCTGTTTCTGTGACACGAGATTTATAAATATAAAGACCAGCTGTGCCCGCGACTTGTCCGCGTGGAATAGTGGCAGTGTGATTTTCATTCAAACTTTCATCCCCTAATCCCTTTGATATTTTAACCCCTTGAGGGAAATTTTGTAGAAACTTTAAATAACATTTTTATTTATATCTAATTAACAGCCTAAAAATACATTCCAAGCTTTAAAAATTACAATACTTCTATACAACTTTTCACCGCCTTACAACTCTTTTTCGCATTAAAAAGCACCATATAATAGTTTCTCAGGCTCTAAAGTACATGTGTACCAAATTTAATTTAAATCTGTTCAGTAGTTTTGGCGTGAAAACGTGACAGACAAGAGTTACTTTCGCATTTATAATTTTAGTAAGGATTGTTCCAATGTTAGTACACTTATCGATTTTAAACTTCCAATAAAATCTACCTCAAAACTATAAAATCATCATATATCACCCTTAAATTACACGTCTAAGTAACTATAAATGGCCTCGTGTATTTCAGGCCGGGTCGCTGTCCGGTGTACAATGTCACCTCGGGCTCCATCAACCCCCTGCAATGGGGCGAGTTCACGAAGCTCTGCGTCAAATGGGCGAGAGAGAACCCCACCAAGTAAGTAACCTTGTTTCATTTTTATCCGACTTCAAAAGGAGGAGGTTCTCAATTCGTCTTTGTGTTTTTTTGGGTATGTACATATGTTACGCTTATGGTCCGATTTTGAAAGTTCTTTCACTATTATATAAAAAATTATCCTGAGGGGTGCCATAAAATTTGTATCCCCAGGGGATTAGTATAAGCGTAAAAGTAAGGGAATTTGAAGTCAGTTTATCGTTTTTTAAAACACACCATAATATATTACTTTGCTTCCCGGCATCGCGCGTGTTTTTTGGAATAAAAAGTAGGAAGTATATTATTCAAGGTGCAGTTAAAGTGCAAGTAAGCAAGGTGCGGTTGGATCTTTGTGTGTAAAATTTCAGCCCGATCTATTCAGTAGTTTTGGCGTTGTCTTCGGCCAAACTTTCGCCTTTGTAATACAGGATGGCGCAAAAGTAATATCAAATTATGAATGTGCTTTAATTTTTACAAGTGATGTCAAATGTCACCGTGCTTTGACATCTAGGTATGTCGTAGACAGCTAGAGAATTCGTTGTCAATAAGCCATGGTGCAGCGATTCACCTGAAGAACTACCAATTTCCAGGCCGAGTGATTTCCCGTTTTGGAAAATCATCACCGGATCGCCAGATCTAACACCACAAGACATATCCTTTTTTTTAAATCTCGCGTTAAACCACGAAATTTTAGTAAACCCCAAAGGTTCTTCAGGTGTGCATCGCTCCATGGCTTGGTGACAACCAATTCTCTTTCTGTCGACAACATAAATATCACAGCACACTAACATTGCAAAAATTAAAGCACATTCACGATGACCAACGTTGACGATTTTTGCTTTGGATACATACCTATACATACCTAGATTAGTAAGATTATGACTATAGATAGTACACTATCGAATTGGGTGTGCCTGTAAGGATAGTGTACGATATTTGGAACAATAAACAATATGATATTACTTTTGCGCCACTCTGTATTGATAGGAAGAAGGTACAGTTGTTTTTGTCGCACGCGTTATACATACATATATCTAGGGAAAAGAGTAGCCAATTTTTAAGACGAATTTATGGTCACACGCTACACACACAACTTGATTCATTCATTTTGAAGATATTTGTCCCTCGAAACTAGACACGAAGGAATTCGTGGGGTTTTAGTTTTCTTACGCTTTTTATAATGTTATTTTACCTTCCACAGATATGTAATGTGGTACCCAAACTTCTCATTCACTGAATCTCGATTTGTCAACTCGTTCTGGGAGGTGACCTGCCACTTCCTGCCTGCTTTCCTCTATGATCTCCTGCTGAAGGCGCAGGGGAGAAAAGCCATGTGGGTATTTTTTTTTTTTTTAATTTTTATTACATCATCATCATCAGCCCATACACGTCCGCTGCTGGACATAGGCCTCCCCCGTTCGACGCCAAAAATAGCGGTTCTGAGCCGCCTCCATCCATCGACTCCCTGCGACCCCTACGATGTCGTCGGTCCATCGAGTGGATGGTCTCCCATGTAGGGGGGGATTTGTCATAATCACCACGCTTGGCAGGTGGGTTGGTGATCGCAGTGTTGGTGTTTGAAATAATACTCAGAAGGAAGCTGCTGCCCATCCTCTGGTAGGTTCCCTTAGTCGGCTCTCACGAATTTTTATATATGTTCTTTAAAACAATAGGATTGTTTAAAAAACACTTACAACCACTGGTTTAGCACCCTGCAGAAATAGAAGTAGAACTGAAAATTTTAATTGTTTTATAATTTATGCCAGCAATTTTTTACATGTCTATTTGCTTAATCGTGTTTCTATTTTTAGTTACTTCTCAGCAAACTCTACTACGATATTTACCTATTTATTTTAAAGATTATTTATCGGGTAGTATTTAACGTATACCTTTATTCATATAGTCCAGTCGACGCTACCCACGATCGCTGTTAAAGCGATGGAAACGTAGGGGAAAATATTACAAAAGTTACGCGATAAATACCACATAAATAATCTTTAATATCAAAGAAATTAAATGATATCGCAATAATTTTTATTATTATTAAAAAAATTTTTTAAATGTTTCTTTTACTTAATTTTTTTTTTACAGAATGATGAAAATCGCCCGCCGATTCAAAATGGCCGCCGCAACTGGAGAATACTTCGCCAATCACGAATGGCAGTTCGGAGTGACAGAACTGACAGCTTTGCGTGATGACGTGGCCATGACTTGTGACGGAAGTGCATTCTTCCACTGGCCAGTATTCGACTGGGACACATATATTGGATCATATATGATGGGGATACGGCGATTCATTTTGAAGGATAGCGTTGACTCTCTCGATTCTGCTAGGAATAAGTTGAACAAGTATGTACAATACCATTTAAAAATACTAGCTAAACGGCAAACGTTGTTTTGCCATCGACAACTGAGGGTTTTAAAATCCTTATCAGGTGGATATACCCTCCGCTCGCACTAAGCAGTTTGACTCCACCTTCATCACTCGCACTACAAAATAATGGAACTCGCTGCCTTCTAATGCTTTTCCCGGTCAGTTACATTACAACAACCTGGGTCTCTTCAAGATAAGAGCGAATGGGTGTCTTCTAAACCTTCGTGATACACCGTCAGCTTCTAGACCTTCGTGATACACCGTCGGCCACAATTAAATCGTCACTTACCACCTGGTGAGATTGTGGTCAAAATAACGTCTACAGACAATAAACAATAACAAATTTGTTAAAAATAGAAACATATTTGTTTCTATTTATAAATTGTATAATTTTCTTTGAATGACTTGTTTCTTTATTAGTATAATTACGTTGTTTCAGATTATACTGGTTGCACCGATTGTTCCAGGCTGCCACTGGGTACTACCTCTTCAGAATTCTATCAGGACGTGTACGATAACTAGTTTATAAATATGCTGTGTTTATAAACAGCGATAGGGGAAGGATCTAAGGAAGGATTTATGACAATTTAAAGCTGTGCATCCACCAGATCGGAGTGTAGGTACGCAGCGTACGCTGCGTCGGTATTTACAATATGCCTTGCATCGGTATCGGCGGATATGCGGATCAAGTGGACGCCCATTGTTTTATTTTCTTTTGTTTTCTATTCGTTATCAAAATACTGTAAATGAGCGGAGAAAATAGTATGAGTACATCTGAAAATAGTATGAATACATCTGAAACTAGTATAGCAAAGTAGAATGGCAAGAATTTCATAGTTTAGTAAATAAGTTATAAGGAGGGTATTTTAGTTTTAAGTTAAAATAAAGCACTATCACTTAATAGCTGTCACTTTAATAATAGAGAAGGTTCACTTGTATTTTTTTATATTTTATTTATTTTGCTAACATATACATTTTATCATTTACAGCTTAGATTAATGTATCATAAAATTAAAGGTGGAATCTGTAGGTTTGTTCACTCTGACTGAATTGTGAGCACAATGTATTTAAAAAGTGATTTAACACTTTCTTTGCCTATGGCCTACATGTGGTTCTAGGAGTCATAGAATTGTTAGAACCAAGCTTAGAGGTGTATTATAAAGTCATTTAAAGTGTTAAATGACTTTATAATACACCTCACCTCACCTCACCTTTTTGCTCAACATCCACATGGGGTTCCAGTAGTCATAGTAGACTAGACAACCAGCACTGTAGAGGTATTGTTGTTTCGTTCACTCTTTGACTGAATTATCAGAACCTAGCTTAGACAGTGTATTTAAAAAGTGATTTAACACTTTCTTTGCTCACGACCCACATGTAGTTCTAGCAGTCATAGTAGATTCCCGCACCGCAGAGGCATTGTTTTGTCCACTCTTTGACTGAATTGTAAGATAAGAAGATGTATGATAAAGTCATTTAACACTTTTTGCACACGACCCGCATGTGGTTCTAGCAGTCATAGTAGATAAGATACCCAGCACCGCAAGGCTCAGCAATGATTGCTAGCGACATTGATCAAAAACAATTTGACAGCACTAAAAATTATGCAATCCTTTTTATTTAAGTCGATAAGACACTGGTAGAATTGTAGCGAAAAGCAAGCGGGGCGTCATAAAAGAAGTTGATGAATTTTTTTTTGTGCTTTCAAATTTGTATTGTTGACACCTGACTTGTAGGTATGGATTTGTGTGAAAATATTTTAACTCAGCTGAATACCTTTGCCTTCAAGTATAAAGTAGTATTAGTACCTAGTAGTATTCTGAAGTTACCAATTTATGAAAATGTCTTGTGAAAGTTTTTTATTATCAAGATTTAGTTTTAATTAGTTAATTAAGAATAAGATTTAATATTTTTTTTATGTAAAAATAATCAATGCATAAAACAAGAACACATTAAAACGCTTAACAATATAGAATTATTATTTTATTTTAATACAAATTATAACCTTCAGTGCATAAATGTTTTGGCCACATAGCCAAGAAATCCGGTGAAAATGTTGAACAGTTAATGGTCATCGGAAAAGTTGAAGGAAAACGTCCGAGAGGACGCAGCCCACTTAGATGGTCGGACCAGATCGGCACCTTGGACACGAATTTCCACAACGCTCTTCGAGCCTCCAAGGACAGATGCAGCTGGCGCGATATTGCCCATGACAAGATAATTTCAAGGGGAAACACGACCCTCAGACATGAGGAAATAAGACGCGAGAAAGGGAATACCTTTAGTTATACAGGATAGTTCGTAATTCACTGAGACTGTGTAAACTGCAGGTTCTGCCTATCATCACGACCACGACCGTGAAGATGCCAGGTCGTATTCTTAAAAAAAAACATACTTAAATCATCTCTGATACAAAATAGTAGTTGGTAGTTAACTGTTTTAGTGTTAACGAAACCATTTTCTATAAACAGTCAACTATGTTGTTGAAAAAGAAGCGACGTTTAACCGGTTTGGTTCATAGAACGAAAATTTGACGAAAGAAACTACCTATACGTTAAACGTTGTAAAACCAACTCGCCAACTGAATGTACTCTTATATCGTTGAATGAATTAATCGGTTGAAACAATCAACTAGTTTTGCGATTAAAAGAAAACGGTTGACTCATTAACCGTAGAAAAACTGTTTAAAAAAAAACAGCCCCTCCAAAATCAATTCTTGAATGGAGGGGGGTAAATATCTACCTAAAAGACAAGAGTTCACTCTTGTCTTTTAGGTAGATAATTAGGTGTCTTCTAGACCTTCGTGATACACCGTCGGCCACATCATCACTTTCCATCAGGTGAGATTGTGGTCAAACGAGGAACTGTATACTATAAAGAAAACCTAAAAGTACCAAATTCAAGAATGAAGAAGACCTGGCGTCTTCGCAAACGTGTCCGTGATGATGGGCAGAACCTGCAACTCACTCAGGAGTTCAGTGATTTAGCAATAACCCTGTTTATCATTTTTGAAATAACTATATCAATTAAATTTTTCAACAAGCAGCTTGAGCCTATTTTAATTCTGCAACATGAAATTTCGTGTTTTGTTACGGTCAATTTGTGTACTAGAATACCCATAAGAGTAAAGAAAAAGTAGAATTTTGTTTATTTTGTTGCACAATTTAAACAATATATATTAGAATCAACCAATATATATGATATAACATAACAACATATAACATAACAATATATATAAGAATCAATACTTAGTTGCAACAAAAATGGCCAACACTCAGCTGATGCTATGGAAGGAAGATTCTACTGCAGCACTGGTCTTCCATGCAAGCCAGAATTAAGCACATGGGTGCGTGAGTTGGTATCTACCAATTTGCTTAAATAAACGAAACAAAATAATCGATTGCTTATTTTTAAGAATTAAAATGAATTAAATTAGCCTTCTGGACCTGAATTCGACTAAACATTTAAGAAAAAGAAAAAAAAAGTCGTATAAAATATATTGAATACTGTACAATTTCCTTATATACTAACTATCCATATAACATTAACCGGGTATCTGAATTATTTAGCACTTATCACTGGAATAACCTTCCACCAACAAAAGTTCTTAACTCACAAAAACTTAAAGGAATAGGTGGTACTATTATGCTTATCTACTTATATTTAACGTCAAAGTTAAAAAGTAAAAGAAAGATTAAAAAAATCAAAAAATACCTAAATACCCAAATACCTATTTAAAAAGTATTTTTAATACATGATTTGAGTCAGTTGACGGGAAAAATCCATTCACTGTTTTGAGTACTTAGAGATTTTAAAACCAGTCTTTATATAAACCTTAGGTATCTACGTACTTATAATTGATTTACAGGCACTCGAGCTATGGCAAGTCACCAGCATCAAATTATTTGAAGTGAACAAAAAATCAAAGTGATCACTTTATTTCCCTGTTTTACTTATGTTATTTTAATTTTGTGACGTGTCCAAGGGTCCTGTAAGGTCTAAAGGAAATAAAGCACTTTGATATTTGATATTTGATTTAAGAAAATTTACAAAAATAAAAATCAACAATAATCAACTAATTTTACAAAAACTCTGCAACCCCCAACGGTTTAACCCCAAAACTCGTATATCCTAACATTGCAATGTCTGTAACAATTTTTATCGTTTATGGCTAAAAATCTCTCGAAAAAGTCTCGTTTAAAACAAACAAAACGATGTCAATCGGATCGGATCCGATTAAGAGGTAAGCCATGCCACAATAAATTATTAGGCATAAACTGCGTGCTTAAGGAACGGAATTACGATTAACGTCATCCTCGTGCTTCAGATAAGATTGATTCGATTCGTTCTATTTTCGAAATGAACAGGACAGCAAGAGTGATGACGTAATTTTCCATACCATTCTTTAAGTGCGCTCTAATAGGTTTTACAAATTAGGTATCGGGTAAAACGGGGTGAATAGAGACTCCAGGGTGAATAGAAATGAATAAAATACTGGAGCAAAGCATTACCTGGCTGGTAGCAGTGGAAGTATCCTTAGTCCGTGACTGTTCACCTCCTGTGTCAGTGGATCTCACCTCTGCAAAAGGATGTTTTGCTCCAGTGTTTCGTCCATTTCTATTCACGACTTCTCTTATTGCGTTGAACATTAAAAAAATATACAAAATAGCAATTAACTAAGAGTCCATAGCTACTACAGTTGGAATCTCCTTTGAACCCGCGATGAAGGCATAGAAGGTGGAGAACCAACCACTAAACCAGTACAGCATCAGGCCCCAGAAGATGAATTGAACAGCCACATCCACGCACCACATTCTGAAAGATAATGAGAATTCGTAACGACGTCTAGTTTTAGCAAAGGTAATTAGCAAATTGTTGTTGCTTTTAAATTTACGAATCACAGATGGAGTTAGGCTGTTAAAGGCTGTGAATTAAGTATAACTAAGCACCTTTTATTGTGAACGTTGTATGTGATACAAATTGACTTATCCCATATAACTGTACCCAGTGCTCCTACGGCAATATAGGTATATGACTATGACAGATTCCATACAAATTTTTGCCATCGCCACATTGAGACCAAATTTCCGCATAATATACGAAAAATGTACAGAAGGACGCTGGCCTCCCACTGTAGTTTACATTAGTCGGGTCTTACGACATCCACGGGCTGAGTTGAAGGTGTCGATTTTGAAGCTGTTACCGCTGCGGCATAAGGCCAAGCCCAAAATGGTATGTAAATTGGGTTATTCCAGTTTCCCTCCTTGATAAGTCCCCCTTAGGGGGGAAAACTGGAAACCTATATCTATTCTCTTGTGCTCAAACACTGCGTCAGTCAAGCACTCATCATGAATACAGAATTATATACAGAACAACATGCCATCATCACATCACACACTATTTGTTTTGTTAGTGCTTCGTTTTTCTGGTCGTCTCAAGAGGTAATACTGAAAATCAGTGCTTAAAGCTTTAAGCTGAGTTATTGCCTTTTTGACAAGCTGCAGCACACACATAATTTTCACTAATCCGTTCCTAATTTTAGATTGTTTAGTACCTACATAATGTACATGTACCGACTTTTTGTCTCCGAGCTTTGTTCCACCCATAATTTCTTAGTTTTTCTGTGTTATGATAATATGTATGGTGTACCTAATTTAATGTGATCTTTGTTTTGTGTGTTGTAGTTGTAGTGTCAAATAAATATTTTATCTATCTATCTATCTAAACCTAATTTAAGCTATTTATTCCTTACATGCTCATATGCCTTCTGGCGGCCGGTAGAGTGTCATAAGCCTCGTTGAGAATGAAGATACGTGCGGATCTGATGCAGTCCTCGAAATAGTCGGAGATGTCCAGACCTGAAATTAAACTGTATTTCTAATTCCCACTTCACCGCACTAGAAGACAAACAAGTAAAAAAATTTAGTTTGAAACAAATTGTGTCAGTGTTTGAAACTTATAATAAAACAAAACTACCCAGAAGTAGAACCTAAAAAATTTTTTTGGGACATCTACCACAGTATTGCGGGAAAGCAGGAACCTTCATAGAAGAAAGCTACTTCAGTTCTACAATTCTTTCAAGTTCTTAAGGGATTTTGGACACCAAATTTCAAGGTTAAATAACATACCGACTGCATCAACTTTATAGTCCCTTCGTTCCTTGTCATTGAGGCTTCTTCGCAGATTCTGCGCGATATCAGACTTGAAGTCCCATTGGTTATTTGTATAGTATTCGAATACTTCAAAACCTTTCGCTATGCGGCGGTGGACGCGCATTAACCTGAAGAAATAGAGTCAATCTTTAAAATTTGAAACCTTTCGACGGTATTTTGTTTTAAAGCCAATTACAACCTGGGTCTCTTCAACACAAGAGTAAATAGGTGTCTTCTAAACCTTTGTATTTTTCAACACCAACACTGCGATCACCAATCCACCTGCCAAGCGTGGTGATTATGGCAAAACCCCCCCTACATGGGAAACCATCCACTCGATGGACTGATGACATCGTAGCGATCGCAAGGAGTCGATGGATGGAGGCGGGCTCACGACCGCTATTTGTGGCGTCGTATTGGGGAAGGCCTATATCCAGCAGTGGACGTATGTATGGGCTGATATGAAACGTGATACACCGTCGGCAACATTGTCACTTTCCATCAAGTGATATTGTGGTCAAACGACCTTCGTTTGACGTTTCTATCAGCTATAAAATAAATTACTTCTGAGGACATGAGAACAGCGATGATTACCATCAATCCTATCATCATCTTATCAAAATGTACTTTAGTTGGCCGTATCACTGCGGCCATGATAGGCCTTTTTAACCGATTTCAAAAGAAGGAGGTTATCAATTCGTCTGTATGTTTTTTTGTATGTAAGTATGTATGAAACGCGATATCTCCGCCAATTATGAACCGATTTTGAAAATTATTTCATTATTGTATAGAAAATGACCCCGAAGGGGTTTTATCCCCAGGGGATTAGTATTTATCCCGCAAAACTTAAAATAAGTGTAAAAGTAAGGGAATTTTACGTTGGTTTATAGTTTTTTAAAACACGCCATATTACGTGATCGCTACTTGATGTGTTAAATCAAGGAGTTCATAGTTCATTTATTTATTTAAAAATTTTTGGGAACTCACAGCTAGGTTTAGAAAATATAGGTAAGACGTAAGAACATGCCTGGATTGACCAGTCATATTTGAAAGAAAGAAGAAAGAAAATATATTTATTTGGCCATACATAACACACAACACGACACATTACAGATAAAAGAAAGTACAAGAAACATAAACATACATAAAGAAAATAGATAGGAAAAGTGTTAGGGGCCAAAAGGTCCCTGTCTCAGCATTATGCCGCTACAAGCTGAAGCTAGTAGCGGCGCTGGTTTTCAGACAGGTCTTAGTTTTTCAGACATATTTTCTGATGACTGCTTAAAAGTTTCCTCAGACAGGTATACTATAGTAAATAACATGATACAAACTAATAAAATAGAAAAATTATGAATAAATGACAACAGGAGTTTGCCACTAGTCCAAATAGCTTTTTTATTGGTGATGGTCAAATGGGTAGCCAACATCTCGTTTAAGTAAGTGAAGATGTGGCCTAAGATGAAGCACGCTTTCCTAGAAGGAACTTATTCACCCTGGATTTGAAGACCAAGATTTATATGTACTCTAACGGGAAAGCAGACGCAGGAAGCTCATTTCACTCTTTGGTCGCTACGCTAACTGTAGGATTTTCGTTGGGCTGATGTCTCTTAAAGCCCGGCTACACGCTCAAACATTAGTGCATGCATGATTGCACAAACACAGTTTGCGCAAGCAAGATGGAACATGCGGCCGGGCTCAAACCAGTTTACGCAAGCAAGATGGAGCGTGTGGCCCCTAGGAATTGTAGAATTTTCTTTGGGGGATGTCTCTTAGGTCGTCCAAGCTATGCAGGTGCTTGCCCAGAAGAATCAAAAATTAGATGTTATTAACTTTATTTCTTTAGGTTTACAAAATAAGCACTTAGAGAAGAAAATTTATATTCTATAAATCATTATGAAGCATTATAAAGAAATAAGAATTAAATTGTTATTGAATTTCTCTTGTCTTTATTTATTTTTCCACTAGTGGAAGAAGTGAAAATGATCATATCATAATTATAAAGGCTTGCTATAACAATTATTAATAATATTAGAATGAAAAAATATTTAGTAACAGTTCCGCGTATAACCTTCTGAGCTCCGCGCGTCAAGTCTCGGGGAGACAACATCACTGGCGGGACTCTGTCGGTGTTGCTGTGCTGACCAATCTCAATGTCAAGGTCGAGTATTGTGGTGTCCTGAAGATGTCTCGTGGAGAGACGAAACTAGTAGACAACTTACTTTGATGAATACTATCAGAGAAGGTTATACGCGGAATTGTTACTAAATATTTTTGCATTCTAATATTGTGCAATGGATTTCCGCAAAGTAACGCCTGAATCTATTATTTATCGATTATTAATAATAAATAATAAAAAAAATGCTGGACAATTCACACAGCATTATCTAGCCCCAAACTAAGCAGAGCTTGTGTTATGGGTACTAGATAACTGATATACTTAATATAATACGATACATAGATAGATATTTTTTTCGCCCGCTGCGCCACAGAGGTCGTCCGTCGATTATTGTTTTAAATAGAGCACTAAATTAGAGTCGTAAAGAGATTGTAACTTACACAGGCTTGTATCCAAGACAGTAGAGCAGTATATCTACGAGGATAGCAGGGAGCCAGTGGAACATCACCGCACAGAAGTTGTGGTATAAGCGAGAGTGCTTCATAGAACCACCTGGGTACCTGGAGCAAGAAAAAAAATGTTAACCCTTTAGCTTTTGGGGTGACAATATCAGAGTACTGGAGTAGTGAATATGGTCACTGATTTAATAATGAAAATTACAATCAAAAAATAGAAAGAAATCAAAATTAGTATTTACAATTGAAATCTGCAGACTGTTAAACAATCAACAGGTAGCTCAACTGATTCATATTACCAGTGGGTAGCGTCCTCAAGACGCTGGCAACATTGCCCAGATATATGGCAATGCTGATTCGTGCACAGCGGTGCGCTGCGCTACGCTAGATACTCACCAGCTCTCGGGTCACGCGTCACTTCGACCAGACGCTCAGATATTTTTTAAGCCCGTAGAGCCTTTCAACTTCAAGGGTAGCAAACGCGTTAAACACATGTTTAATAATTCTATAATGGTGCAAAAAATTATACAGGATGTTCGGTATTGGGCCCGAAAAATTTTTTGAAGAAATCATGGGCTATATTTCTCTTCTCCTAAATGTCACAGTTGCTGAGATATGATTTTTTTAAGATTTTTTGGAAATCACCCGAAATCTTACTTTTATATCATCTTTTTTCATGTTTGTGTTTATAATGCCACAAATTAACCTATGCTGTATTTTCCATGTACATTTTTCTAAAATATATATTAAATCATTATAATTTCCATTTAAAAAATTTATGGGCATTCAAAGTCAAAAATCTGTGTAAAAGCAAAAGTTATATACATATAAATCGAGACAAATTCTAAATTCAATTAAACAAAAAATTCAAAGTCATTTTGCATTTAGTTTTCTTTTAAAAAGTTCATCAGTTGACCTTTCTAATGATATGCTACATGACTTATGAAATCATTTATTAGGTAGTCAAACTAAGATATACTACGACTAGTTTACGACTAAATCACGAAACCTAGTATTAGAGGTAAATATTAAATCACAAAATCTGGTATAAATATTAAATCACGAAACTTAGTATTCATAGATTTACTAGCTGACTCGGCATACGTTGTTTCGCCATCGACCACTGAGGGTTTAAAAAAATGGGGGTTTGGGTTAGAAAAATGAAAATTGAGGGTTATACGTATTTGTTATTGCCAAATCATTAAAAAATCAAGGAAATTGTTCAAAAATAAAAATTATGGTGGGCCACCCACTATCACTTTGGGATATAAAAAATACATAACAATCTATTCTCATACCTACCAAAATATATACACAAAGACTTTGGTTACAAACACTGTGACACGAGATTTTTATATGTAAGACTAGCTGACCCCACAAACGTTGTTTTGCCTTCAACCCTTATCACTTAGGGGTATGGAAAATAGATATGTAGTAGCCGATTCTCAGACCTACTGAATACGCATATAAAATTTGGTAAAAATCGATAAAGCCGTTTCGGAGGAGTACGGTAACTAACATTGTGACATGGAAATTTTATATATTAGATATTGTAGTAGTTCATGAAGTAAATAAAACCTTTCATTCATTCATTCACTAGAAATATAACAACTTTTTTAAAGAATCGTTGCAAAACATTTGATTTGAATAAAATTTGTAAAATGCCTTACCACACAACTCCATTCAAAGGTACCCTGTGCATGATGATATCCCGACCAGCATCGATCAGCTCCGACCAGGATACCTTGATCTCCGCAGAGGATGTGAAGTTGATAATATTTGACTTTGTATCGCTGGAATAGAAGAAGACAGTAAAGTAAACTATCGTTTGTTGCATGTAATACATGTAGTTACAGGTGTTTTTATGTCTATGTGTTTCAATGTATACCAATTAAGGATGGGAGTCATTGGATATTTTGGCTACCGGTTATTAGTTGGGTATTTTGTTTCAATACCGCTAATACTAACTGATACCCAATAACGTTACAATACTCTATACCTGTCCTGATTTCTACCCAATATATTTCTAACCGATTTGGTTAGAAATACCAAATACTTGTTGCAGCTACATAACTTTACGGGTGAACGGTCCGCTAGTACCTATGCGTAGATGATAGTTAGTTAAGTATAGGTATTGAAACGTTGGGTAGTTATGGCTCACGGTCGGTTAGGCGCGATGCTCGCTTTGCACATTTATTCCCTAGCGGTATGCGGATTTTACAATAGCGTTAGATATTTTAGGACCGTGCTAACAGGTACTGAGTTAGTTATTGAATACCGTATAATAATCTCTAATACCAATGTTACATAAACATTTCCTTTATGGGGTGCAATATCTTTGTACAAATAACAAAAATCTAATAAACTTAGCTAACAATAAAATAAACCTGTAATTGAGAATAACCGTTGAAAGCTACATAAAAATAACGAATGTCATGACGCAGAGAAATCTTTCGGTGCATTCCGAATTACGCTAAAATCAATATCATCGCGCTTACACGCGTTCCGTATTATCGTGAGCGCGACAACGTTGTCCCGTGTGACGTCATAGATGACATCATTACATGCGCCATTTTGCGATATCAACGACCATGCTACAAACAGAAATCTCTGTGAGCGTGCTGTCAAATCTGACAATTTGGGTTTGTTTACTAACGGTTTTTTCTTTGGGTTTTTTCAACAAAACGTTCGTTTGCAAATTTTTACAAAGAAATGGAAATAAATATAGAAGACCTAATCAACGGTCGGAGAATAACTTTGATGATCTCTTTTTGTATTGCAATGAGATACCTATTGACATTGACACCACGACACGACACGTGACCGTGAGCGCGCTCATAAGTGTTCCGAATTATATCGTGATATCTAATTTGGAACGCAAAATATTTTTGTGATCGCTATCAGCGCTGTAATCGTAATTCGGAATGCACCGTTTGTATAGTAGTGAGTCGTTGACTCATTACTATACAATGTTAATAAATATTGATAAACGGTCAACTAGTTGAAAAACGTTCGATAAACGTTGTAAAACCAACTCGCCAACTGAATGTAGTTATGTTGTAAACCAGTTGACGTTTAACTGTTAATGTCGTTGAATGAATTAACCAGTTGATAGAATCAACTAGTTTTGCGGTCGGTAAAAAGAAAATGGTTAATACGTTAAAGGTCGAAAAACTGTTTAGAAAACGGTTCGTAGATTCAATGCTCACTACTAGAGGAAGATGTCGCTGTATATATCTATATTGAAAACAAATAACAACTAGATTTGAATGATGATGACATAGCTATAAATTAAACTGAACTAATAGATATGGGTTAAAATCAAAATTAAAAACAAAATATCACAAAATATTTGCACGCCTGCGTTGCAGCTTATTTTTGTTGCGCCATATTTTTAAATAATTTTGTATTCTGGCAAATAAATTATTGTTATTGATTACAATTACAAATAATATTATTAAACAATCAACAGTTTGTCTGTATATCAGTTCGCGATAAACTCGGTTGCGGTTTTCACTAATCAATATAGTGATTCATGAGGGAGGTTTAACTATAAATTTGCCAAGGGTTTTGTGTAAATTGGTTTAAATATAACGATATTTTTTGGAACTGTCGGAAATAGTCGAGCTGCCTGGGAAATTTTATCGAAAACGTTACCTAATCTTTTTGAGAATGAGCTCTACTACCCGTGGGAGGGGGTTGCTAGTTACCAATAAAGAATTGAATGACAAGATACCAATTGACGAGGTAGTTCCATGCGACGATCATGATGCCGTTGATGAAGACGTCCACCGGAAGGTAGTCAGCGTAGCTGTTACTCTTGCAGTACATCGTACGTATGACTCCTTTGCCAGCACCTGAAATATACACATTGGTATCAAATATAACGAAAACGGAAAATAAGTGATTTTTAGTCAATGATAAAAAAAACAGTGAAAAAGATTGTTTTTACGTAACTGGTTACGAATCAGTTGGTTACCAAAGTGGCTGAAGGGCATTGAACTAGTACTCATACCTTTAAACGAGCAAGTCTTGTATATATATAATCTGAATCTCGGAAACGGCTCCAAAGATTTTAATAAAATTTAGTATACAGGGGTTTTCGGGGGCGATAAATCGATCTAGCTATGATTCATTTTTAGAAAATATTGTATTATTCGTGTTTTCGATAATCAACTTTACGATAGGGCACTCCCATAGACAAGATTTCGACGCTAGAAAGCCTTCATCTATCATTATAATATGATCTATCATGTATGACAGCTTTTTTTTAATTTACTGCATATATGACGTTACAATGGGGGAGGAAAGTTGTCATTGATGAACCCATAGACAAGGCTAAAGACATAATTCAGTCCATTGTTTTCGTTCGAAGAGGAATAAACTGAAAAATATGACACTACCTGAAATCTATTGGCGAATATTAATACTATTTTTTTTTATTGGCCGTCAGAGAAGTTGTTTGCTGACCAACTTCTCTGACGGACGACACAACACTAAGGCTACTCCAGCAGGTGGCGTTGTTAAGCAACATTAAGCCAATGAGTGTTTGGTTGTAATTCCTATTTAAATATAATTTCTAAAAAACACAACATCCTACCAAAAAAAATACCGGTCATCCAGGTACTCATTTATTCGCCGAAGGAGCACATGGCACACTTCGATACGTCAATTTATTATTTTTACATTTTGAGAATTTTTATTTTTAGTTATTTTAATTGTAATTGATCTATCTTAACATTATTTAGACATTAATTTTATATTGATGAAATGTACTGTATTTTTTTTTAGCTAGGTTTGTGATTGAAATTTAATGTGTAATTTGGGCCGATTAAATTTTCTGATATTAAAATATGTAATGTTAAAGTTATATCAATTTTAAATTAGTTATATCAATTTTAAATTAGTTATATCAATTTTCAATGCACTGTATGAATTTTTATGTGTGTGTGTATATGGTACTATTGGTGCTGAAATAAACGATTTGAATTGAATTGAATCATAGTTTAAAATAAATAGTGTTTAAATTATAATCCAAAGCCATAAACCAGAAATGACAGGGCAATAAACAAGTACTTAGATTCTTAAAAATGGCAAATTCCATTTGATTTATTTATTTTGCTCACCATGTTCATGTATACAGCTGGTAAAAATGGTAAATTAATAATTATATCAGCTGTAAACAAATCGACCATAGGTTTTGAGTGATGAATGAATTATTCGTCGCTCCTGCGCGGATTGAATCGAAACCGACTCAGGCAGTCGAACGAATGACTTGCGATTACTAACCAAATTAGTTACTATTGTTTAGGATTGTTTAGGAACGATTCGACTGACTATATTTGCTCTAGTCAGTCGAATCGTTCGAATGACTTGTCAAGTCGAATAATTCGAATGAACTCATTCACAGTCGCGCATCTTTAATTTAGATCTTAATATTGTGTCTTTCTATTTTGTTATATTTTGATTGTGTTCCGTTTTGTGTGCCAAATAAATATATACATATGACGGCGCTACGTCTTTGTTCAATTTTGTGAAGCGCGTGCACCGATCGAACGACGTCGCGATACCCGCTTCACCCCGCCCGAAGTGGGCGCACATACCTGTGAGGCGGGCGACTGGTTACCTGCGGAGCGCTGCGCGCCTATTTAAGGCACGCGCTCGGCAAGAACGTGGCATTCTCGCTCCGTCGCTCGCTCAGTGCACACGCTATCGTAGTGCTCGGTTTTTACTAGTTGTAAAAATTGTTAATCACTGTAAATTTTATTTACGGGCTTATTGTGATTGTGATATAAATTATTGAATCGAATAAGTCTGGGTTTTTCTGACGATGTCTGACCTTACTCCTACATCAGAAGTGCCGGACTTGCCCCCACAATCTTCACCTGACATGGTTGATAATTTTACGACGATGTTCTCAACTGGCATCGAAGCAATTCTTCAGAAAATTGCCGATATAAAACCACAAGCTCATCAGTCATCAGTGAAGTGCTACATCTGCAGTGATCCTTCACACGTCGCGTCGGGCTGCCCCAAGCGCTGGACGAAGAAAGAAGATGCCAAGCCGAGTACCAGCAGCAAGCAAGTGAACCTGTGCTCCAAGGCAGCTGGAGGTGTGTTACAGATAAGTGAAATTGAGTTACCTTTTATTTTTGATTCTGGGTCAGAATGTAGCCTAATAAGACAGGGCAGTTGTAATTTACTTCAAGGCGATAGGTTTCATGAACAAGTTATATTGAAGGGCATAGGACAAAAACAAATTGTTTGCTCATCACAAATAAAATGTCGCACTCAAGTGCAGGGCCTTTCTCTCAACGTGACTTATCACATATTACCAGACGCTTGTCTCAGTGAGGATGTTCTGTTGGGTAGAGATATTCTAGAGGAAGGGATTTCAGTAAACATTTCTAATGACACCATAACATTTTCTAAAACAAAACTGTCTAACATCTTAAAATCTAACGAACCATTTGACTTGAGCACAATTGACACTGACTTGAGGGGTAAAGATAAAGAACTGTTAATCAAAATACTGACCAAATATTCCGCGTATTTTGCTAGTAAGCTTCCAACTTCACGAGTTACGACGGGCGAGCTTCAAATCAATTTGATAGACCCTACTAAGACCTGTCATAGGCGTCCATATAGATTGTCCCCTGCTGAATTAGACACTGTAAATAGTAAAATCCAAGAATTACTTGATGCAAATATTATTAGAGAAAGTACCACTCCATATTCCAGCCCGATCTTGTTAGTTAAAAAGAAAGATGGAACAGATCGAATGTGTGTAGATTACCGAGAACTTAATAGTAATACGCAACCAGATAGCTATCCCCTTCCACTTATTAACGATCAAATAGACAAATTACATGGCGCTCACTATTTTTCCTCGATAGATATGGCTTCTGGGTTTCATCAGATACCAGTTCATGAAGATTCGATCCCTAAAACAGCTTTTGTTACTCCGTCGTCTCAATACGAGTGGTTGTGTGTCCCATTCGGACTCTGCAATGCGCCCCAAGTCTTCCAAAGGGCCATAAATACGGCACTTAAGCCCCTCAAAGACAATAGGATTCTAGTTTACATGGATGACGTGCTATCTGCATCAGAAACTATCGAAGAAGGGTTGTCTCGTCTCGATAAGTTGCTAGATACTCTCTCTAAAGCTGGTTTCACATTTAATTTCAAAAAATGATCATTTTTGAAAAAGAAAATCGAGTATTTAGGCTTCGTTATATCGGCAGGTGAAATAAGACCAAACCCACGAAAAGTCGAAGCATTAAAAAATGTTCCTACTCCAAAAAACTGTGACACAAGTTCGACAGTTTATTGGTCTGGCTACCTACTTTCGGCAGTTCATTCCAAACTTCTCAAAATTAATGAAACCTTTATACCCATTGACATATCACATACTTACGACATACGACAAGGCATCCTATACCGTAAAATTGAACGAGGTAAAACGACTAAATGGTTACCTATTTTACCAAGATCTTTGGTCTGGTCTCTCATTAATCATGTTCATAATGATTTAAAACACCTAGGCTATGAGAAAACCCTAGATAAACTGTACGAACTATATTGGTTTCAAAACATGTCTAAATTCGTGAAAAAGTTTGTAGACTCTTGTGTCATTTGCAAAGCCTCAAAAGGACCTTCAGGAGCTCAACAAGTACGTTTACACCCCATCCCAAAAATAGCCATTCCATGGCATACTATCCACCTAGATTTGACGGGTAAACTCAGTGGGAAAAGCGAAAGAAAAGAATATTGTTCAGTCATTATAGACGCCTTTACAAAGTTTGTCCTCCTGGAACATTCTCTAACCCTCAACTCATCAGATGCCATTAAAGCAGTTAAAAAAAGCAGTCCATCTGTTTGGTGCCCCAAAACGAATTATTGCCGACCGAGGTCGTTCTTACGATAACCAAGATTTTAAGACTTTCTGTAAGGGTCACAATATAGAACTTCATCTAATCGCCACGGGGTCTAGTCGGGCCAACGGACAAGTTGAACGTGTCATGCGGACATTAAAAAGTTTGCTTACAATAGTCGAGTGTAATACAGACTGTCTATGGCAAGACCAATTAGGAGACATTCAGTTGGCCTTAAACAGCACGCGATGCAGAGTGACAGGTTTCACTCCTATCGAACTTATGTTTGGGATTCAGGGTAATTCATTAGAAATATCAAAAATTTCTACTCATTCAAACGACATTAATAGACTAGACCTTGAAACAGCTCGATCAAATGCATCCAGCAACATTGAGAAATTATCTCTATCTGATACCGTCCGCTTTAACAAAAGTGCAGAGAGGCACCAAACTAAACTTGATCGCAAATATAAAGGCCCCTTTAAAGTCACTGCAGTTTTAGAAAACGATCGTTATGAATTGAGACATATTAGTGGAACTAACAGGATTTACAAGTTATCTCATGAAAATTTACGGGAAGTACCTCGTGGTCAATCTGGTTTAATAGAAATTGCAGAAAATTACAGTGATGACGACGTGGCGGCGCCCGATGAACTTTTTCATGAAACTGACCTCTTAAACAACACAATGTATTTAGGTAGCGATACAAAAACAACATCCGTTAGTAACGACACTATATCGACAGACTCTCCATAACAGCTAGTAGCATTTCCTGAAATCAACAATGACTATGTTATAGCGCATCAGACTAAAAAAAAAAAAAAAACAGTTGATATCACAACAAACGCAAATTGTATAGCAATAAAATGAAATGTAAAATTATAGAATTATGAAAATTATGATGATGAGTCGTAATGTGAAATCTTAACTAAGGTGACATAAGAATAAGGTTAAGGTAAATAAAAAAAAAATTAGAAAAAAAGATGGAAGCGTAAAAAAAATAGTCGCTTAAATCCAGGCCAGCTATAAGCTGAAGGGATAAAAAGGGCGAAAAAAAATAGTCGCTTAAATCCAGGCCAGCTATAAGCTGAAGGGATAAAAAGGGCGAAAAAAAAATAGTCGCTTAAATCCAGGCCAGCTATAAGCTGAAGGGATAAAAGGGTAAAAAAAAAATTTGCCACATAAATCCAGGCCAGTTGTGTACTGAAGGGATTCTAAAAGTAACAGGGACCGATTTGTTCCGAACTAGTATCAATTAGGGCATACAGTACAGGTATGTTTTACCTAGTGGTTAGAACATAGCTGAAAGTTGTAAAAGCTTAACTCTGACTAATACAGATGTTAACCATCTACTAGCCATCATAGCAATAAGATTTGTTTTGTCAGGATAAACGAGCAATAACATTGTTATTTTCTCTTTCTCAGATGATGCACTGTAAGCCTACGCGAACGAGGACGTTCGCACGTCAGCATGGCCGTGACGGCGCTACGTCTTTGTTCAATTTTGTGAAGCGCGTGCACCGATCGAACGACGTCGCGATACCCGCTTCACCCCGCCCGAAGTGGGCGCACATACCTGTGAGGCGGGCGACTGGTTACCTGCGGAGCGCTGCGCGCCTATTTAAGGCACGCGCTCGGCAAGAACGTGGCATTCTCGCTCCGTCGCTCGCTCAGTGCACACGCTATCGTAGTGCTCGGTTTTTACTAGTTGTAAAAATTGTTAATCACTGTAAATTTTATTTACGGGCTTATTGTGATTGTGATATAAATTATTGAAACGAATAAGTCTGGGTTTTTCTGACGATGTCTGACCTTACTCCTACACATATTTTTATTTTTATTAAAACAATTAAACTTACCTATCAAAAGTCCAGTCGGTCCATTAATGTTGTCCGTCCAACCGGGTATCGGTTCTTGCCAAATTGGTATAACTGGAATAAAACATTTAAAGTTAATTATGCAATTTACTTCTTTAATTGATATTTTTTTTTATAAATTTATGTAAAATATATATAAATATATATTGGCGTCGTACGGGGGAGGCCTATGTCCAGCAGTGGACGTGAATGGGCTGATGATGATGGTGATGATATATAAATATTTATATCATAAAAGCTGATTAAAATCTTACTAGCTACTGCCCGCGCCTTCGCCCGCGTTTCATCGGGATAAAAAAATATAGCCTATTATCTTATTCCAGGTCCCAACTCCCAAACTATACCCAAATTTATTCCGTCAATTATGAACCGATTTTGAAAATTCTTTCACTATTGTATAAAAAATTATCCCGAGGTGGTCCCATAACTTTATCCCCAGGGGATAAGTATTTATCCCGCAAAATTTAATAAACAGTATAAAATAAGTAAGGGATTCGAAGTAGATTATTAGGTTTTTGAAAATACAATGACAGATAACAAACAGTTTCCATGGCAACGAGCGTAATTTGAAGTCGGTTTATCGTTATTTAAAACACGCAAAATTATTAATACCTCTGGTACGAATCCTCAGGTAGAAACCCTTGGCCGTCTCCTACGATACGACATCTAAGCTCTGAGTTGGAACCGTTGGAAGGGTCAATTCTTACGTCGTAACCGACGGCTCATTCCTTTCAATCTTACCAATAGAAGGTCTCAGTATAACAGCAGGGATGTGCTCCATAGCTTCTACGACCAGTGCCTCTCCGAGCGCCTTCGTGAATGCGTAGGAGTTGGGCAGTTTGTTCAGTAACCTGGGGAAATCAGACAATAATTCAGAATTTAGATTCTGCCACTTCCTTATCGTTTATGCTTGCCTAGTAAAGAGAGTAATTAAATCAATCCATAAGTCATTAGCTCCCTTTACTATACCTACTCCGATTAAGAATCCAAGATATTTTATGTCAACAAAGACATTTCAGGTTATAGATACTTTATTTCTCATAAAGAATACAATTCACTTACATGAAAAAACATAATATGGCGTTTTTTAAATACTACTTCAAATTCCACACTTATTTTAAGTTTTGCGGGATATATACTAATTCCCTTTTTATGGGGAATTTTATGGAACCAATTCGAGATCGTTTTCTATATAATAGTGAAAGAATTTTCAAAATCGCTCCATAATTGGCGGAAATATGCAGTTACATAAAAAAAAGACACAGACGAATTGAGAACCTTCTCCTTTTGAAGTAGGTTAAAATGGGTTTGGAAGTAGTATTTGTTTTTCAAAGTAGATCACTTGTTTAGGCCCGTTGCCAAGGAAACGTGTTTGCCATGGAAAAGTTATTTATCCGCAAAAGTTATTTATCCGCAAGACTTAAAATAAGTGTAAAAGTAAGGGAATTTGAAGTCAGTTTATCGTTTTTTAAAACACGCCATATTGTAATGAGGGCTTTTCAATGCAATCTTTTAAAAGAAAACAATCACAATTTTTATTTTGACACTAGATGTGGCTGCACAAAAGTCAAGAGTAATTAATGTCAATTGTCATAAAATAAAGAACGAAACGGATGCCATTTTTACACATTTTTTTGACACTGAGATTCATACAGCGCCGTCTATCTTAGTCTTATGGCATCCACTTTTTTTTTTAAAGCACGCATTGAAAACCCCTCATTAAGGAATTTGAAGTCTGTTTATCGTTTTTTAAAACACGCCATATTATCAAAACATTTGAATAATTGATAGTTTGTAACACCACTCATAGAGTTCGCTACTTACTTCGGAGTGACAGCGATGATAGTGTCCTCGTCCATCCACTCCATGGCTTGGATAATGTGATGGGGGTTGGCAGGAGGGGGGTAGGCCTTCTCTTCTAGAAGCTTCTCGTGTAGATGACAGTATGCAGTTGATATGTGCATGAATAACTGGAAAAATTTATTAAATATGGAGTAAAAACTTTTCACTTGTAATTTTTGTATAGTCAGTTCTTCTTTTAAGCTTTCGTTACCAGTAAGAAATTGTTTTATGCGATAAGGCCGCTACTTCTATTATATTTTATATACCAAACTGTTTTAGATAAGTGTAAGTTTTCTGAATAAATAATTATCTATCTTATTGTAAATAATAATTATCTATATAAATATCTATATATTCTTCAACTAGAAGGCAATAAAATTAACTGAATAGAAAATCAATGAGGTATAACTTATTTCTTATTAAACTTAATGATTTAACTTGATTATCAGCTTTATTGTAAACCTAAAAGTTTAACTTTTACGACCTCTGTGGGCAAGAAATTGAAATTTGCGGGTACAATCAGAGTTAAGAGTTCGTGATAACAAACTAGATGGCGCGGTAACACCGATGATCGACGCGGGTTGGCACGAGATTAAATTTTTTGTAGTTTTTAATATATTCTGCTTTGTTCGAGGAGTAAAACCAGCGGAAAAGTAATTTGGCGCAAATCGTTAATAATTTTTTATTAACTTATGAAAAAACGAACTTCGGCTCATTGTTAGTTATGGAGCATTTGGGAAAAAAATTGTAGGCTAAATATCCAAAATTTTCCAAATGCTCAAAAATACAATTAATTCGAAGTGTTCGATTATGATGCGCTCGTAGAAAATTGTTCACGATTTGCCAAATAAATTTTCCGTAAGATTTATTCTTTGTAAATGGCGGAAAAAAATAATATTGAATAACGCCAGTCGCCACCCATGACGATCACCCAGTTGAAAAAGTCAAATAATTTTGTAAACCATGCAAAGATTACGAAATCTTTAAACTTCTACTAGCTGTTCCCCGTGGTTTCGCTCACGTTAAATTATAATTTCACATTTCCCTTAAATCTCCCGTTGGAATTTAATGTTTTACCAGGACAAGTCTATGTTACTCTCCATCCTTTCAACTAACTCTATACCAAAAATCAAGTCGATTGGTTGGTTTGTTAGGGCACGAAGGAAAGACAAACAAACAAACACACACACTTTCGCATTTATGATATTAGTTAGGCATAACAATTAAATAATATAAACAAATTAAACTAGTATTTGCAATTGAAACAATTGAGCTAACTGCAGATTGTTGAAAACAATCTACAGATAGCTCAACTGGTCCATATCAATACCAGTCGGAAGCGTCCCCAAGACGCTGGCTGCATTGCCTCGCTGTTTGGCAATGTTAATGCGCTGCGCCAGATACTCACCAGCTCTCGTATCACGCGTCGCTTCGATCAGGCGCTCAGATAATTTTTTGAAAACCCGGAGAGCCTTGGAACCCCACGGACCTAGGGTCTCGACTCCAACGGGAGCTAATGCGTAGGCTCTACGTTAGGAATAGGATTATTCAAGTCAAGGCTATAATTAAAATCCTAAATAAGTAGAATTGAATAGACATTACATCTTACCTTGAGCTTCTTACACTCCTTGCCAAGTTTCAATATCAGCTTGGTGCCTCGAACGTTCAGAAGAACAGCTTTTTTCAGCTCTTCATCGAACCTGGAAATAATTTTTTCTACCTTTTTAAGTTATTTCTTACCGAATTTATCAATTGTCCATTGTATTATGTAATGAAACGTTCACCCTCTTTGCAATATTTGTCTTGTATAAAAAATACCTAATACTTACAGAATAATACCTAGATTTTAGTTAAAATTACCAACAAATATGTTAGTAACTGACCTAATAATAATAACTTTTTACCATAAGCTCTACTTTAATGTCGTGTCAGGAAGCGGGCGAAGAGACTACGCCGCAGCTTTAACTTTTGTCGTCTCTTCGTTCAACCTGTAACCTGTTGTACTTGTTCAAATAAACGATTTTTGTATTTGTACTCTTGTATTGTACCCAAGTACTCTACCAAAGCGCCATGCGAGGTAATGAGATCTACCTTGCCGTAACACATTATTGCCTGGAAGAGATCGCTTCTAAGCAATAAGGCCGCCCATTGTACATGTTTTATGTAATGTCTATTTTTAATGTTTTCTTCGTGGTGTACAATAAAAAAAGATTTTTTTTTTGTAATTGTTGTTACTAACACGGAAGGTATGAGTCATACAACAAATGGAAGCCCTGAGGTGAGGAGATATTTTGGCTACCGGTTATTAGTTGGGTATTTTGTTTTAATACTCCTAGTACCAACTGGTACCCAATAACGTTACAATACTCTATACCTGTCCTGATTTCTACCAAATATATTTCTAACCGATTTGGTTAGTAATACCAAATACTAGTTGCAGCTACATAACTTTACGGGTGAACGGTCCGCTAGTAACCATGCGTAGATGATAATTAGGTAAGTAAGTATAGGTATTGAAGCGTTGGGTAGCTATGGCTCACGGTCGGTTCGGCGCGATGCTCGCTTTACACAGTTATTCCCTAGCGGTATGCGGATTTTACAATAGCGTTAGATATTTTAGGACCATGCTAACAGGTACTGAGTTAGTTATTGAATACCGGACTCATCTCTATAATTAGGTACCTAAGGCTTTTGTAATTTTTGAAATAAAAATATCTTTAATTCAAAAGTTTCTTTTGTTATGACCTAGTTGGCGCTGTGTTGTAAAAATTAAAAGCAGTTGCCTTTGAAGAGGTACAAATAATGGGGTGAGTAATAGAATATGATTTTCTGAGCCTTTTGTACAAATAAATATAGTTAAAAACTAAACCGACAACATAAAAGTCTTATACCTGCAAGCGTTCACCTATTGTCCTTATATTTTTTTTTTATACTTAGGTAGTCAGAAGCTTTTTTTGTTCCTTGTAGGTACCCTAGGTATATGGAGTGGGTGCCTCCGACTACCTAAGTATCAAAAAAATATATAAGTACAATAGGTGAACGGTTGTATAAGACTTTTATGTAGTCGGGTTTTAGTTTTTAACTATATTTTGTACACCTTTTTGCTGATAGCTTGAGAATTGTTAACCTCAAAAAAGTTTGATAAATGGTTTCGGAAGAACTAATAAAGACCTTTGCAACGATACCACACACGATCATACATATTTACTAACATTGATTTTTTCGACCTTTACTCAGACCCTAGCTATCTCGTTAGACCCCCATTTTTATCTGACGTCACATAGCCTATAACCGGGCTATAAGTCAAATCATACGAAACCTCATTTGTTGAAATCGGACCAGTGGTTTTAGCGCTACGTGGGAACATAAAAATCGGCTACATACAAACAAACAAAAATACATAGGATGTCAAACTCATAACCCTCGTCCCTCGGTCTCCCATATTTTTACCCGACTACCGAAAGTCGGGTAAAAATATGGGAGACCATCCACTCGATGGACCGGCGACATCGATTTAATTTCATTTAAAAACAATGATGCTGTGTAAAATATCACAGATTACCTTATGGTTGCAGCAGCGTGTATGATCATATCGACGTCCTCCACTATTCTCTGACGATCAGTAGACGAGATCCCAAGGTCTGGTTCACCAACGTCTCCTGATACCAAGGATACCTTCTCCAGCAGGGGTTGGACTCCACCTCGCATAGTGCGGAGCTTCTCGAAGAGCTAGAATGATGGAGAGCAGAGATTTGAGGTCACATAATTACGCTACCACGAAAAATGCTAATGTTTCTAAATTTATTTGTTTACTAGCTATTCCCCGTGGTTTCACCTGCGTTAAATTCTAATTTTACATTACTATGTGGATAAAATGGTATTTTTCCCGTAAATCTCCCATGGGAATTTGATGTTTTACCAGACAAAAAGTAGCCTATGTTACTCTCCATCCTTTCAACTAACTCTATGCCAAAAATATGACATGTTTTAAAAAACGATAAACCGACTTCAAATTCCCTTACTTTTACACTTATTTTAACGGCTTATACGGCTTACGAATTTAACGCGGGTGAAATCGCGGGGAACTACTAGTAATGAATAGATAGATAACATCACGATTTGAGTAATTTAATCGATTTGCCTAATCATGGACCTTTTTTTATTTTCTGCAAAATTATTTGACATTGTATGAATATCATTGAAAACTTAGCTAGCATACCCAAGGAATTTTTGTACTAAGTTACGTTAGTATAAAATTCCTTGAGCATACCTATACTTATTTCTAATAACCACAGACATGGTAGAGCTGCGCCTTAAGCTAATAACAGACTTCAAAAGAAGGAGGTTTTCAAATTTAGGTTATCATATGAACATTCTTTCCCTATTGTATAGAAAATGATCCTGAAGGGGTTCCATAAAATTTTTATACCCAGGTAAGGATTAGTATTTATCCCGCAAAACTTAAAATAAATGTAAAAGTAAGGGAATTTTAAATCGGTTTATCGTTTTTTAAAACACGCCAAATTACTTGTTACTACTTTAACTAAGCATAAGTACCTACTTTTACATATCAAAATAATAGTAAAATAATTATTGCGCCCTGACAGGGTTTTTATGCATTGTGTACCCACTAAGACTACCTACAGCTAAGAACAATACCTGTATGCATAAAATCACAATAAATTTATTAATTTTATACAAAAATAAAACAAGTGTAACTCTATTTTACCAGGTCAATCAGACGGACGGCACAACACCATCCTTATCTGGTGGATATACCATCCACTCGTACTAAGCGGTTTTCCTCCACCTTCATCATTCGGAGGAACTCGCTACCTGCTTCTGTTTTCCCGGCCAATTACAATACGGGTCTCTTCAAGACAAGAGTGAATGTGTCTTCTAGACCTTCGTGATACACCGTCGGCCACATCGTCACTTTCCATCAGGTGAGACTGTGGTCAAACGTAGGCCTATTGTCCATAAAAAAAAAGATATACCTAACACAATAGAGTACCTATTCCTTACATGTTAGTTATTTTCAAACACTTTTTAAAATGTCACGGGCAATCCCTAGTACAAATAGACAACAATAAACCCATAACGCAAGGTCTGTAGCAACACTCGCAACGTACAAACATTCATTAAGTACAAACTCATGTAGCAATGGTTTTCTTATGATGGACATGACTGACAGTGGCATTGACCTACTGTTGGCATCTCAATCATTGCATTGTGTTGTGGGCTAACTTACCTAATGTTAAATCTTAGTACGTATGGTATCAGAAGTACCTAGATAGAGAGAAGATCTGTAGATAGAAGTAGAAAGATGTAAGGTCGCTCAACTGAGGACAATGTACCTTTAACCGACTTTAAAATAGGAGGTAATTTTATCTCTTTATCTTTATCTCGCCATTAGGTACTGAAATAATTTAAAAACCGTAAATTTTAGAGTTAAAAATAAATAGAAAAAAGGAATTAATATGTAATTAATAGAAAATAATTAAAAATAAATTTATCTAAAAACTTCATCATCATCATGATGATGATGATGAAGTTTTTAGAACTTTGATAAAGCACACTACTATAATATAATAGTAAAACTAGCTGCTGCCCGCGCCTTCGCACGCGTTTTATCGGAATAAACATTAGCTAGCCTATATGTTATTCCCGGTCCCAAACTACCAACCATACCAAATATCAGTAGTTTTTGCGTGAAAGGGTAAAAAATATCCATACAAATTTGACATTTATAATTAGTAGGGTGTAAATATGTAGAGTATTTTTGTGGCACTAAGCAATTATATTTTTCTGAGTAATGTACAAACATTTAATAATTTCGTATTTGTGCTTCAACCCAATGGTAGGAAGGAACACAATTGCGTAATTACCATATTTTGAAAGACCTGTAAGAAACTAGTTGTAAACATATTGTATTGTAACTGTTGGTCTTTAAATAAAATAAATATATATCTGTTTTTAACCGAGTTCAAAACACGGAGGTTTAATTTTCGGGTTTATGTACGTTTTTATGTAGATATGCTTGTGGATTGCTCCGTCGATTCTGGACCATTTTTTGTAAATTCTGTCGAATATTCCCGACGTACTCTTATAAATTAATGTAATTTTCTCGGGGTAGTATTGTTTGTCCCGCAAAACTTAAAAAAAAACAGTGAAAAGTAATTTGAATTCAGATTAAGTTTTTTTTATCAACGTTCTCTAGAATGCTAAGGCATTTTTTGACAGACAATTATCAGCCTTATTGATTATTAATGTACTTTTAACAATATTGTAAAAATAATTATTGTATGTCCGAAAAGGATGTTCACTAGTATTTATGTGTAAAAATGTTTACAGTGGAGACTTTACTGGTCTAAGAAAATCCTAACTGTATTATCGTATATATCTATGTACTGTCTGTCTTCCAAATAAATAAAATAAAAAATAAAAAATAAAGGATACAAATTTTAAGACCGTCACGTTCATACATCATCATTATCATCATCATCAGCCCGTACATGTCCACTTCTGAACATAGGCCTCCCGCTGTTCATACAATGTCTAATGTTCATACAATTTTACAATAAAAATTAATCTATTCTAATCAAATTCTTTACCCTAAAGCCATCTTTAACCGATTATGTAGTGCACGCATTGAGTTCTAGTTTAAATAAAAAGGCATATCGTTGAAATTTTCAAAAAATATGTATTTCTCTGGCTACTATAACATTTATCATCCGTGAGGGCTGCTAGTTCGGCGGCAAATTTGGCCGAGGATCTCAAGAGGCGCAAATATGCAGGTCTAGATAGAGCCTACGCATTTGCTCCCCTTGGAGTCGAGACCCTAGGTCCGTGAGGTACCGAGGCTCTCAGATTTTTCAAAAAATTATCCGAGCGCCGCGCCAGTCGCGGTGAGGTCGGGTCGAAGCGACGCGTGACCCGAGAGTTGGTGAGTATCCGGCGCAGCGCATTAGTATTGCTATACAGCGAGGCTATGCAGCCAGCGTCTCGGAGACGCTTCCGACTGGTATTGTTCCAGTTGAGAGTAGATTGTTTGCTACAGTCTGCAGTTAGCTCAATTGTTTCAATTGTAAAAACTACTTTAATTTGTTTATATTATTTGATTGTTATTTTCTTTGTCAATAAACATTTATTAATTAACTAGCTGCTGCCCGCGCCTTTGCCCAGGTTTTATCGGAATAAAAAATAGCCTGGAATAACATATATTATTCCAGGTCCCAAACTATACACATACCAAATTTTAGCCCAATCAGTTCAGTATTTTTTGCGTGAAACAGTAACAAATATCCATACATCGATACATACAAACTTTAACATTTATAATATTAGTAGGATATGAGTCATAGGTTTTAAATATCAAAATGATTCTTAGTTCTTGCAAGGATTTAACAACTTTGCTGCAACGGCAACCTACTTAGCTCGGCAAGCTCTTGCATCAGATCTCAGGTATAATCTCTTGGGTTTTGATGATATCGTGGTTTATTGTATATACATGTTAGTTAAGTTTGGAATCTACAGCAAGTTTTATGAACATTTCAAATCGACCTCTGTGGCGCGGTGGGCGAAGGTCCGCCTGCGACGCATGAGGTTGCGAATTAGATTCCCGCCTCGGGACAAATATATAAACGATCTGCAGATATTTGTTCAGGGTGTTCTGGTCGTTTTCTATTAATAATAAAAAATATCTATGTACATATGTAATATTATAATGTATGAAATATCAGTTATCTAGTACCCATAACCCAAGCTCTGCTTAGTTTGGGGCTGGATAATGCTGTGTGAATTCCACAATATTTATTATTCTTATTTATTAAAACATAACCCTGCCTTTTGGGTCGGGTAAAGACACACCACGCTCAGTGAAACTTCGGCCACAGACTAGGTTCTTCAGTGATAGTTGAACCTGGTGAATCAAGCATCAGCATTGTCATACAGCGGGGCAATGCAGCCAGCGTTTTGGGGACGCTTCCGACTGGTATTGATATGGACCAGTTGAGCTACCTGTAGATTGTTTGTTTCAATACTAGTTCTAATTTGTTTCTATCATTTGATTGTAGTTTTATTTTATCTTATAAATACCACCATAACATGAAGACTGTATTTATCTCATACATCGTTTTTCCTAATTTAATACCTACATCGATAATGCCTCTATAATCAGAATGCTTATGAATAAGCTACTCTAATTATTGCCACGCCCAATTTGGATACCCTTGTAACTTACTAAAAACCTACAGCAGGCTCCAGCCTCTCACAATACAGGTTTTCACATATATGTTTATAATAATGCCTCTATAAGAGCAGACTGCTGATGAATAAGCTACTCTAATTATTGCCACGCCCAATTTGGATACCCTTGTAACTTACTAAAAACCTACAGCAGGCTCCAGCCTCTCACAATACAGGTTTTCACATATATGTTTATAATAATGCCTCTATAAGAGCAGACTGCTGATGAATAAGCTACTCTAATTATTGCCACGCCCAATTTGGATACCCTTGTAACTTACTAAAAACCTACAGCAGGCTCCAGCCTCTCACAATACAGGTTTTCATATATATGTTTATAATAATGCCTCTATAAGATCAGACTGCTTATGAATAAGCTACTCTAATTATTGCCACGCCCAATTTGGATACCCTTGTAACTTACTAAAAACCTACAGCAGGCTCCAGCCTCTCACAATACAGGTTTTCACATATATGTTTATAATAATGCCTCTATAAGATCAGACTGCTTATGAATAAGCTACTCTAATTATTGCCACGCCCAATTTGGATACCCTTGTAACTTACTAAAAACCTACAGAAGGCTCCAGCCTCTCACAATACAGGTTTTCACATATATGTTTATAATAATGCCTCTATAAGATCAGACTGCTAATGAATAAGCTACTCTAATTATTGCCACGCCCAATTTGGATACCCTTGTAACTTACTAAAAACCTACAGCAGGCTCCAGCCTCTCACAATACAGGTTTTCACATAATATGTATGATATAATATAACCTTAACCTAAAGGTAAAAAAACTTTTCTGAAGAGGAATTTATCATTATCTTTACTACATGCATCCATACTTAATAATATATTTGTATAATCTAAAAACTGGCTTCTTTCTTAATACAATATACGGTAAACAACAAAAAACAGATGTTACAAGCAATTAAAAGCATCGCAACCTATAAACTAGTGAAACTCGATGTAGAATGTTTGTAAACAAATCGACAATATTTAACCAAAAATTCACTCTGCCGCGTCTTTTTATGGAATTTACATAACTTCCATTTGTTATCCTTCCTTACGAACTTAAGTTTTCTTCTCTTCATGGGACAATTTTTGGCAATTTGTTGGCCGACAAAATCAAAATGCCTCGTAAACAAAAAAAAAAACACTTGCCAAGAACTGTATATTTTTTGTGCAAATTTCAACCATAAAGAAGAAGTGTAAAAACACGCTACGACAATCAATGTATGAAATCTCAAAAAAGGGTCAAGTTTACGAAATGGAGACAACCCAGTAAATATTGCTTACAATTACCTGTAATTCGACGCCAAGCAAGTGTGTTTCACTTATTGTGCCGTAGTTTGTTTACAAACATTCCACATCGAGTTTGGCTCGTGTATATGGCTGCCAGACCTAGGTACTGCAACATCTTGGGTATTTAGCTCAGTCGGACAGCTGTATTGCCTAGTTAGAAAGGAGTTGCAAGTGGTCTAGACTTCGAAGGACTATTGCCTGAGCGCAGGTTTTTATGGTATAGGTAGGTGCTAACTTTGATGGCTAACGATTGCACACTAAACCGATTATCATAACTGAAGCAACAAATGAATAACCAAAGACATACGGTTTGCGCCATTGTGTGTGTCGCTTAAACAATCTGTTTTTCAAAACAGCCCTTAACAGACATAACTATAATATCCTAAAATATAGCATACATATGTAAAGCTGTTAGAAAATAAGTATAGATATAAGCAATAGACATAGGATAAATAGAAATACGTTTAAATGCAATAAGGTTACATAAAGTCTCTGATAATGTTAGAGGAATGTTTAAAAAATAAATTATAAATTCAAAAAAAAAAAAAAAAAAAAAAAAAATATCCTATCATGCCATGTTCTATCCTACTAATATTCTAAACTAGCTGCGGCCCGTGCCTTCGCCCGCGTTTATCGGGAGAAAAAATAGCATAAATGTATGTTATTCCAGGTCCAAAACTATAACCATACCAAATCTCAGCCCAATCAGTTCAGTATTTTTTTTTTCGTGAAAGAGTAACAAATATCCTTACATCCATCCATACAAACTTTGACATGTATAATATTAGTAGGATAGGATGAAACCCTATTTCTCTTGGTCCGGCTATAACTTGAGAAGGGCTTTACCGATTGCATTCATATTTTTTAATTTTTTTCTAATAATTCGTAGAAGTATCTTACATAAAAAAAAAATAAGAATATTGCGCAGATACTTGACCATTTTTGAAAACTTAACGACTTCCTACCTTTATTATAAACTTTTTTAATGTAACCTTAGCCCCAGCGTTATATACTGAGTGCTAAGCACGTTTGATATAACTGTCAGTTGTTTGACTTGCATGACAGGACAACGTCTGTCGGGACAGTTAATAAATAAATATTACTGGGCAACTCATACACCATCATCTAGCCCCAAGCTGAGCAGAGCTTGTGCAAAATGCTTGTCATTTACTCTGGAAGTACCTGAGCTGAGACTGATCCATTTTGGCTCATCTTGGCAGTACTGACATACCTACTTGAGACTTGCCTACGTGTAGGTAGGTAGGTACCTACTCTTACCCTAAGTTTAAAAGTTAGTTTTTATGCTTATGTGTACTTTTGTAATATTTGATGTTTCTTTCTTCTTTTTATATTGTTTGTGTGTTTTACTTACCTAAAAGTATGTACCTATGTTATTGTTAAGTATATTTTACTTATACCTACCTACTATAATGTCTATGTTTGTTTTTTGTCTTGTGCTGTCTATGTTTGTGAACCAAATAAACCATCTATATATCTATCTATCTACCCACCCACATGAAAGTTTAAGTATATCGCATTCACTGCGCAACTGGACGATGTGAGTGGTTCGTGAGCCATGAATGTGTTAACAGCCCTTATAATTAAAAACTTACAGCTCCATTGAATATCTCCTCAAGCCGTTGTTTCGGAGTCTTTCCTTTCTTCTCCCTGACGAGGAGCAGGATCTGACTGATGTCTGGACATTTTCTGAAAAATATCATAAGTAATTTAGTTATAGTTATTATATTCATTCATTAATTCAATTCATTTATTTCCACCGTAGCTATTTCTTAATATACACCAAAGATTTATATCGTTAGATACATATGCCCTGGCACCAAAAACCGTGGTCCCGTTGTGTTTGAATGTATGCGTTACGAAATGCCGACGCACGCACACTAATAAGTAGTTAAAAATTGTGTTTTTGCCAGTAAACTTAACCACGTACCTAACTGTTGTTATAACCATATTGTGTGCAATCATACTGCACACACTTTTGTGAAAAAATAAAGGTCCTATCATGCCCTGAAATCGAAAAGTCTAAAAAGTGTGCAATCTGAGTTGTACCACAGATTAGCTGGTAATGTTACTTTGTAGTGCGGTCAGAACGCAACAGCGGAAACACAGATTTATAAAACGGAAAGAAAAATAATAGTTATTTAATTATATCGCAATACCTAAGAGTGAAATGTAACGTTTTTGTCTTTATTTGTATGTTTAGAATTATTGTTTCATTTGCCAAATGCGCACGATGGCATTTTGTGATACTTTTCAACAAAAAATGGCAATGTTACAGCACGTCCGGCTGACACTGTGTTTAGTTGTACACTGATTCCAAATGAGCGAGCTATCTCATTTCATATGGCACCAAAACGGGCGCGGTTTAACTACGGTAAGGGCCTATCTAACGATATAAATCTTTGATATACACTTGATGTCGTTAATTTCTAAAATATGACTCCTATCCTATTACATTATTACACAATTTATAATCAACAAAGGAAGCACCATAAGGGATTGTATGTAGAAAGAAAACAGACAGACAGTCAAATATTAAGTACACTAAAATTAAAAATAAGAGTTGGCTGTAAAAGGGCTGTACCTACCTATTTATAAAATTACAATAATTAATAAAATTATGTCAGAAATTTTACAAATTAAATATATGTACGTATGTACGTATGTATGTACTTTGTGGTGTCTAATAAACTATTTCAATCCATTTAACCGACTTCAAAAGAGGAGGATCTCGATTCGTATGTATGTTTTTTTTGTATGTGTGTTACGCGATATCTCCGCCAATTATGGGCCGATTTTGAAAGTTCTTTCACTATTGTATAGAAAATGATCCCGAAGGGGTCCCATAAAATGTTTATTAGGATTTGGATTAGTATTTATCCCGAAAAACTTAAAATAAGTGTAAAAGTAAGGGAAATTGAAGTTGATTTATCGTTTTTTTTAAAACACGCCATATTATTCCATATGCATAATATGATCTACTTCCCGTGCGAAGCCGGGGCGGGTTGCTAGTATTTAAATAATTAACACGGCCATAATCACCACGGTTGGCAGGCGGATTGGTGATCGCGATACGATAATCTATTCGTGCAAGTTAAGGTCCCTCGACCCAAATAGCGGCGGCGCCGCCACCTTTTTTATTTTATTACTAGCTGTTCCCGCGGTTTCGAAGCGTTAAATTCAAATTTCTCATTTCTATGGGGATAAAAAGGTATTTTTCCGGTGAATCTTCCATGGGAATTTGATGTTTTACCAGGACAAAAAGTAGCCTATGTTACTCTCCATCCTTTCAACTAACTCTATGAAAAATATCAAGTCGATTGGTTTCTTAGTTAGAGCGTGAAGAAAGGACAATCAAACACACTTTCGCATTTATAGTATTCATTAGGATTACGTTAAACAAAGGAATTTATTTAATTTGTGAATTTAAATCAAAACTGGATAGTTGTTGGCAGGTACGCGTTTTTTCCGAAATAGAAAGTAGCCTTACCTGAAGCACGTCTGCCTTCCTCCCTTCCATTAGAATCAGTTCAGCCGCTTAGGCGTGAAAAGGTGACAGACCGACAGACTCTCTTTATATATTAGTATGGATATTATATATAGCGTGTTGTCATTCTTACCTCAAAAGTTTTTCCACGAGCACCTTCCCCATGAATCCAGTTCCTCCTGTAATGAGGATCTTCATTCCGGAGAAGGTGGGTGCGATCCGGTCCGGGAGGGACTCCAGGTCTGATTGGTCTACCGGCATTTTACTGAGGATAGAAAGAAATGGGTTTAAAAATGATTTTTGGAAGCTAAGAAAAGATCTTTCGTACATGCCAGTTAACTCACGGCGACTTTTTGTAGCGATACTGACGTGCGTTCGCATCGATAAAGTCGCGATTCTGTCGTGATTCAGCATCGATACAAAAATGCCTGTGGATGTGCGAGCACCCCTCTCCACCCTTCGTTCCCCCGATGTCGTCTGAGACGGTCGCGCGTTTGAAAAGGTGTTCTGACATAATTTTCACATCGTCAAAGTCAAAGTTTTTACTTACTACATAGATACGGAGGATATGCCTTACTCATAGGATTAAGAAGCACACCTCCATCCTCTGATAAAAGTACCCCAATCACCCCTTGTTTGGGGCAGGAACATGCAGTTTTATCTAGAGGATAAAAAAACTTGGAACAAGTTTTGCTCCAACTTGTAATTTTCGACAAAATAGGATTTTCGCTGATTTTGAGAAGATTTTTTTTACCCTAAAGTTCACGTGAATATCGCGGACGGGTAAGCTTTATTTTATATAGTACTAGC
Organism: Eupithecia insigniata; assembly: GCA_947859395.1. Classification (NCBI taxonomy): domain Eukaryota; kingdom Metazoa; phylum Arthropoda; class Insecta; order Lepidoptera; family Geometridae; genus Eupithecia; species Eupithecia insigniata. Next base: position 1,323,770 of record OX402023.1, on the reverse strand, counting down.
TACTGCCCGCGGCTTCGTACGCGCTTTTCATGTACCCTATGTCCGTCCCCGGGATACCATCTACTTCCCTGCCAAATTTTATTAAGATCCGTTCAAACTAGGCGTTTAAAGGTAACAGACAGACAGACAGAGTTGCTTTCAAATTTATAATATTAGTAGAATTTAAAAAAAAGTATATTTATTCTAATGCAATATAACTAAGTATTTACGCTAAACATTACTTACAATAAAATTAAAGGATAAAATTGAATTCAAATCAAAATTAAAATTAAATTCAAATCAAAATTAAATTTAAATTTAAGTTACATGTCATAGTTTACAATTCCGCGGCCATTGATCAAAATCAAAAACAATATAGAATAAGTAGGTACCTACTTTATATTTCACTAGCTGCTGCCCGCGCCTTCGCCCGCGTTTTATCGTTATAAAAAATAGCCTATAAATGTTATTCCAGGTCCCAAACTAAAAACCAAATTTCAGCCTAATCGGTTCAGTAGTTTTTGCGTGAAAGAGTAACAAATATCCATACATCCATCCATACAAACTTTGACATTTATAATATTAGAAGGAAACGATAGGTACCTGGCAAGAGTTTGTCCACAAACAAAATATCTAATTATTAAATATTTTCTACAACACAGTGCCCCAACTACGTCAAACTCTAAATCTCGAATGAAATATCAGAAGTGGCGTTCTAGTAAGTCACTTACTGCTTACCAAATCATTTCGTTATTGCTTAATGAGTTTGTTTATCCTACATTTTCCTCAAATGTTAACATATGACGTTACAGACACGTCATTTACACGCCCTCTGTCTGTCAGACAGGGCAGACAGTATTGTCGTTTGTTTATAGACTTTTACATAAGTTTTACGTGTTGTATTATAATGTTTATACAATAATGTAAAGCTAGACTGTGCGTTGCGATGCGTTCCGATTTTAGCTTTTCTTACGTGTTTTAGAAAAATAATCGGGAAATTATTGTTTGTGGAAAACTAGAGACACAGGCTACAAAAATAATTCAAGTAATTTGTAAATAAATAATGCTGGACAATTCACACAGCATTATCTAGCCCCAAGCTAAGCAGAGCTTGTGTTATGGGTACTAGACTTGCCATATTTTTTTTGATAAATTATAGGGTTATCATCCCCGTTAGTTGTCGGATTATCGGCCGCCGCCGCTAACAATAACCCCCGAAGGGAGAAATTATTAGCGGTGGGAACCGGGGTGCACCGGCCCGCCACCGTTCCCGAGGGACGAATCCCCGGGGACAAGTAGCAGTACGGGCTCACTAGCAGGTTACCCGACACCTTAATTTTATTGAGAAAATAAACAAACTCTAAAAATACAAGTATTATTAAATTAATACCGGAAAAATAAGAAAATAATGTCCAAATATTTTTTAAGGCGCAGAGTAATGCGACACTATAATATATACTGGGTATTATCAATTCACGGTGAGAACTTTTGGTAATTCTTTTCCATAACGATAAAACAAGAAAAACTAAAGAGTGGTGCTAGTGTCGCATTACTCTGCGCCTTAAACGGTCAATGTTACTAAATGTACTTAAACCTACCATGGTCGCTGTGATACCAAAGCCACCCGCTTTGGTATCACAGCGACCATGGTAGGCCTATTGTGATCGACACATTAGTCTAAATCTTATTGTAGAGCCCACTGTTTAAGTACATTTAGTAACATTGACCGTTTAAGGCGCAGAGTAATGCGACACTAGCACCACTCTTTAGGGGTAAACAAATAAAAAAATCATCTTTTATAATTATGTATATATTACATTACTACAGTACATACAATAGTACATTATGTATATATAAAAATGAAACCCTATTTCTCTTGGTCCGGTTATAACTTGAGAACGGCTTTACCGATTTCATTCACCTTTTTTTAATGGTCCCTAATACTTAGTAGAAGGTTATATTCAAAAAAAATTTGAATACTGCGCAGTAACTAACGTTTAAGAAAACTTACCCCTACATATGGTATAAAGTTTTTAATGTAACCTTAGCGTTAGTTATTACTCTTTTCTAAGCACGTTTGAAATTTTGAAGTTTGAATTAAATGACAGGACGTCTGTCGGGTCAGCTAGTACTATAAATACGGTGATTAATGGACGGTCGTCAGTATTCGGAAATAGTTGTAAACAGCCAATTGTCTCCCTCCAAAAACCGGTGTGCATTATTTACATGTTTGTGTACTGTGTTCTGTGTACATGTACATATTTTTCATCATCGCCGGGTACTGTAAAAATATTTTTGTAGTAAAAATGCTCTATGACACGATACGAAGTGATGCCGCGTCGCGTCGCAACGCACCGCGGCATCACCCTAAGATAGTAATTACGACATCAAACTTGACCTCTACACCAGCATTTTTTTTATTATTAAATAAAATAGCCAATTGTATCTCTCCAAAAACCGGTGTGCATAATTTATCGCCGGTTATTGTAAAACAATTTTTGCAGTAAAAATTCTCCACAACACGATACATGATGCCGCGTCGCGTCGCAATCATCTGAAAACGTCGCGTCGCAACGCACCATAGCATCACCCTAAGATAGTAATTACGATATCAAACTTGACCTCTAGGCACCAGCAATTTTTTTATTATATAAAACAATGCTTAGATTTGCATATGGCATGTAATATTTTGACTTTGTAAATATTACCTTGTTACCTTGACCACAGTACCCTTGGCTTTGAACGATTAAATATAAAATTATTATAATTTGGCGTGTTTTAATAAACGATAAACCAACTTCAAATTTCTAAATAATAATAATAATAATCGACTTCGAATGCCTTACTGTTACACTATTTTTAAGTTTTCCGGGATAAATACTAATCCCCTGGGAATAAAATTTTTATGAGACTACCTCGCGATTATTTTCTATACAATAGTGAAAGAATTTTCAATAGGACCTATATTATATAATTGGCGGAAATATCACGTAAATTAAATACAAAAAACATACAGTCGAATTGAGAACCTCCTCCTTTTTGAAGTCGGTTACAAATTAAAGAACGTTTTGTTATTTCACCAAAAGCATTATACATAGTGCAAAGGTTCCAAGTTCATTTGACAGATTAGCCGATATTTCGTTTGAAAGAGAGGGGAGGAAGAGATCGCTCAAAGTGATAAGGCCGCCTTTTGTACTTCATTAATTCTCAGCATTTCCTTCTGTATTGTATTTTGTTCTTGTTTGGTACAATAAAGATTTATTTATATATGGATCCGGCTACGGCACAGCAAGATATGTACCTTGACCCAAAAATAGCATTATTACTTGGTACCGTACCAAGTAATCATGCTATTTCTGGGTCAAACACTATTGCTTGGTAAGTTAGTACCTAACCAAGTGATAATGTTATTTTTGGGTCAAACACTATTAATTACTTGGTAGGTACCTAACCAAGTAAAAATGCTATTTTTGGGTCAAGCATTATTACTTGGTTCCTAACCAAGTAATATTGCTATTTTTGGGTCAAGCACTATTACTTGGTACCTAACCAAGTAATAATACTATTTTGGGTCAAGGTGTAAAAACTATGCCTAGTACAAATTGTTAATATACCTAGACAATACCTTCGTTTGCCCACAATCTCACCTGATGGAAAGTGACGATGTGGCCGACGATGTATCACCAAGGTCTAGAAGACATCTATTCACTCTTGTCTTGCCTGAGTTATTAACTTCCTACTTCCACGCGTTGGAATTTTGCCCGTCATGATTTCTGCAAGTGGCGTTACTTTCATGTACAAATGTAAGTGCACGAGACGCCGTCAAGGTTGAGTTGCACCACTGTAATGTTCGTCGTAGTTGCGCAGACGCTTACGAAATGCATGTTGTATTGTTCCTTTTGATTGCCGATTTATAAATTCCTTATGTAGGATGATAACAACGTCAACGCAACATGGGGCGCAGCATGCTGAACATACGGCTACGTGACAGATGGACGACATCAAAAATAAAGAGGACAAAAGTAAGCGATGTAATTCTAAAAAAAAAAACTCAAATGGAACTGGACTGGCCACATTATGAGAACGAACAGAGAAAAGTGGACGGAAGAAATTATGGAGTGGTTTCTTAGAAATGGAAAAAGACGAAAGGGACGTCAAAACAAAAGATGGGAGGATGACCTACCAATGGGATGGAGAAGATTATCTCGTGACAGAGATGAGTGGAAGAAACCAGGGGAGGCCTAAGTTGAAAGACAACCTGACCAGCAAACTGGTTGCTGAAAAATTTTGTTACAACTAGTTTTATGCGTACCTACGATTATAACACCATGTAAATGTACCTACCTACTGTAATTTGTAAATACTGTAAATACCTACTGTCAATAAAGGCTTTTTTATTATTATGTAGGATGATAATGGCAAGCAAAAATTTTCTTAAATCCTACAAATATTAAGTTGGTTGTGCAACGAATCGGCAGGCCTACTCGGAAAAGGAAAATCGAAGTTTCTAATTCGTTTTCGTGCAAAACCGACTCTTATGTCGTTTGCATAAGATTACCGTTTGCTTGAAAACGAAACAGAAGCTTCGATTTCCGTTTTCCAAGTAGGCCCTCAGACTTCACTTTTCCGACGTATTTTGAGCTGCAGAATCGATATTCGATGTCAAAATATTAATTTTGACAATCGGACATTTTTTTACATAGGATCTTAATCCCATGTAAAAATTTGTACGTAAACAAAGTGTTTCCAACGTGTTGGTGTTATAATCATAACCCTCGCCTTACGGTAGTCGGGTAAAAATTAGGGCAAAGTACGTTTTTTGCGCAGTATTCGCTTAATAGGTATACGAGTTCCGCCGGCCCTGGATCCTTTTTTTTTGTCCCCACGTTGTTAATACTTCTAACTTTATGTGAATATGTAAATATCTAAGTATAATAAAACCAGCGGACCCTCCCAAAGCAATTTAGTAAACGCGTAGGTATTGAATTTTTTTTTTATGTTATCAAAAAAATTGTACACAATATTTTAATTTTGACTTCGAATATCGATTCAGCAGCTCAAAATACGTCGGAAAAGTATAGTCTGATAAGTCGCACAACAAATTTATAACTTTTTTGTGTGGCTCTGTTATAAATGTCAAAGTTTGTGATAATTGATGGATGTATGGATGTTTGGTCCGCTTTCACGCAAAAACTACTGAACCGATTAGGCTGAAATTTGGTATGGGTATAGTTTGGGACCTGAAATAACATATAGATTACTTTTATCCCGATAAACAGTCGGCGAAGGCGCGGGCAGCAGATAGTGAATCAATAATGCTGGACGATCCACACAGCATCATCAAGCTCCAAGCTAAAGAGCTTGTAATATCAGTATACAAGCCTTTATTTACAAAGATTACAACCAAATAATAGAAAAAATGGGAGACCATCCACTCGATGGACCGACAACATCGTATCGGTCGCAGGGATTCTATGGATGGAGGCGGCTCAGGACCGCTATTTGTGGCGTCGTACGGGGGAGGTCTATGTCCAGCATTGGACGTGTATGGGCTGATGATGAATAGAAAAAATTAGAACTAGTTTTTATAATTGAAACAATTGCGCTAAGTGCAGTATTACAAAAAACATAATACGTTCTATAAATACTAAGAATAGGTAACCCGGAACCTTTTGTCGAATAATCGAACCCGCAACAACGTATCAGACTGACCTTCACCGACTTCGCCACAAAGGTCTTGGTCGTTTTGTAAGTGTATACTATTGCAATATCACAGAACAGTTGGTACTGTAGCGTTCATCGTCAGCTGATCCCCTGGAAGGTTCCGAGTCTTGTTTTACATCAGAATTGGCTTTTTATATTATTATACTAGCAACTCGCCACGGCTTCGCATAGGTGTAGAGCATATTATGCCTGCATATTTTATAGCCAAAGATAGAATGAACGACGTCAAATAGGTACATTAATAATTAAACAAAAGGTGTTTCTCTTAACAGATTTTTCATTTGAAAGACTTCAACGCGCACTCCTTCCATATTTGTATAGTAAGTAGTTAATTTTCTTTTCGCTTCAAATTAACAGTCCCACCACGATATTGACAACCTCTGTGAGGAGAAAACGTCCTGAGAAGGTATTATCAAAAAATTGTCCATTAGGGTTACAAACGCCAAAACCTGAAAAAATTCCGAAATTTTCGCGGTTTTTTAGATTTTTGATAACGTTGCGTTCGGCGTTCGAGATCACAAACTTAATTTATTCATTTGGCCCACATCATAAACAAGTTTGCAAAAAATCTGAACTACCGGATTTAACGCATACGCTAATGTATAAAGTTACTGGACTATAACTTCACGCAAAATGTGTGTCAGCTCTCTGTTACTTTTATAAAATATAAATATTTAATTGGCCGTAAGTTATATCAGGATTGAATTGTCTAGAGTTAAGGGCTGTAGATTTTGTTAAAACAATAAATAAATGAAAAAAATTTGATTGTTATTTTCTTTGTCAATCATCATCATCATATCAGCCCATACACGTCCACTGCTGGACATAGGCTTCCCCCATACGACGCCACAAATAGCGGTCCCGAACCGCCTCCATCCATCGACTCCCTGCGACCGCTACGATGTCGTCGGTCCATCGAGTGGATGGTCTCCCATGTAGGGGGGGTTTTGCTATAATCACCACGCTTGGCAGGCGGATTGGTGATCGCCGTGTTGGTGTTGAAAAATACTCAGAAGGAAGCTGCTGCCCTTCCTCTGGTAGGTTCCCTTAGTCGGCTCTTACGACATCCACGACGGGTTGTGTTGGAGGGGTCGATATTCGTATGCCGCGGCCCCACGGTCAATGTCTATGTCAATAAATGAATAAATTTATTGAGAGAGGGATGGGTCACCAATTCTTTTTGTATAAACAAAAAAAATTATCATTTAATCTTATATATTCTATGTTATGTAATCCCCCCCTACATGGGAGACGATCCACTCGTTGGACCGACGACATCGTAGCGGTCGCAGGGAGTTGATGGATGGAGGCGGCTCAGGACCGCTATTTGTGGCGTAGTACGGGGGAGGCCTATGTCCAACAGTGGACGTGTATGGGCTGATGATGATGATGATCTTAATTTTTACTTCGAATATCGATTCAGCAGCTCAAATACGTCGGAAAAGTATAGTCCGATACTTCGAACAATAAAATTTTATTTTGTGTGCCTGATGAATTAATTATATGACTAAATATTCACTAAATATGATTAAATATGAAAACAAAACCCCCTTGTTTTAATGACTCATTGTTTAGCAGTGGGATTGGTGATCGCAGCAAAGGTGTTAAAAATACCCAGAAGGAAGCAGCTACCCTTTCTCTGATCGGTTCCCTTAGTCGGATTTGAATACAACCACGGGCTGAGAAGGAGTGGTCAATTCTTACGACATAACCACGGCACACAAATACCAATAGGTATGTGTTACTTACCGTAGTTTTAGTCGCTCACTATAGGCCTTGTGCATAAGCTCAAAGTCACCCAGCGAGCTATGGAGAGAGCTATGCTCGGAGTTTCTCTACAGGATAGGTTCCGGAATACGGAAATTCGTAGAAGAACCAAAGTTACCGACATAGCTCTCAGAATCAGCAGGCTGAAGTGGCGATGGGCAGGTCATATAGCTCGCAGAACCGATAACCGTTGGGGAGTAAAGGTTTTCGAGTGGCGACCGCGATGCAATGCGAAACGGAGTGTGGGAAGACCTCCCACTCGATGGACCGACGACATCGTAGCGGTCGCAGGGAGTCGTTGGATAGAGGCGGCTCAGGACTGCTATTCATGGCGTCGTTTGGGGGAGGCCTATATGTTCAGCAGTGGACGTGTACGGGCTGATGATGATGATGATGATGATGATGACTGTAGTTTACCCAGTTATGACATATTTGGCTAACTTTCAAACTTTGTAAAGTTTACTCTAAAGTGACACCTCTTCAAGGTTGTTTGTCGAGTAATAATATAATTTACCTAACTGTTATGTAACATTACTAAAGCTGATCTAGAAAAGACAGAAATTGAGATGTAACTCTTATATATACCTAATAGATGGTCTCCGCGGTTTCACTCGCGTTAAATTCCAATTTCACATTTCTTGGGGGATAAAAATTAATGATATTCTATATAAAAACTCATTGGATAAAAAGGTCATTTTCCCGTAAATCTCCCATGGGAATTTGATGTTTCACCAGGAAAAAAATCCCTTTGTTACTCTCCATCTTTTCAACTAAAATTAACTCTATGCCAAAAATCAAGTCGATTGGTTGCTTTGTTAGGGCGTGAAGGAATGACAAGCAAACAAACAAAACAATTTCCTATATATAATACTAGCTGTGCCCGCGACTTCGTGGAACATTGACCCCTCTTTCAACCCCTTATAACCCTTTTTTCGCGTTAATAAATAGCATATGTCCTTTCTCAGCCTCTAAAGTATCTGTGTACCATATTTAAATCGGTTCAGTAGTTTTGGCGTGAAAACGTGACAGACAGAGTTACTTTCGCATTTATAATATTAGTAGGGATAAGTTAGAATTAGGATGTATTTAACTTGATCAATACCGATTCACAAGCAGAAGCATCAAGCACAAATAATTATAAGGCTGATGAAAGTCATATTATGTACCTACTTGCTGACCAATTTCACCACTCTGGCTGACCACTAGATGCAACTCAATTCTCTTTTTCTGCTGGAAAAATCAATTTTTCGGCTGACCAAAACCTCTTTAATCTGCTGATCGTATAAAAATACCCTTTATTGAAAAATCAATAAAAAAATGACAATCGTCAATTATGTTTGTTAAATCAGTCAAAACAGGGTTAGTTAAACACGAGTCAATGTGTAAATAATTGGACACGATGGTCACGTGGGTGTCTCCAGTTTACGTCATCATCACCATCGGCGAATGAAAAGACTACTCTGTTTCCTGGTGAGATCAGTAGCGTAAAATCGTAACTCCCCGAACTCCTGTATGAATCTGATAAAACTATGTGGTTTTGTATTTACCAATTTATTTATCACATTGACTCGTGTTTAACTAACCCTGTTTTGACTGATCTAACAAACATAATTGACATTTTGTTATTGATTTTTCAATTGACCCTTATTACGTTTTTTTCCCAACTTTTTCATTTTGTTGAAATAAAGTGGCAACTGACCTGGAGACCTTCCCGGAAGAGCGAACCTATTTTCTTGGATCATGATAATTTCAAACTTTTCGTCACTTCTGCGGAAAATGCCACAAAAGATAACCTAGCGGACCAAACAAAGATAATGACTCAAATAACTATGTTTTTGTCCATTTGTGTTCACTCTGATGAGTTTTCAAGAAAATTTTCCGACACAAAGCGGAAACTGGAAATACCTGCTCTACCTTATCATCTTTGCAGCGTAGAACTGCGTTGATGACTAGATGGCTAGTAACTGATAATAATTACATCCATCCTAACTAGTCCATTATATAAAAAGAAATAAAACGCTAAGTGCGAGTCGCCTCGCGCACCGAGAGGGTTCCGTATAATTAAAGAAAGAAGTTAGTTCGTTTTCATACATATTATGGGTTATTCCGAACGTCTCACGTGAGACGTTCTTAGTCGCAACGTCTCACGAAAAGTATTCCCAACGTCTCACGAGTTGTCTCACAAGTAGTCTTACGAGTAGTCAGAGGGTATCTTATAATAATCTACAACATCTATTGATCATGTTTTTCAATAAGAGCCATTAACAATAGGTTAGTTGAGCCACCTCTAGATTGTTTTCAAAAGTCTGCAGTTAGCTCAACTGTTTCAATTTTAAATAACAATAAAAACTTATAAAATGAACAGGATTTATAATCACTCGCCGCACACAGCTGACGCCAGTGGCCGCCGCCACAGCTACAGCGTATCCACATAAAATGTATGAAAACTACAGGAAATATGCCAGTGGCTGCATTTTGTGGTTGTGGACGGTGGCTCGTGTGCGGCGACCCTTAGGCTCCGCGCAAACTTTCATATATTTTGTATAGACGCGCTGCATACGCGTAGCCGGTGGCGGCCACTCGCTACAGCAGTGTCCGTAGCGCGCGACAGCCACCGGTGGCTGTGGTCGGTGGCCCATTTGCGCGGAGCCTTAGTTAAGATGGTATAACATCCAGTTATAGTCAAGGTTACCTCGATTACTTAAAAGTTGATGCTAAATATTCTCCAAACTTGTTTTTAAGTTATTGTTATGCAGCTTCCGTCTGTGTATTTTTAGGATCATTACGATCACGACAACCGATGTGACGCGGCGGACGAAGGTCCGCCTGCGACGCAAGAGGTTGCAGGTTCGATTCCCTCCTTGGGACAAATGTTTGTACACCTACCTGTAAACCTAAACGGCATATTCGTAATCTGCACTGTCAAATTCGTCAAAAACAATCATCATCATCATCATCATCATCAGCCTATACACGTCCACTGCTGGACATAGGCCTCCCCCGTACGACGCCAGAAATAGCGGTCCTGAGCCGCCTCCATCCATCGACTCCCTGCGACCGCTACGATGTCGTCGGTCCATCCGAGTGGATGGTCTCCCATGTAGGGGGGGATTTGCCATAATCACCACGCTTGGCAGGCGGATTGGTGATCGCAGTGTTGGTGTTTAAAAATACTCAGAAGGAAGCTGCTTTCCTTCCTCTGGTAGGTTCCCTTAGTCGGCTTTTACGACATCCACGGGTTGAGTTGGAGGGGTCGATATTCGTACGCCGCGACCCCACGGCCCCAAAAACAATACCCATGAGTAAATTTGAAAAAAGAAGTATCCATCATCTTGGATTTGTAAAAACATCGCATATTCATCAACGCCCTCAAGTTAGTCGAAAAGGTCACAAATAATGTAAATTAAAAAAAAAAAAACCGCCTTCTAACTACCTACCTAGCTAGTTTATGTGGTAGGTGGATATACCTACCTACATATTTGAAAACTAGTTCCTGATCACTATATCTATTGAATAAATAAATAAATAATGAATGAAACAAGCTGTATTTATCATTTTTAACCTTTTCACGGCTAATCGGCTCAACGAATCTTGATACAATTTGGCAAAAAAATAGATTGTATCTTGAGGAGTGACTTTTGTACATTGTTGTTCTTAATTATAAATCTATGTTCTAAGTAGGTAGTCACAAGTTATTATTGAAAGAAGTAGTTATAAAGTATTTTTTTTCTTCTTCTAATGAAATTAATGCTTAACGCTATCGAGTCCCGCAAATAAGTCATTAGGACAAACTCTTCCCAAAAAAAAGGTCAAGCAAAAAAACCTCTTCAAAGTTCCTACAGTAATTATGTACAGTTTATTTGAGTAGTTAACTTATTTTTTGTAGCTTTTTTTTCCCAAATCTATTTCGTCCTTCTACTGGAAAAAAACTTTAAAACCTTTCAGAATAATAATAGTGAAAAACTAATTCTGTGAATGTATCATAACATAAATTACGAACTTAAAGTTCGAAGTAAATCCAGCAAATATTAAAGCCGAAAGTATCAGTTAAGTTATAATTTTATTTTGTTACCAAGGGGCTAGGATCTCCAAAACGACTGAACATACCAAGGCGAAATTTAGCATACATTTAGAACATAGCCTAACTTAGTTAATAGTTATCCATCCAAAGGTTGCCTGGAAGAAATCGCTTCTAAATGAAAAGGTCGCCCATTGTACTTGTTTTTTTTTTGTAATTTGTACGTCGGTGTATGTGTTGTATCTATTTATCTTTGTGATGTACAATAAACAGTTTTGTATTGTATTGTAATAGGCTAGGTACCTACTTATTATACAGAAAATACGCAAGCAAAGCCACGCGCAGAAGCTATTACCAATAACATATTCTAAAACCAAGCTAAGCTTTTCAAAAAAAAAAAAACAAAAGAATAAACAACAAAAGAAAAACTCACAATGAAATTCCTTTTTCAAAAACTCAAATCACACTGACGACACTCTTGCACAGTTCACAAAAACAGAATGAAAAATAACTACAGTGAACTTTTGACGGTACGCTGTCGGTAGGCAACCTAAGATAACGAAACTTGAATTTTTCTACTAATAAATATCTAGGTATCATCGCAAGCAAGATGCATTCTAGAGTACCTACTAGGAAAGATATTAGTTTAGTATAGAGTAAATATAGATATCCTAATTATCCTTACTAGTGGTCTTTCATCTATGCTAATCCTAAAAATGCGAAAGTAACTCTGTCTGTCACGTTTTCACGCAAAAACTACTGAACCGATTTAAATGAAATTTGGTACACAGATACTTCAGAACCTGAGAAAGGACATAGATCACTTTTTAATGCGAAAAAGGGGTTGAAAGCTTGTAAAGAAGTATCATCGTTTTTAAAGATAAAATCATGGAATATATTTTTAGGCTGTTAATTAGACATGAATAAAAATGTCATTTAAAGTTTCTACAAATTTTACCCGCAAGGGGATAAAATATCAAAGGGAATAAGTTTGTTTGAAAATCACACTGTCACTATTCCACGCGGACGAAGTCGCGGGCACAACCAGTTTATTTTAAAAATAAATCCGAACAATCCACACAGCTTCATCTATCATCTACATACAGCCGAACTTTTACCCTCTTCCTTCTTAGAAGTCGATCAAAAATCAACATTTTCGACCTACTTGGTAAAAACTTTGTGTAAAAAAAATACTCACATAAATCTTTTTTCAAAAACTGAAACAACACTCAACCACTCAACACCACTGAATGAACATGAATTTGAGCATTCAACCTCCGTACCCACTATGTCGAAACTTGTTGCACTATTCACAGTCTGTGGCAATATTCACGGTACTGTACCTACCCCGGCGTTTTGCAATAAGGAGGCTGTGCAGTGCCTCAACTTTATTGTGAAACTAGCTGCTGCCCGCGCCTTCACCCGCGTTTTATCGGGATGAAAAATAGCCTATATGTTATTATATTACAGGTCCCAAACTATACCCATACCAAATTTCAACCTAATCGGTTCAGTAGTTGTATAGTATGACGACCGATGTGGCGCGGCGGGCGAAGGTCCGCCTGCGACGCAGAAAGTTGCGGGTTCGATTCCCGCCTTGGGACAAATGTTTGTACGATCTGCAAATATTTTTCTCGGGTGTTCTGGGTGTTTTCTTTCTATGTATGATAAAAAATATCTATCTATGTAATATATTATATTATGTATATCAGTTATCTACTACCCTTATCACAAGTTCTGCTTAGCTCGGGGCTAGATGATGTTGTGTGCATTGTCCAACATTATTTATTATTTATTTAGTTTTTGCGTGAAAGAGTAATAAATACTCATACATCCATCCATACAAACTTTGACATTTATAATATATGTAGGATAGGATTTATTAAATTCAGATAATTATAAAATCCATTTTGATAATTGATGTCCTTTTGACCAAACTATCCAAATATCAAATAACAAGGTGCTTTATTTCCTTTATACCTAACAGGACCCTTGCTACGTCACAAAATTAAAATTACATAAGAAAAACTGGGAAATAAAGTGATCACTTTGATTTTTTGTTCACTTCAATCTTTTTAAGTTAAAGTAAAGAAGCGAACAAGAAACCATTACCTTGTTATGTTGTTAGTTTTCGAGTTGGAGCAAAAGTCATCCCATGCTTTTTATCCTCTAGATAATCTGATAATAAGCCTTTTTACAAAGGCTAAGTTTGATAGTTTGTTACATTACAGGACAGGACAGTCAAATTTTTCAGCTATCGCGGTTAGGATCCGCTGTTGCTGATCCCACGGGTTCTGCTGAGTAGTGAGGCTGACTTCTTTCGCCATATGGCATCGAAGGTGCCGGTGCGCGCCTGGGCGAACATGGCCGAGGTGAGTATAAAGTGCACACATTTTTTTGTTGTCGATAAACCTTTGTTTACCCACAATATCACCTGATGAAAAGTGACGATGTGGCCGACGGTGTATCACGAAGATTTAGAAGACATCTATTCACTCTTGTCTTGAAGAGATCCAGATTGTAATGAGGATCCGTAAAGTTTTTAGTTGAGAATGCAGATTTATAGAGCTAAGAAATCCTTGACTTATACGTCATATTTAACTAGTTTATAAAACTCAAAGTACAAGGAAAAAAGAAATACACAATATAATAACTTTAATAACCCGGAATTATTTTCACGCGGTTTTTTCCGGAAGTTATCGTTCCAAAAGTTAGGTAATTAGATTTTAGTTAAAATATAATTTTTATTAGGTATTTACTTTGTTTATATTTTTCTTTTAAGGCATAAACGATACAATATCCTTAAAATTAACAGTATATAAATATCTATGTATACATCAATCAAAATGCCAATGCCACTAATATAAACATTATTTACAAAAAACAACAACGTTATATCAACCATGCGGGCAAAGCCGCGCGCATTTAGTTATATAATAATATTGTTATGTGTTATCTTATTTATTGCCCCTATTTTTTATAAATTTTGCCAAATTATATTCTTAGTCTTACAAAATGACATCGACACCGATGTAAAATTTTGAGCAAAAACAACATATAAACAATTAAAAATTTACGCAAAATAAGTCCTTATAGCTAATCCATTAGACTCCCTGAATGAAGGATGTTTCACACCCGTGACTATAAGTTCAAAGTGTCAATTAGCGCTCCTAGACAATACGCGCAGAAATAGGAAGGATGAGCAAAAAAATTAAGGTTTTATAGCGGCACTTGCCCAAAATCACCAAGAAACTAGATTTTTGCATCGCGTGAGTGGAGCAAAAAAATGGGCAAAAAACATGTTTTTTGTGGAGCCCCCATTAATTTTAATATTTATTTTGATAGTATGTTATTATAGCGGCAAATGAAATACATACTGAAAAATGCAAGTGTCTACCTTTTACGAATCATGAGATACAATAAAGCCCGATAGATGGACAGACAGACAGCAGAGGGCTAGTACTAGGGTCCCGTTGGTACCTTTTGTTTACTGAACTCTAAAAAGTGCGTAGCTTTTCTATAAAATGTGTATAGTTTTTTGAAACTCTTTTTCCCTTGGTAGAATCATCTACATTGAATTAGTGTGGCATACTCGGTTCGCGATTCCGACACGCACATGGCCAAAATCAGCATCAGCATCAGGTTATGTGTCAAAAAACGATATCAGCAACAACCCTGGTTGAAAGTACTAAAACGTGCCTGTTAAATATGGGACGAACCAGGAATGAAATCGGCATTCAAGTGTATTTTCCTAATTCGGACCAGTTTGGGCCGAAGCCAGTTCGGCTCGGCAGCAAAGTCACTTCCCTAGTCATGCACACTATTACAAATCTGCAACTGCACACTAATAAAAACGGACATGCGTAAAACTGAAAGGCGGAGTCATTAAAATTCTTAGTCCTAGCACATATTTGACTATCGGCAACACTGATGGATAGCCTAAAAATTTAGTGAGCAAGATTGTGCGGATAAATAGCCGTTTGTTTGTTCCGTCGTTGTGTTGTTGTATTTATTGCGAAGGACGATGTTTATTTACTAATTTCTTTGGTTTTACGCCGGTTGGTCTTT
This sequence comes from Eupithecia insigniata, assembly GCA_947859395.1. Lineage (NCBI taxonomy): Eukaryota > Metazoa > Arthropoda > Insecta > Lepidoptera > Geometridae > Eupithecia > Eupithecia insigniata. The sequence goes on along the minus strand of OX402023.1, from coordinate 1,308,214 downwards.
ATAAGCTTGATTGTGGAATAACTAGTGTATTATTTCTTAGTTGGTACATTTAAAGGCAAGACCATTGACGATGGGCAAGACCTACATCCATCGACTTCTTGCTTTACAGACGAAATAATGTCATCTTTTGCTTCTGTTTGCCGAGTTTGCCTCGCCGGAAATTTGCAACTGAATTCTTTGAAAAACAACCAACTCATCCATTTTTATGAAACACTTTTTGATACCAAGGTAAGTATCGTGATTATTACTCGAGTTATACTCTTTGCTCTTTGTTCATTTTGATTTTGCTATTGTACATACTTTGTAATGTAAATTTCAGTTTCGTTGGTCGAGTATGTACGAGAACCAGTATACCTGTAAAAATCTTTCGTTTTTAAAACATCTCACATTGTTAAAGAAACTGATTCAACTAGGTACTGCAGAATGCTCTAACCATGCTCTAACTAAATCATATCTTGTAATATTGGTTTTTTAAACTTTCGCGATCTGAATACATTATTATAAATATTCACGGGTTTTCCAGTACTCCAGTCATCCCGTGACCACAAAAGAGTGTAAACCTGTTGAAACGTCGGGAAAAATAGGTAAATAAACATGTTAAATACCAGTGAATATTTATTTTAATTGTAATATTGGTAAATCACAAGAATGCTCGTCAGTCAGGGAGGCAGTACCTATTGCAATATTACTCCTGAACAAGTCTTACAATGATACATTAAGGCAATTCCAGCAAAGATACCCCAGGTCATGACATAATTTGTAGGTACTTGAATCTATGATTACAATATAAAAATATATTTTCAAAAGGCAATTAGACAGTTGGGATCCCGGCGATCGTACTTAAGAGGTGCGCACCAGAGCTTTCTCAGATCCTTACACGCCTGTTCCGCCTCTCTTTGGATACGGGCATGGTGCTATCTGCCTGGAAGCTTGCTAATGTTCAACCTGTTCCTAAAAAAGGGAGTAGTACAGACCCCTCCAACTACCGTCCAATCTCTATCACCTCCATTATCAGTACCACAATGGAGCGTGTGCATAACACTAAACTCGCCCGCTTTCGTCCTAAACGATCCACAGGTGATCTTCTATCTATGTAACGCACATCTGGAGTGAAGCCATGGAGAAACACGGAGAGGCTCTCGTGGTCTCCCTGGATATCTCCAAGGCATTCTATAGAGTTTGGCACGATAATCACATTGGCAAGCTTCCTTCTTACGGATTACCGTCAAATCTAACCGAGTGGATCTCCTTTTCTTGAGGGAACGATCGATTCGAGTGGTCATTAATGGCTGCTCTTCAGATCTATTGGCTATCAATGCCGGGGTACCTCAAGGGTCTGTTCTATCAGCAACCCTATTCCTGTTGCATATCAATGACCTGCTTAAGCCCGATATCTTTGGGTATGCAGATGACAGCACCGTTGTTGATAGATATTTTGCCAATCCACGTGTCAGTGCTGACGAGATTTTTAAACTCCATGGCGAGATGGTCGGACATTTGAACAGCAAACTAAGGTTGGTGTCTGAGTGGGGAGACACGAACCTGGTGCAGTTCAGCGCATCCAAAACCCAGGCGTGCGTGTTTTCAGCTTAGAAGACCGAGTGGAATCCTGCGCTCAGTTTCCGTGACACTACGCCAGTCTGAGCCTATTGGGGGTTGAGCTCTCCTCTAATCTGAACTTTGGTTCTCATATTGAGTCGAAGGGAAAATATGCTGCACTGAAGCTGGGCATCCTAGCAAAAGTTCGGCGGTACTTCACGATCTGCTTCTTAATCTCTACAAAGCACAGGTCCGATCTTGCATGGAGTACTGCTGCCATCTCTGGGACGGCGCGGCCAAATACCAGCTCGAAGCCCTTGACTCGATTGATCGACGCGCTGTTAGGCTCATAGGCGATAATTCGCTTGTGGAAAACAATTTGCACAGCCTTGAACACAGACTGTCGGTGTTCTACAAGTACCACTTTGGTGACTGTGCCCAGGATTTACATGACGTTATCCCGACCTCCCCCTTCTTCCACCGGACAAGCAGACGTACTGGTAAATACCACCCATACCTAGTCGACATACCACCACCATGTCGAATCAAACGTTTTCGCTCTACTTTCATTATAGGTACCGGCAAAGAGTGGAACGAACTTCCTGCTTCTGTTTTTCCAGTAGAGTACAATCTAGGAGTCTTCAAATCCCGAGTGAATAAGTTCCTTCTGGGAAAGCGTGCTCCATCTTAGGCCACATCTTCACTTTCCCGAGTGAGATGGTGGTCAAAAGCTTTACCATTATCAATAAAAAAAAAACAGTCCAAGGATTTGCACGGTGGTAACTTAATGCATCAGAATAATTTTGCTGAGGAGTCATAAAATAGCAACAAAATGCTGATACATAAGTTGTCCCAAGCATGACACATTGTATGAGACATTATTTAGATCAAATCAATCAAGTCATAGAAGCAAATGCAGCAACATCCCATTAAATGTCATGGATGTTGCTGCCTTTGCTTCTATCCCAATATTTATTTGCTTTTATAATATACTAGTAATTTAATGTAAAATTGGTCATTCAGATTTTAGTTACAACATATGAAAAAGCTGCCTAACAAAATGTTGATGTTTGTCTTAATTTGGGAATCAAAGTCATCCACTCAGATGGGTGTCTTCAACCTCCCACTTGTCACACTGAAAAATTACAATTTGCTGGGTTAACGTAATTTGGGACAGTTTTTGTATGTTTTCATTCAGAACTATTCTGGTTTCATAATGTTATTATTTTGAAATTGATAGGTTTAGAGAAATAACTTGAAGTTTGAGCAAAAAGGAATAAGTTAGTCTCACCCATCATATTGGAATGGCCCATTACAGAATAATTGCTTGTGGTAAGGGAGCACCAAGGTGTATCTGTTGGTACCTCAGTAAATTATTGCGGTTTTACCAAAATGTGAAAAAAATTGGGCTTTGTAAAATGTGTCTAATAAAATAAGTGTTATCATAGATTTTTGTGGTATGTTGAGAAGGAACCATTTACAATATCTATAACCAAAATAACTTTCATTCCCTGCCTGTCTACCTACATGGGCTTAGGTTCCATACCTGCTTTGGTAACAATAGCTCTGTCCCGGATTGCAGACTGTAAGCTAACCTAACTTAGTTCGACTAAGCTTAAGGCATTTTTTATACCACATAGCTTATTTTTCATTTGGCACACATTTATATATGAAAAAGTGTATCATCTATGCCCAATAAGTTAGCTTACTTAGTTTTCAGCCTGCAACTGTGTTACCCACATGAGGTCTCTACTGTCCTACTTATCTATACTCCAGTCAAATGCTAGATTCAATGTACATATGTAAACAAACAACTTTATATTTAATTAATATTGTTTCAGTTCAACTCAGAAGATGCAAGGCCGAGAGCCTTCTGCTGTTTTTGTTACAAGAAGCTGCTGAGATGTCACACATTTGTCCAGATGGCTCACAGATCTGAGAAAATCTTCAGTCAGCTGTTTCAACAGGGTCTTGAGGTAACCAAACCAACAAATTCCTTACGTTGGACAACCTGCTTACTTACTTCTGTGGCTCAGCGACCCAAAGTGGATCTTGGCCTCCATCACAAAGCTTCTCCAGGCATCTCGGTTCTGAGCCAGCTATAGGTGTCGAGTTCGCGAAAGATTGGCTTCAACTTCGTCTATCCGTCGATACCTAGGGCGGCCGACTGGTCTACGCCCCGATGGTTTCCCCTCATAAGCTTTCTTGACAGCCCGATCCTCTTCCATAGTCTCGACGTGTCCTAGCCATCGGAGACGAGCGCTCTTGAACTCGCCTATTATGTTTGGTTCGGCATACAGGTCCTCTAGCTCATGGTTTTTCCGGACTCGCCAGGATCAACCTGCTCGTCTGGTCGAGCCAAAGATTTACGCAGCACCTTACGCTCAGCCACGAGGAGTTTGTCTTCTTCTTTCAGTGTTTAGTGTCCAGGCTTCGCACCCGTACATCAGAATAGGACGTATAATAGTTTTGTATATTCTGATTTTGGTGTTTCGACTCAGAAGTCTGGATGGCAACACTTGGAGTGCCGTACTGCACCTCAAGGTGTTCTGGATACGTATGTATGTTAATTTCCTCTTCCCTAGAGCCTGTATCTGTTATAGTACATCCCAGATATTTGAAGCTCGCAACCCCCTCATACCTACACCACATGTCCAACATCCAGGACATCCGTTTAACGCGAGTGTTTCCTGTTGCCTAGCATTTCTGGCCACGTTTTTCAAACATATTCACCGATTATTTTTGATGTATTTTCACCTGTTTTGAGGATTGCAGTTAAGTATTTATAAAACAACAAAAATCTGAAGATGGTACAAATATTTTTCACGCCGTGGGAATCGAACCTGCAACCTCTTGTGTCACAGAAGGACCCTTGCCTGCTGCGCCATTGGGTTTGCACCATAGAGCAAGGCATATAAATATCACAGGGAATTTCTAAGAAATTTAATAAGATCCCAAAATTTTTCGACTTCGATGGGACTTGAACCCGCAACCCTCCCTCAGTACGGGATGCGCTACCAAATTGCGCCTTTGGAAACTTATTGAATTTCTCAGAAATGTATCCCCAGTGTGAGGCTTACGCACTATAATAGCCAAAACCTTATCACAGGGAATCTTTGAAATTTGTGTGATAATGTGAACATGTATGGTACCCATTGCTCAATCATTGATTAGTTACCTACTCCTTAATAAATGTTTTATATTAAAAACTTTTAAATACAAGCTTTTATTATCATCTAGGACCAAAGTGCTTGGGAAAACAAATCCAACGTACCCAAACTTGATCTGATTTAGTCGTTTCATTTAAGATTCCTATGGCTACCTTCAGTTTCAATGATCAGTCAGCTCGATGGTACCATGACATTGCATTGTCACCGATCTTAAATAAGTATGCCTTTCAACTCAATCGGTTGAATTGAGTTGCAAGATTCCACCCGAACAAACATAGTTACATATGTACATTGCAAGCTAAATAAAAGCTTTTAAAATTAGGGTAACGTAACGTATTTTGACCGCCTTACCACGAATATCATAACGTAAATAGGCGCGATCGCCATTTTGAATATTGTAGCAATCATCTGCTAGGATGGATGGCAGTATAACGTATTAAAGAGCTTAGAAAATAAGTATGTAATTGGAATTTTTTTGGGTAGGTATATTAACCTTGGACCCTGTTTGTTAATTTTATATTAGTCGGTGGCACCAACAGAACGTCCCCCCGCGTTATTATGCACTTATTTAATTAAACCCTATATTATAATTGTTCCTAATCTTCGCTATACACACACTCCCTTTCTAGGGAAAGCTAAAATAGTCTAAAAGGAATGCGCAATTGTGCAAATCGAACGGAAAGAGTTTCTCCTTTGTTTCTCATATTCAAAATGGCGAACGCGCCAATTTCCGTTATGATATTCGTGATTAGGAGGTCAAAATACGTTATTATTATTATTACAGATTCTATGGCGGTATACGCTTTTCAGAAGTTTATGCGATACTTTTACTATAAGTATATAGAAAACGTCCAGAACACTCGGAACAAATATCTGCAGATCGTTCAAACATTTGTCGCAAGTCGCGAATCGAAACTGCAACCTCTTGGGTCGCTGGCAGAATCTCGCCCGCGCTAGAGTTCGTCAAGTAGATTAGTTTTTAATTTCAGGCTACCCATGAAAATATAACAGAGCTCAACCTTAGAATGGAACAACAGTTGTCTGGGACCAATATGCAGTTTAATATGATTAATATGGTAAATTATAAAAATGAAACAATATCAGTGAAAGAAGATGTGACCACAGAAGAAGAGCCATTGGTGGAGGTTGAGGAACCAATATCAGTGAAAGAAGAGTTTACCACAGAAGAGGAGCCTTTGGTGGAGTTTGTGGAACCAATATCTGTGAAAGAAGAGTTGCTCACAGAAGAAAAGCCATTGGTGGAGGTTGAGGTACCAATATCGGTGAAAGAAGAGGTGACCACAGAAAAAGAGCTATTCGTGCAGGTTGATGAACCAATATCGGTGAAAGAAGAGGTGACCACAGAAGAAGAGCTATTGGTGAAGGCTGAATCTCTCTCTTATGAAGATTGTATAAAAATTCGATTAGCATCAGAAGATAGAGAAACTGATAGTAAAGAACTTCCTCCTTACGTTCATGTTGAGCCAGTCAAACCAGATGGTACAAAAATGACATTTAGTTGTAACCGTTGTAATAAAGTATATTTACGTAAAAGCACACTCATATTACACAAAAGAAAAACACATTCAAAACTTAAACAAGAGCGAAATTATTCCTGCAATGTGTGTAATAAACAATTTCAGCGGAAATCCAATTTAGTTTGCCATACGAGAACTCACACTGGTGAGAAGCCATTTTCATGCAGTGTATGTAATAAACAGTTTACTGTCAATGGTCATTTAGTTGTTCATATGAGAAGTCACACTGGTGAGAAACCATTTACATGCAGTGTATGTAATAAACAATTTACCGTTAATGGTCATTTAGTGGTTCATATGAGAACTCACACTGGTGAGAAACCCTTTGCTTGCAATGTCTGTGATAAAAAATTTAATAAAACCGGTAATTTAGCAAGACATAAGAAAACCCACACTTGTTAGAAGTAGTGTTTCTTTCCCGGGTCCCGAGAATCGGGAATTCTCGGGAAAATCGTCTCCGATTTATTTCAGATTTCCCGGGAATACCGAGAATGTTTAAAAGTACATTATAGCTTAAAACTATTGTTTTTTAGTCATGTTAAACTCAACAAACCTAGTAACTCAAGTTGTGGTTCTTTGAGATTACCCCGAGTGCTCAAATATAATAAGAAAAACTTAAAATTTATTGTGTCTTTGTCATGACCGATCTATTATGAAAACCTAGATAACTCCTTCCTACATCTCTTTGTTTCATTCATCATCATCATCAGCCCATACACGTCCACTGCTGGACATAGGCCTCCCCCGTACGACGCCACAAATAGCGGTCCTGAGCCGCCTCCATCCATCGACTCCCTGCGACCGCTGCGATGTCGTCGGTCCATTTAGTGGATGTTCTCCCATGTAGGGGGGATTTGCCATAATCACCACGCTTGGCAGGCGGATTGGTGATCGCAGTGTTGGTGTTTAAAAATACTCAGAAGGAAGCTCCTGCCCTTCCTCTGGTAGGTTCCCTTAGTCGGCTTTTACGACATCCACGGGTTGAGTTGGAGGGGTCGATATTCGTACGCCGCGACCCCACGGCGGTTGTTTGTTTCATTCATCCCTATAATAATCACTTTCCTCTTTAGTATTTCTCAAGTATCGGATGGCGCAAAAGTAAAGTCAGTATGTGAATGTGCTTTAATTTTTGCAAATTGCGTAAAATTTCACTGTGCTGAGATCTATGTTGTAGACAGATAAAGAATTGGTTGTCAAGAAGCCATGGAGCTGTACACACCTGAAGGGCCACCTTTGGGGCTTTTTGAAATCTCGCATTTATCACAGCACAGTTGGAAAAGTCTGGTTCCATTAGATCAGGCGATCTGGATGACCAGTTCAAATGTCCGAAACGGGAAATCACTCGGCCTGGAAATTGGTGTCTCCTCTGAAATTGGTGGTTCTTCAGTTGTATATCGTTCCATAGCTTGTTGACAACCAATTCTCTGTCTACAGCATAGATTCATCAAGATTCCAAGATGTTTATTTGCATCACGTACATTAATCTTAAAATTAGGTACAAGCTTCAACATGAGCCCGGGTGGGGCACTGCAATTTGTAATACATAGTTTCCAGATAACAAAATAACATTTTGTCATCTAATTAAATAAAAATATTATAATATAATAAATACTATGGAGCATATATTAGCTAGATGCTCCTTAAAATTTTTATAACTGTATTTTAAATACTTGTCCATAGATTAAAATACCATATTATATTTAAAATAGCTACCTATGTACATATGTATTAACTTCTAACTTAGGTAGGTACCTATCTTATTTCTATGCTTAAAATAATTCCTGTAACAATAGAAATACAAGTCTCTTAAAGAACTAATCCTTTTGTCAAGCGCTCCACAATTCTCTTAAAAGTACAAGCAGTGTTAAAATAAATAAATAAAAAAAAAGATGAAATGTATTAGTATTTCTAAATGCATTATGGTTTTTATTTCTATCCTTACAAGATGCTTTGTGTGGGGATTCTGTATTTATTGTGAAATTTTTCATGTTTTATATTAAAATTTTAATGCGCCCCTCGAAAAACACTTTTTTACATTTATGAAAAAATAATGTTTGTTTAGGCAATTGATGTTAGCATTTTGAAATCTGTTACAATGCCCAATGCACTAGTTCTATAACGGCACAGATCAAACCTACAAAGCAACATGAATTACCACTATGTTTTAAGCCAATAAAGTACCTGTGCTGAAACACTTGGGTATTTACAAGTTCTCATTTCCTTTTTTTGAAGTGCAGAGGAGTTTTCTTGCATCCGTCGGTAGATCAGCTATTTTTTTTACATACCTAAAGACTTAATGACATTCTTTATTGAATTTACCAATAAAGAATATCGATCTGTCGATTATTAAATTCTAAAGCCTATCTTTTCAAATTATTATGCATTTGATATTTTTACTATACCTACATAGAAAACGTCCAGAACACCCGGAACAAATATGTGCAGATCGTTCTAACATTTGTCCCGAGTCGCGAATCGAAACCGCAACCTCTTGCGTCGCTGGCGGACTTCGCCCGCCGCCCTACAGAGTTCGTCAAGTAGTTTAGTTAAAACGTTTTTAATTTCAGGCTTCCCACAAAAATATAACAGAGCTCAACCTTAGAATGGAACAACAGTTGTCTAAGACCACTATGCAGTTCAATATGATTAACATGGTTCAATATAAGAATGAAACAATATTGGTGAAAGATGTGACCACAGAAGAAGAGCCATGAGTGGAGGTTGAGGAACCAATATCAGTGAAAGAAGAGTTGACTATAGAAGAGCCATTGATGGATGTTGAGCAATCAATATCGGTGAAAGAAGAGGTGAACACAGAAGAACAGCTATTGGTGGAGGTTGAGTCTCTCTCTTATGAAGATTCTACAAAAACTCAATTAGCATCAGAAGATAGTGATAGAGAAACTGATAGTGAAGAACTTCCTCCTAAAATTCATGTTGAGCAAGCCAAACCAGATGGTACAAAAATGACATTTAGTTGCAACCGTTGCAATAAAGTATTTTTACATAAAATCACACTTAAGAAAAGCACACTTAAAACTAAAAGAAAAGCGAAAGTATTCCTGCAATGTGTGTAATAAATAATTTCATCAAAAACTCAATTTAATTCGTCATACGAGAACTCACACTGGTGAAAAGCTATTTACATGCAGTGTATGTAATAAACAGTTTACTGAAAATGGTCATTTACTTGTTCAATTGAGAACCCACACTGGTGAGAAACCATTTACATGTAGTGTATGTAATAAACAAGTTACCGTCAATGGTAATTTAGTTGTTCATATGAAACTCGCACTGGTGAGAAAGCCTTTGCTTGCAATTTCTGTGATAAAAAAATTAATGATCAAGGTCAAAAATAATAGATTCAGGCGTTACTTTGCGGAAATCCATTGCACAATATTAGAATGAAGAAATATTTAGTAACAATTCCGCGTATAACCTTCTCTGATAGTATTCATCAAAGTAAGTTGTCTACTAGTTTCGTCTCTCCACGAGACATCTTCAGGACACCACAATACTCGACCTTGACATTGAGATTGGTAAGCACAGCAACACCGACAGAGTCCCGCCAGTGATGTTGCCTCTCCGAGCTCCGCGCGCCAAGTGAAGCATTGCCCGCAAAACTCCCCTTTATATAGTCACGGATCAAACAGTGCGCACACAAAGTTCATAGTGTGTGTGTGGCAGTACTATTGTTTGAAAAGATTCGTAATAACGGTGACCTAGGCAAACCTGTACTAAGTTCATTCAACAGTGTATTATTACTATATTTTGTAATTTCTAAATTTTCTAAGACTGACATCCTAAATCCCTTATCACAAGTATGTAAAATAGAAAAACAATGATTTTGACTTAAAGAATGACCAGATTCCAATAAATGTTTTGCAAAGTTAGATTTTTCTGGATAATTGTTTCTATAAGCAGCTAAATGTTCTTTATACCTAACCTGAAAACTACGACCCGTTTGACCTACATAAATACCATTACATTCTTCACATACCAACTTATAAACACCCGATTTTTTATTGTTATCTAACCTATCTTTACCGTTACAAATCTGTTTTAATAAATTGTTTGTTTTGAACGCTGCGTGTACTTTATGTTTAGACAAAACTCTTGAAACTCCGTCACTCAATGGACCTAAATAAGTTAAACTGCCCACAAATTTGTCTATCCTTTCTGGAGCTACGGGATACAATAAGGAACGGATAATGTTTTGTTGTTTACTTCTTATTAAACCATCAACCATCTTTCTACTATATCCATTACTTTCAGCCGTGTGGTAAATAATAGATAGCTCTCTGTTAAAGTTCTCCTGAGATAAGGGGACTGACATCATTCTATGGACAAAACTACGGTAAGCTGATAGCTTATGTTGGAATGGATGACAAGATGAATTTGGTATTGTAATATCTGTGTAAGTAGGTTTTCTGTAAATTTGAAAATCATGCCTATTGTTTAACCTAGTTATTGTCAAATCTAAAAAGTTCAGTGAACCACCAATTTCTAATTCAAGTTTAAATTTACGATTTATTTTCAAGTTTAATATACGCGGAATTGTTACTAAATATTTCTTCATTCTAATATTGATCAAGGTCATTTAGCTCGCCATAAGAAAATTCACATAAGTAAGAAGTAGCGTCGTTCCCGGGTCGAAGGAATCGGGATTTCCAGGGAAAATCGTCGTTTCTGACACCGGGATTTAATGTGTACCGAGAATGTTTAAAAGGTAAGTTGTTTTATGCATTGTTTTATGGAATATCTGGTATAATTTGTGATAATTTAGGTGCGATAAAGCTATTTACATGATGGGATTGGTGAATTTCGTTGTATTTTTCTTACTTTCAACCTCAAATACCGCAACCAGAATTTACTCTATTTTCATGTGATTTCCGAAGAAATCTTTAGCTAGATGAATGACATAGGCCGCATAAACGTATGTATTTGCAATTACTATTTACGCAAGTAATTGTTTGTTTCATAGAATAAATCGGAAAAATCACTCAATAAAAGTATCAACGAAAAATTGTACATGGTTATTTTCGTTATTTTTTTCAATTGTTTTTATGGCACTATGCTTGTTTATTATTGAAACATTATAAATAGACTATCTTCATGCCATTCTATTATATTACCATGAAAATATAATTAGTTTTCTTGTGAAAATATGCATCTGAAAAAGTCACGTATTTATTTCGTTTTGTGTAGTTGTTCGTAGATATTAGCTTGCGTAAATAATAAATACACGAAGATAAATTATTTACAAACCTAATACCGTTTACAGAACTTAGATAGAGTATCTAGTAATTTTTTTATGAGCATTTATCTCAAGTGTGACGCAATATTGAAAAGCGCGCGGGGCGTGGTTTGTGTAATTAGATACGCGCACATTTTTGACCTCTGATTTTCCGTTGGGTGAAGGGTTAAACTCGACAAACCTATTTATAGTTACACTAAGTTGTGGAATAAATTTTTTAAAATGTCCCACAGCCTGCCAGCCATCACTTGCAGATGAGTGGTTCGTGGTGATTTTTCGAGAAAAAAATTATTGTTTTTGTCTTGACCGATCTATTATGAAAACCTAGATAACGCCTTCTAAAGATGCGCGACTGCGAAGTATCTGTCTAGTCGAATGATGAATAACTACTAATTTCCTAATTCGACTTGAATATTAGTAATATACTAATCTTCAAAGTCGAATGAAACTACTAATTAGTAATTACTAATGTCCCTACGAATGGATCATTCATGGCTCCGATTCGACTTTGTTAGTCGACCGATGCTTTTGAGTTATGAATGAATTATTCGTCGCTCCTGCGGGGATTGAATGGAACAGATTAGTAACTAATATTTTAGTTTTTAGCTTTTGGTGTAAATATGGTTTTAGTGTAAATGTTATTTAGTGTGGTGGACAGCTGGTTGTTCTAATGTTGAATCCGGTAATGTAACTATTACTGCCAGCCTGCCACTGTGAGTTCAATAATACCTTTTATAGGTTAACTTTGTTAAAATATTTTATGTTAAGGTAGCACCTATTTTATCGTATACGTATTACGTTAAATAAATGAATTTTCAGAAATCTTTTTGCTAGTTTGTGATACCTATCATAAGCTTTTTTTAATGCCTCTGTAATAGTTTTATTTGGTATAGTTTAAGAAGAGATGCGAAGTTGCACTTTTTGGCCATCGGTTTTCTATGAAATATATGTATAATACTATCTCTCTCTAACTTCGAGCGGGGGTGACTATCCACGTCGAATAACGAATCGAAACCGACTCAGGTAGTCGAACGAACGACTCGCGATTACTAACCAAATTAGTTACTAATTTGCTTTAGTCATTCGAATCGTTCGAATGACTTGTCAAGTCGAATAATTCGAATGAAATCATTCACCGTCGCGCATCTTTAACGCCTTCCTATATCTCTTTGTTTCATTCATCCCTATTATAATCACTTAGCTCTAGTATTTCTCAAGTATTACTTTATGCAAAATCGGTCATTGTGGAGATCCTTAGGGGAGGCCTATGTCCAGCAGTAGACGTCGATCGGCTGATATGATGATTACTTTATGAAATAGTTTAAGATAAAGCTAAAAATATTACATGTTGATTGAGAATTTTAATAGGTATTGTAAGTATGAATTTGCATGCCTGAAACAAATCATTAAGTTTCTAATCTGTTAATGATCGATTGGTAATGTTCAATTATTCCCGAGACAAATAAATAGATGATTATATAAATAAATAAATAATTTAAAATGTTTTTATTTCAGACACGGGAGATCCACATCATATTTAATAAAATTTATAGTATGTTGGTAGTCACAGCAAAGTATAGGTAGGTAATTGATACGTAGGTATACCTAAATCGATATCAGTCCACAGGAATTTGGCCCTGCAAATCGAATGCTACCGCAGCATTAATGAATTAGGTAGGTATGTGTTAAAAAACGAAATTAAGAACCTTACTAAATTATATTCCCGATTCCCGGGAACGAAAAATAGTCGGGAAAGCCGAAACCCTAGTCGGAAGCCATTTGCTTGCAATTTCGGAACATGAATGTAAAAAGCTACCGTGGCGATGTTCATAAAAGTATCTACGAGTATCCATGGCGAGTCTATCTACCTACTCTAGATAAGTTCGATGATGATGATGAAGCATTTTTTTTTATGTATTCTCTAAGCAAATTCGATGTTTGTTGTAAACCAACCGCCCTACATAAATAATTTTTCTTGGTTTGTACAATATTTTAATAAGTACTCACCTAATTTATGTTCCTTGTCGATTTGAAATCTTTTGTTCAGATATATTGGTTGAGGTAGGTACTAGGTAGGTGCCCGGTCAAAAAAATCTAACATGAATAATGTTAATCAGTGCCGTAAATAGCCTCTTTTGTGCCCTGTCCGAAATTCCATAACTGCGCCCTCGAAAAATTATTTACTGTAGTGTTACTAAGAGTCGCCGTAGACGACTTAAAGTGGCTGTCATCTATTACATAATGTTCTGCTTACCTACTGTTTATTATTATTAGATGGGGTGGCTCTATTCCATGTAGTGCCCGGGTGTAATGCACAGGCATTCACTCTAGTAGGTAGATGCGCGTTCAAAATGCGATACGAACCAGGGTTGGCCTTAACGGATTCCAAGGTGCGAAAAATGTTCATGCTTTTGGTTTGCATTATTAAGATTATTGTTGAGCAAGATTGGTTTGACGGGGTTAGCAAGAAAGTCTAGGAAGGAAAAATAAGTCGAACGGAGCGAGCCGCGAAATTTTTAGAGAATTTGAGGCGATCTGTGGTGTAGGCACCGGTGGTGTGCTGCCTGCGCTCTTTCAGAAGTTACGACAGCCCATCAAACTATAAGTTTTTGCTCTAGATTGTTTGAATTTAAACCTTCGCGCTATGGCGCTCCTTGCCATGTGGTACCTAGAGAGACCGCTCCGCTCACAGACATCGTAGAGCTACGTGTGGCTCCGCTCGCTTTTTCGAAATTCTGTAAGATTTTTATTACTGTGACACTTGATAAAAAAATGGGAAACTTAAACAGCGTCCCGATTTGTAGTTACAGTAGTAGTTATGTAGTTACGAAAATTTTGAAGACGGGAGATAGCAAAAGGTTTGTTTACGTACCTACATTTCACCTCAAAACTTATGGGTCAGAATAAAGAAATCGGTTAGACATAGGTATGTAGGTATTCTTATTTTCTGTTTTTTATCTCAGAATGGTTTATGATGATACTTAATTTTACCTACTTCTATATTACGGACATTTATTTATTATACTCTGGGACATTGGGATATTTGGGACTCGTCAGTATTGTATTCTCTTTGATTTGGGATGGAGACTGCCTATAACCAAGCAGAGCCAATAACCAAGAAGTTGAAGTTTACAAAGAAAAATAAATCGAGAGATTTTCCTATTAAGAGAAAACTTCAGCAGCTGGGAATTCCAGAGAGAATAGTTCGCTTTATATGTAATATGCTTATGGATAGGAAAATTTTAGTGAAAAACCAGGGCTTCCTTTCATCTCCCCGTAGTATTTATAAGGGGTTGCCTCAAGGTTCTGTATTGAGTCCTTTATTATATAGTATTTATACTTCTGACTTAGATCACTCTTTACCGTGTATATGCCTTCAATACGCTGACTAAAGCCAAATCGGCTTTATATATTAAAACGAGTTCCCAAGAGTTCGCTCAGGATGAACTGAGTGCATCTCTTAATATCCTGGATGATCGGCTTAAAGTTCATGGTATGTCCCTTTCACCATCTAAAAGTAATTGTATTGTCTTCTCCAAAAAAAGATTAATTCCATCCATTGCCCTATATGTAAGCGGTGAATTGATTGATCAAATAAATAATGTAAAATTCTTAGGTTTAAAATTAGATTCAAGAATGACAGGTGTTCCTCATTTTAGATACATTGCATAAAAATGTGAAAAGAATATTTCGTTCCTTCTGGATCCTAGTACGCGGATGGCTTTAGATAAGTTAGTTATGGCCCAGTCAAAATGTCTTCGAATTATTCTTCGTGCAATGAAATCTTCTCCTATAAACGCAATGCAAGTAGAATGTGGTGATCCTCCTCTTTCTCTTAGAAGGCAATTATCTCTCAGATTGTTTTCTTTTCAAATTAGATCAAAATTTGCAACATCCTCTTCTAAATAAGTTAAACGATTTGTATTCTTTCTTTGAGCCTATTATTAATATTCATCAGAATAAAATACCGTGTTTGATTCGGAGTTTTATGAAATATTCCCACCTTCCATATCCTGTCATCCAATTTAGTTCTAATCCTTTGTTGTGCTATTATGTTCGAACCAGATATTATCTTAGATTTTGGGATCGTAAAAGGTTGCTCATATGCTCGTGAAAAATTTAACAAGCAACTTGATTCTAATTATAATGGTTAGCTCTCCATCTTTACAGATGCTTCAAAATTAAATGAGTCTAGTCCTGTAGGCGCTGCAGTTTGGATTCCTTCGTCCAAGATAATTTTAAATTATTCCGCAGTAAAAACCGAGGAAATCGATGGACATTTATCGATTTCCTCGGTTTTTACTGCGGAATCTATAGCATTGCTGGAAGCTATTAAATTTGTAGACTCGCACAACCTCAATAATTCCATAATATTTTCTGATTCTAAAAGCTCTCTTCAGTCTATCCTATCTTGCCCCTTTCGCGCTAAATCTAGGTTTCCAATCATTCTTAAAATTCGTGAATCTTTGTTCAGGTGTAAAAGTCGTGGCATTAATGTTATCTTGGCTTGGATCCCGGGTCACTCTGGGATTCTAGGAAACGAAACCGCTGACTCTTGTGCGAAACAAGCAACTCAGTTTGGTTGAGAGGAACACATTAAAATTTTTGCTCATGATCTTTGTTCAGCCCCTAGTTTCCATCTAACTACTTCTTGGTCTCAAATGTGGAACTCATCTAGACTTTTAAAAGGCAAGCACTATGGTAATTTGCAACCAGAAATTCCTCTCAAACTTGGTTTTTCAAATTTAAAAAGGCCATCAAAACCAGCACATCCATCTTATGCCGTCTCCGGTTGGGTCATGTATGTACCCCTGTGTTTTTTACAAAGATAAGGGTCAGGAATTAATCTCTGTGTGAATGTGGTTTGGATGAAGGAGATATTGAACATCTTCTTTTCGTCTGTCCTAGGCCTAAAATTTCTCTTCATGATATTATTCCTCCTGAAATCCCCCGTCCCTTCTCTTCCAAGACCCTTCTTCCATTAGTATTTTCCCCTTTTGTATCTAAACTTTGTAGATTTATTTCTGTAAATAGTATACAATTGTAGCTTTTAGATTACGTAGGTATATATTTTATGTTACTTCGTATATTAATCACTTCTGTTAGCGCTTTTCATTTAACTTTTAATTTAGTTGTTTCTGTTTGTTTTTGTACCTATACGAACTTGATTGAGATTATATAAATTATTTATTTTCTGAATAAGCCAAACCTCCTTAAATTTTTTATGTATTGTTCCTAAATGCGCAATTCATACCTAACTGACACTGGCAGAATTGCATCAATCCAGATGCAGAGCCAAAGCTAAAAGAAGAAGAAGAAGAGATTATATATTCATAACATAAGATTTCAATGAAATAGATAGAATCAAAAACAGAGAAAATTGCAAGCCTAGTACCTACTTTCTACTTATGCTACGTTTCCCATATTATCCCATTTTGTATGGATAAACAGTTAAAAGCAGGTGAAATGGTTTGAAGTAGGTAACTATTTGTAATGTTTACGAGTCTGAATAATTCTATTCAAAGCTATAAAAAGGTAAATTTTCTGTAATATAATATTGTTAACGTACTTATGTATTGTATCCGACACCATAATTTTATTTACCATCAGACCAACATCAGACCTGGAAAAAACAATAGGTATCTTTCAACAAATCAAAAATGACGAACATTGCACCAGCCGTTCTTGATTTAAAATGGTGTTACTATCCCGACTTTATAGATATAATTTCTTTTTGATTTTATTGTAGCGGTCGCAGGGAGTCGTTGGATGGAGGCGGATTAGGACCGCTATTCGTGACGTCGTTTGGGGAAGGCCTATGTTCAGCAATTGACACTGCAGGGGACATACCTATAAGGGCTGATGATGATGTTGATTAACAGGCATATAGTAAAACATGCTGCTGTGACAGTTCACAGGTAATAAAATTTGAAAATGGGCTCCGAACAATCCACATCCCAGCATCCAAAGAGGTCATTTCAGCGGCCACCTCCTGTTAGAAGAGGACACACTATTGCAGTGCCTAATGTTCCAGGTAAACCAGCTATTACACATGAAACAACAGTATAGATAAATGTATAAATGCTTTTGTAAAGATTTTTGCACAAAGACAATGCCAAAATAATAATTAAAAACAAATCTAGGTTTTTTTAACCCTAAGGCGATGCTATATCTTGGTAACATTTTAGGTAATTAATGTAATTGTACGGTACTACACATTTATATATTACTAACTGCTACCCGTGCCTTCGCCCGCGTTTTATTAGGATAAAAATAGCCTGTATGTTATTCCAGTTCTCAAACTATACCAATACCAAATTTCAGCCTAATCAGTTCAGTAGTTCTTGCGTGAAAGAGTAACAAATATCCATACATCCATCCATACAAACATTGATATTTATAATATTAGTAGGACTTAGTGTGAATTATTGACAAACAAAATGTGTCTTTCAGAACCCCCCCGAGGCTCAGCGCCCCCAAGTGGCAATAACTCACCTGGAGCCAGTGTGTGCTCCGACTCAGAACTGCCTTATATATCGTACACAGTGGACCGGCCTATTGGAGGTAAGTGTACATAATAATAACTCACCTGTAGCGAGTGTGTACTCTGACTCAGAACTACCTTTACTATCGTACACAGTGGACCGGCCTATTGGAGGTAAGTGTACATATCAATAACTAACCTGGAGCCAGTGTGTGCTCCAACTCAGAAGTACGTTATACTAGTATGATGATTTTGTTTTATGTCAAGTCGGGATTTTTTTAAAGATTTTTCCTGTGCTCTGTATTCAAAGATGAACCCCCCCGTGAAAGTTTGGTCCGTTATTTTTGTTACACCCTGTAAAAATAATACTGTATTATTTGGAGCTATAGTGTTACCAACTGTATGTTTCTACAGATTCCCCGAAGAACTCCCAAAGAGTCCAGGCTAGTAACAGCAAGAAGTCCATACTACATCGTCAGTTGAGTTTGCAAGCTCGGAAGAAAAGGACAAAAGATATTGTTGTGGTGAAAACTGCAACCACTGAGACAATGGATGAGGATATTCAGAGATTACAAGTAATAAATTATTTATTCTTGACACTTCTAAATAAATAAATAAATAAATAATGCTAGACAATTCATTCAGCATCAACTAGTCTCAGGCTAACACTGTGTAGTGGGTACTAGATGACTGATACAATATATAACATAGCTTGATATATTTATATTATTCATAGAAAACACCCGGAACAAATATCTGAAAATCGTACTAACATTTGTCCCGAGACAGGAATCGAACTTGCAACCTCCTGCGTCCAAAGCAGGCCCGCCACGGCATAGAGGTTATCAAACTATATACAGTCAAAAGGTTTTTGTTTTTATAGTGCGTAATCCCTCGCACTTGGAGTAATCTCAAAGAAATTTAATAATATCCCAAAAATTTACGACTCCGGCGGGACTTGAACCCGCGACCTTCCCCTGAATACGGGAATGCGCTAACCAACTGCGCCACGGAGACAAGTACTAGTCGAAAATCTTTCGGACTTCCTTACGGACTATAGCGATATAAATGTAACTTTAGACTTTGGGCAGGTTTGGATAACTTCAATGTTTCCCCTGTAAGTGGAGCTAACGGTGCTCTAATCCGTAAGGAAGTTCCATAGATTTTCGACTAGTCGGGTACTTGTCTCCGTGGCGTTGTTGCTTTGTTTAGCGCATTCCCGTATTCAGGGGAAGGGCGCGGGTTCCAGTCCCGCCAGAGTCGTAAATTTCTGGGATATTATTTAATTTCTATATACAGTCAGCAAAGAAAATCGCTGAACACGTTTTTTTTATTATTACCTAAACGGCATTGCATGCCCATCATGTCCATTACAAAATTCGCTAACCATTCTTAGTCCATTAAGGCGAATTATAAGGGGAAAAGACGAAAACGACGTCTTTTTCGAACATGTATTTGACGAAAATATAGATCGTGGACCTTTGAAATTTATATATCCGGTAACACATATCTTAAAGTATTATGTGCCGGTTTCAAATGCTTGCCGGTAGTTATAGTAAGCACTCAGAAAAAGTTTAAAGAAACAATATCTTCAGGTGAATGAGCACACTTTTTGGCGGTGTGTCTTATTCGTTTACTACCAAACTTAGTATAGTTATTTATGTAGCTTGTATGCTTCAATTACCGGTCCTTTTGTTTTGAAATAAAGTCAAAATACGGAGTTTTAACGAAAAAACTATTTGCGCCTACTAAAACGTCTCTCTCCCACGAACGATTGCTCGCAAAATTTAGGCAATGTTAGTAGTGACCGAGCGAGGGCGCGCGCCCGTGGTGACATGCCGCGCGCTAGGCGAAGACGCGACGTTGCGAGCTCTACTAGCGGTGGCCGGCTGTACATGCCGGCTCGAGTGCGAGGTTGCCAGACCAAACAAAACAATCGTGCCGTCGTCGTCGTCGTTGTCGCAGCCGTCACGCGTTTTTCTTTTTGCATTATCATGCCTACATAATATCATCTGAAGCAGTTTCAAAAATAATGAAGTACCTACCTAATTGATTTTCTAAAATTCTGTGTTGTGTTTTGTCTTTAGTATTTCTTCTGGAGTTGTGTTTTAGTGAAACTATAAGAATATGGGAAATAAACAAGGGCTGAAACACCTGTACCTACCATGCTACCTGTATCCGAGGGCCGCCAAACACGGACTATTCGGGCAGTTAGCCATTGATCAACATACACGGACTGCTCGCGCAGTCATAGTCGACAGCTTGAAGCTGCCGTTGATAACTGCTTGGAGGAGTTGATAACAACTGCTCGAGAAGCGTGCTAGCGCGGGAAGGGCGCGGGAGGTGGAATGAAGAGCGCGGGCGGAAGTAACTGCGCCAGAGCATTCGACAGCTCGAGCAGTCCGTGTATGCCTGACGACTGCTTGACGGCACGATCTTCCGAAGCAGTTCAACTGCTCGAGTGGTTCCGTGTATGTGTGTATGAATGACTGCTCCAAGCAGTCCGTGTAGTACCCGTGTAGTATGGTTGGTATGGTGGCCCTAATAAATAATAATTGCTTAGTCCCCTAGTCAAGTTCTCAGGCATAGTCTAATATCGATGCATCGATGCATAGAGTAGTGCCGTTACAGAGACTTATTAGCATCGTGTTTCAATACCACCTTTTTACACACGCAACCGAAGTAACATTACCTAATCTGTGGCGCAACTTTTACCTAAGTACCTAATAATTATGTATCTTACGGTCGAATACTGAAACGCAACTCAGATGTAAGCACGTTTTATGTCGCAATATTTTGACAGTTTTCAATGAAAATCTGTCAAAAAATCGTCGCCTGAGTCGTGCTTAAATCTGAGATTCGTTTGAGTATTCGGGGGTTAGGTACCTACTAATTATTGACGTAATTATTATAATATATATATATATATATATATATATATGGCTAAAGTGGCGATGGGCAGGCCATATAGCTCGTAGAACCGATAACCGTTGGGAAGTAAAGGTTCTCGAGTGGCGACCGCGATGCAATGCGAAACGGAGCGTGGGAAAACCTCCCACTCGATGGACCGACGACATCGTAGCGGTCGCAGGGAGTCGTTGGATGGAGGCGGCTCAGGACCGCTATTCGTGACGTCGTTTGGTGGAGGCCTATGTTCAGCAGTGGACGTGTACGGGCTGATGATATATATAAGAGTAGACAAAAATTCTATGAACTGTATAGTGAAAAACAACACAATTTTTGCCAGGAGTTCAAAGATAAGTAAAAAATCACTCAAAAATATTTAGAAAAGTTTGTCAAATAGCAAAATCAAATAATATTAGCTCAAAAATTAAAAACAGTGAAAATGTAATAAAATAACGAACGTATTGCACCAGATCTAGCTTTTATTTTCAATGAATCTATTGATTGTGGCGTTTTTCCTCATTTTTCCCCATAGTAAGATAATCCCACTATTTAAATCGGGTAGTAGGTCTGACCCCACTAACTTTAGACCGATATTAGTACTACTAATACATTCAGCAAAGTTTTTGAAAAACTTATTTTACATCAATTGCTTAGGCATAGTTTACTCGCGGCAGGTCAACTACTGATGCCGTGTAGAGTTGGTATCGCATATTTTTGATGCTTGGGAGAAGTCGCAAGATGCTTTAAGTGTTTTTTACGACTTGTCAAAAGCATTCGATTGTGTACACCATGGAACATTAATCAGGAAACTACATCACTATGGAATAAATGACACCTCTTTGTATCTTCTTACCTTATTTATTATTCTTACCTTACTTATTTATTTGAGTGACAGGATACAAAGAGTTGACGTAAATGGGAAACGGTCTTCGGGATCTGTAGTTACAATGGGTGTACCGCAGGGATCTATCCTCGGTCCTTTCCTATTTTTGGTTTATATTAACGACCTGCCTCATCTCGTTAAAAATAATCTCGAGATTGTATTGTTTACTGATGATACTTCCTTAATTTTCAAGATGATTAGACAAAACACAAATTATGACGGTGTAAACAATGCAATATCAAAAGTAGTCCATTGGTTTAATGTCAATAATCTTTTACCAAAACTAAATGCATTAGATTTATTCTACCAAATGTAAAACAAGTAAAGGCTGATATAAACGTAAAAGGAGAAACTTCACACAGACATTGTAGACAGTACCGTATTCTTAGGAATAACTTTAGACAGTAAACTTCAATGGGGCTCACACATACATAGATAAACTATCGAAGAGACTTAGTTCTGCAGCATATGCAGTCAAAAAAATCCGTCATGTTACAGACGTTTATACTTCTAGACTTGTCTATTTCAGCTACTTCCATAGTATTATGTCTTATGGCATATTACAGTGGGGGAAATAGAGAATCCCTGCGTGATAAATTCAAAGAAATAAATATAATGACCGTACCATATCAATATATTTATGAAAACTTATTGTACACACATAGAAATATCGATCGCTTCCCTAAAAATTGCGACATACATAATGTAAATACTAGAAATAAGAAGAACGAAGAAGAACTCGTTTTGCCCAAAACTAGGCTGCACAAGATTAGTGTATCTTTTAAAGGGCAATGTATACGTTTCTACAACAAATCTCTGAGCAAAAATTATCAATAAATAAATTCAAACAAACTATCAAACATATCCTTTGTAAAAAATATCAGATTATCTTGAGGATAAAAAAGCATGGGACGACTTTTGCTCCAACTCGAAATCTAACAACATAACAAGGTAAAGGTTTCTTGTTCGCTTCTTTACTTTACCTTAAAAAGATTGAAGTGAACAAAAAATCTATGTGATCACTTTATTTCCCTGTTTTACTTATGTAATTTTAATTTTGTGACGTGTCCAACTTTCCAAGTGTATAAGGTCTAAAGGAAATAAAGCACTTTGATATTTGATGGTGGAGGGGTAGGTAAGTATGTTTTTTTTTGCGAAAATGTATAGAGGGATTTTATGGGACCTAGGGAAAATTCCGAATTTTTTGAGATTTCCCCTCTTCTTCCCCCCCTCTAGTGCGGCTCCCAAGCAGAGCCATATTATTATTTTTTATGGGGATTCTATAGAAGAGGACAAGTAATTTGGAATGCGATAAAATTTTTGCCCCCTTGCCAACAAAAAATCCCTCCTTTTGAGATTGCTCCCAGATGCCGATGTGATAGAGGAGTATCGATTGCGGGACCGTATAGAGGGTTTCTACTCAAATTGGAAAAAAAATCACCCCACATTCCCCCAAAAAAACTCCCCTCTTTTTGTATCTCCCAAGCGAAGTGACTTGAAAGAAAATATTTTGTTGTGTCTTGTAGAGGATCAAAATAATTTCGAAAACAAAATGTTTCCCCCCTGGCCCTTTGACCCCCTTTTTAATAAAAAACTGAAATTTGGTCTAATTTTGACCTTTTTTTCCTATATACCTTTTTTCCTATATTTGGATACCATGTTATGTATTTTTCTTATTATTACATAGTTTACCTTTCTATCAAATGGTATCAATTGCCTACCTACTTTTCACTTAGAGAATATTTTTTCTTGCGGGCCATTAAATATAGTAATTTCTTTATTTTTCAGTAAAAGAAGATAAAGGGTTCCGTTAAATTACTTCTTTCCAGATCAACTTACCACATCATAACTAGTTACCATACCAACCACTTACGTAGCACTGAAAACAAGGACGAATATAATTTTTTACACAAGATAGTGAATTTATATTATCATGCCGAGTGTTTTCATCAATATTAATAAAAACTTCAACAAAAATAAATTTAATAATATTTGTTTTACATACTAAAAAACTATTAGCCGCCTGCAGTTTAGGTATCATCACACGCTGTCCTTCAGATAAAAACAAGATATTTTGTGTAGTAATGTTTTAATCCTAAGCCTACCTATATTCATATACATCATATAATATTTTTAGACAATTATTATTCCTTTGGACAGTTTCTCTCAAGGGGTATCTCTGATCATCATTACTCTGTGTACTGTGAGTACGTATGTACTACACTAGTGCGCGCCATCTAACGGCAGTGGAGGACACCGCGCGCGCGTTTTGCTTGCTCCATAGATGGCGCGTGGTATCTCCGCTAGGCTGCCAAATGCCCAAGGTCATTTGCCTTTGTATACGCCTTAATATCTGAACAACATAATTCCATAAGTTGCTAAACACCATAGATGAAGGATCAATAAAGTTAGCCAATGCCCATACAACGTTGCGTTCCTCTGAAAAAGGTCGAAATTCTGCCTAATTCTAGATGGCGCTGATCAATAGCCCGAAAATCGTTATTTACCACGATTAAACCAAGTAAATGAATAAGATTCGTTTGTTAATCGTAAAAAATGTTATATATTTTTTTTAGATAAGTTTTCCAGGCTTAGAAGGTGATATTTAACATTTTGTTTTATTAGTAGAGAATCGTCGTGTTATCCTAGTCTCCAGCGAAATATGAAAGATGGTGTGGCAATCGTAAACAAGATAACGCGTCGTGATAAGGTAGATGGCGCGCATATTAAAAGATTTTTTGGTTAGGTACATAAGTACATATGTATTTATTTGAAGTCTAGAAAATAATAAGATTGATAAAACAGGCCTTTCCTACCAATTAGATACCCAAAGTATATCTGTTATTCCCCAGGTTTTCTCGTTTTATATAAACTGTAGGTATTTGCTTTAGATTTAGAATAGATTAATAACCTTATGGTTTTATTCATCTTCTTCAGTTTTATTCATCCAATTAAATCAGAAACATGCTAGATCAAGCATTGAAAATGCAAAAACGACAACATTGTGCGGCCGACGACGATGGGGCGGGAGGGGGGCGCCGCGGCGCCGACGCACAGTGGTTCGGAATTGAAAAAAAGTGGAAATAGGGTCGAAAGTTCGAATTTTGACTTGTTTATTTTACAAACAGGTCTCAGCTTTCCTGACAACTTTTATTCAATAACAAAAATCTGTAAGATACGTAATTATGGACATAAAAAATAATCAATTATTTTTGAGTAAAACATATTTAATTTTTTTTCTCGAATTGTTTCAATATGGCCCCTGTTTTGGACAGAATCTTTTTTGTAGCCCCAGTGATAGAGTACCTAAAAAATATCAAAATTTGGCATCCACTTGCGGCGAAGCGATAAATTTGATGCCAATTTTTTTTGTTCTAGTTTGGCGAGGTGTTCTGATTCTGCGTATCAATTAGTGCATTTTCATGTCTTGCAGTATATATCAATCCACTTAGTGAAGGCGAAAGTAGTAAAATTACTAACATTCTAAAGGTTTTTCCATGGTAAAAACGCTTGCATGTATTTAATTACAAGTGAAGAGTGAGTAAACAATAAAATAAAAAAAATCAAGTCACAATTCAGAGTTTCGACCCTATGTTCATTTTTTCAATTCGGAACCACTGTGTGGCGACGGCGGCAGTTACAGTGCATCCACAAACCACATACAAAAGTACCTACCGATCCAGCAGCGTAGTAATGCATTAGCAATTTTATCATATAAGTTGTGTGTGTTGGTGTGTCTACTCTCTGTCATACATTTTTGGGAACATAAAATAAAGTGGAATGATTTCACTTTGCTTTGAGAAATAAGATAACATACGTACCTAGGTTAATTTATTTCTAAAACTTACTCATTTTCACCTCGAATGGGTAGTTATAAAGACCTCTGTGAAAATTGTTTCAACCTTAAGAGCATAATCTGTTCTAGAAGAATATGAATAAAATATATTAAAATGTTATTTGCGTAAAATAAGTATATAATTTCACCCAAAATAAGTATATAATTTCACCCAAAATTTGGGATTTTCTATCGTATGGCAATACTGATGCGCACCAAAATCTCAACAATATTTTTATCATAACAAGTAGTGCAGACAGAACACAACAAATCGGCAACGTCGCGCTTCGCTCAGCCCCGTCGGGAAATATCTATCTGGCAACGTAGCAATTGACATTAGCGCCATCCATACAATTGATTTAGATGGATGTATACAACTTGACATGACTCTTGAAATGCTGCAACAATAATCTGATAGGTGGCGCTATTGCGGTAAAATAAACAGGTAATTTTTGACGCTCACGCTCTATCAGATAACTAGTAATCGGTTCTCGGTCTGAAGTATGGGCTTTGTCAGTCTTTATAGTTTAATTCGTCCATGTAAACACTAACCCCCTTATT
This sequence comes from Eupithecia insigniata, assembly GCA_947859395.1. Classification (NCBI taxonomy): domain Eukaryota; kingdom Metazoa; phylum Arthropoda; class Insecta; order Lepidoptera; family Geometridae; genus Eupithecia; species Eupithecia insigniata. Next base: position 1,282,040 of record OX402023.1, on the reverse strand, counting down.
CATAATAGTCTGCTAACTTAAAGCATTGCTAATTCTCACTCTGTCTTCTTCTATTGACGTAAGTCAGAGTGAGAAATAACACTGCTTAGCAGCTGTTTTAAGGTATCAGACCATTATGAGTAAGGGGGTAAGTTATTAAGAAAATTTTCATTCTTTCATTTCATTTTTATCTATACCCATGTACCTACATATACAAAACTACCGCCAATTTAACACAATACATTATTGAATATTATGAACTGTTATTGTGGATTTCAGAGAATACAGTATTTGTCTTCCCAAGCATTTTCGTCCTAGATGATATAAAAGCCTGTTTTAAAAAAAAAATTACATATTAAAAATTTATTTTTATTCTGATTTTCAGGAGATACCGACATTCCTACCCATAATGCGGGGACCACTTGGTTTGCCGGGCGCCAGAGACCCTGAAGTTTTAGAAGGTAACTGTGCACGTGGCTTCAGCCCCGTTGAATTAAATTTTTGCGCGGACCCCTATTTTTTATAACCTTTATCCTATTCCGGACAGAGAAAAATCCAACAAAACAAAAATCATTAAAATCGGTTCAGTCATTCTCGAGTTATAAGTGGTGTAACTAACTTTGTGCTTTTGCGTAAAAAACACGGGCTTTTTTGGCGTAGCGGTCATAGGGATTTGGCAGGAAGGAAAACAAGCGAAGGACGTAAGCTACTTGACAAGCGCGTGTTTCGCACGCGTTTGCAAAGTGTAGAAAGAGATGCTCTCTATTTCAATGAAGAAAGACAGCTTTTAGCATTTAGAGCTTAAGCATTTTGGTGTAAACTGTACGCGACTATCAACTATACGTATATCTGTCGAATGTTTGCGCGATCTAGGACTTTGCGGTTGAAATATTTATCTTTTTGGTTTTTTACAAAGTTTGTGAATTTGTCTGGCGCCATCTGCCATCTAGCGGACTTGCTCTGAACTACTTAGGTAGGTGTGCTTCTATCGATGTTTGCGCTTTTGTAGTTCAGGCGATCTTGGCTAGAGGTCGGACATGAGCTTTAGTACGTTGATTGTAGTATATAAATCACAGACATGGTAGAGCTGCGCCTTCTCAAAAGTATTTTTTCTCCCAGAAAGATAGGCCAGAAAAAGTAATGTATTTTGGTTATGATGGACAGTTGATGAAGTGATAAACTTAATAGTGTTCGTTTCTTGTTTCAGGCCTAGATTACCGCCCATGGGTGCGTTTAACTACTCGTCTGCAAGCTCACCTATCGGCGTGTGCGCAGCCTCTAGCAGCAGATGAGATAAATCTAGCCACTAAGATCAAAGAGGTAAAGGTTATTTTACTATAAAAAAAACTATAGTTGCTTGGCGAATCCTAATAATATTATAAATGTCAAAGTTTGTAAGGACGGATGTATGGATGGATATTTGTTTCTCTTTCACGCAAAAACTACCGATTAGGCTGAAATTTGGTATGGGTATATTTCGGGACCTGGAATAACAAATATTTGTATCCCGATCAAAACGCGGGCGAAGGCGCGAGCAGCAGCTAGTTTTACTTTAAAAAAAAAAACTATCGTTGTTTGGCGTATTCATTATAAATGTAGCGGGTAAAGGTTAGGTTTAATTTTAGGTACTTCGCCGCGGAACAAAACCTCTCTATATATATATATATTTATATATATATCTTTGTTTACTTTGTTCACCAAGAGAAATAATAAATAAATATTGAATAATGCTGGACAATCCACACAGCATCATCCAGCCCCCCGCTAAGCAGAGCTTGTGTTATGGGTACTAGATAACTGATATACATAATAGAATACATTACATAGATGACTGATACATAATACAATACAAACAGATGTTTTAGAAAAAAAAACCAGAACACCCGGAACAAATATTTGCAGATCGTACAAACATTTGTCCTAAGGCTGGAATGGAATCCGCAAACTCCTGCGTCGCAGGACTCTCACCGGTCACGTCACATACGAAATATATTGTTTAAACTTACAGACTGACGCAGAAATAAGCAAGCTTTATACGTCAATGGTAGAGCGACAGCGGAGCAACGCGCGGCACGCAGAGCGTCTGGCGCGCGTGCACGAGCTAGCGCATCAGCTGAGTCGCTGCAACTCTATACTCAATCAGGTACAGAGAAGCTTCTCTCGAGTCGTGTGGTGTTGCTCCGAGCGTGATGGAGCGACAGTGGAGCAACGAGGGGCACGCAGAGCGTCTGGCGTGCGTGCACGAGCTAGCACATCAGCTGAGTCGCTGCAATTCGATAATGAATCAGGTACAGAGAAGCTTCTCTCGAGTCATGTGGTGTTGCTCCGAGCGTGATGTAGCGACAGTGGAGCAACGAGGGGCACGCAGAGCGTCTGGCGCGCGTGCACGAGCTAGCGCATCATCTGAGTCGCTGCAACTCTATACTCAATCAGGTACAGAGAAGCTTCTGTCGAGTCATGTGGTGTTGCTCCGAGCGTGATGGAGCGACAGTGGAGCAACGAGGGGCACGCAGAGCGTCTGGTGCGCGTGCACGAGCTAGCGCATCAGCTGAGTCGCTGCAACTCTATACTGAATCAGGTACAGAGAAGCTTTTCTTGTGTCATGTGGTGTTGCTCCGAAAAAGTTCAAATCGAAAAGGCAATAGGAAAAAACCCAAATTGCGAATCGATTATAGTTCCGCCATTTACGTTTAAGAATCTACCCAAGAGCGTATCCGTAGAAGAACCAAAGCAACCGACATAGCTCTCAGAATTAGCATGCTGAAGTGGCGATGGGCAGGCCATATAGCTCTTAGAACCGATAACCGTTGGGGAGTAAAGGTTCTCGAGTGGCGACCGCGATGAAATGCAAAACGGATTGTGGGAGACCTCCCACTCGATGGACCGACGACATTGTAACGGTCGCAGCGAGTCGTTGGATGGCGGCGGCTCAGGATCGCTATTCGTGGCGTCGTTTGGGGGAGGCCTATGTTCAGCAGTGGACGTATAGGGGCTGATGAGGATGACTCATAAGCGAGGTAAGGTCACTAATCACTATTTTATTTTCTTTGTTTCAGACATTACAAGACATTGAAGAATTGAACGCGAATTTACCAGAAGACAAACGGTTAGAACCATTTGTATGGAACCCTTCTCGAGATCCATCTTAGAATATATGAGATTACTCTCACTAGTCTCAAAGGAACTATACTCCGATTTAGAATCCAAGATATTTTATGTCGCATCCAGTCCTTGCCTCCGTGTCTTCTGATTACAATGAGGGCTTTTCAATGCAATCTTTAAAAACGCTTTTTATTTTAACACTAGATGGCGCTGCACAGAAGTCAAGAGTAAATGTCAATTGTCCTAAATAAACAACGAAACGGGTGCCATTTTATAAATTTTTTGGGCACATTTTTGACACTGAGTTTCATACAGCGCCATCTATCTTAGTCTATGGCAACCACTTTTTTTTAACCCTTTGACCGCCACGCCAAAACGCATTCCCGTGTTCCCCGTGTTTTCTACGCCAAACCACAAAGTGAACAAAAGATATTCTAAACGTCGTCGTTGCCGTTGACGGGTCCTCAGGTGATTTGACATGTATAGGTGACTATGGCGGTCAAAGGGTTAAATTTCGCCTTGAAAACCCCTCATTACAATTACAAAACTCTTTAGTGTACACCACAAAGATAAATAGAACGCATACATAGATATTAGCCGTGGGGCCGCGGCGTACGAATATCGACCCCTCCAACCTTAGAGTATCTAGAAATGGAGTTGCCAAGCGCTACTTTTAGTACTAAAATGATTCTGCCAGTTTTCGCGGGAGGCGAGGTAGCACGGTACAGCACACATTTACATACGCACACTAATGCCGAAAAATTCAGCGTCCCTATAAACGCACACGCAAGTAAAAGCTGTACACAAACACAAAACCAGCACACAATTAAAGAATTACTGTTGTTACACTATTGTTTAGTTACACACTAACACAAAAAAGTAGTGATGGGGTGTAAAAAGACCGATAAAATGAATTATTTCAAATGAATGAAATCAGGGTTGTTCAAAATCATATACTTTTCCTTTTTTTATAGATTTGTAGGGCGTAATCTCTTTAACTACCGACCGATTTTAAAAATTATTCTACGAATAGAAAGCTTCACTGTTGTTAAGTACCACAAGGCTATATTCTATCTACGCAAGTAAAACCGCGGTGCGCTAATAGTTATTGTATGTACTTACAGGGTTCAGTCTTAGAACTTCTAACACTGAACTGATTTCGATGAATCTTTCATGAATGGATTATTTTGATAAATATTTTGTTTCTTAATTGGTGTGGTGGGGTGAGAAAAATAAAGAGCACGAGAAGAATAGCGGCTGTTAGCAAATGTACTGCCCCAAGCGGATATGAAAGGCTAGGAAGTTAAAAAAAATGCTATTGTGGTGTTTAATATAAATGTATATTACATAATTTTTCCACTATTGGTTTTTAAAATGGACTAATTTATTGTAAATGTGACGTACACATTTCTTTGGATCTGTTTTTTTCATAAGAAAAGAGATTTTAGTATCTGTTGACTTTTGCATAACCAATCTTCCTAATTCCATATTGTGATTGACGAAATCATTATCATAGACATGTAGATCAATATTTGGAAAGTCCTTTCCTTGGAAATAGTTCAATGATTTTGAAACTATATACGTTGTAGTAATTTATTTAAGCATTAGGAGCATCTTTGTATTATAAATTGTATATAATATTCAATCATTATCTACTTGTACTGTATTGATATTTCAATCCACAGTCTATTTATAAAGAACTAGCTATGCACCGCAGTTTCATCCAAGTTGTGATAAAAAAGTAGCCCATGTCACTGGATAGTGACTACTTTTTTTGATCTTACATACTACACCAGCTGTACAAAAAATCACGTTTATATGTTTCTGCGTTCAAAAAGTACAAAGCAAATAGCAATAAACAAACGACACAGAACCACCAAAATTTTAAGGGAGCTCCATAAATCGACATGTTGAAGGCAGAATGACAGAGACAATCGCAGCAAACTAGTTTTTATAAACAGACACAAATGACTGTTCATGTACCTCGGACTGCGTACGCTCGGCTACTCCCGTTGTGAATGCTCCAAGTAATTTATTCCCGATAGAGATCCTTTCGCCGTGTTTCGTTAACTAATTTGAAATGATGTTGTATACATACATTACAAGTCCAATACAGAACGTCCTTTTTTAAAATCGGTTAAATATGGGTACAAAAAAACACATGGCATTTTATTCATTCCATCTTTCACTCAATCAATTTCATTCAACTAGTCCCCACACTACGCCTTCTACCAAGGAATTTATACTCACATTACTCACCTACACCCTCTACCAAGACGTTGGCGTCGTATTAAAACTGTCGCAACTGCTATTCCATTTGAATCTAAATTAAACAATATTACAAAAAACAATTGACAAAAATATCACTTACTTGTGATAGGAAATACCGTGGTACCTTAAGTTTGATGTCTCTGATCGTCTTTTACACCGTATTACCGCACAATTCACCATTTCCACTGAGCACTACTTCGCGACACGAAACGACAGCTAATGGTCGCCGTTACGAGTTAAGTAGTTTTATATAACGTGTATGGCCATATGGCCGGCAGAGGGGTACGCCTTGCGTTGACATCTCCGTTCTAGATACTCCAAGCCTCCAACTCAACCCGTGGATGTCGTAAAAGCCGACTGAGGGAGCCTGCCAGAGGAAGGGCAGCAGCTTCCTTCTGAGTATTTTTGAACACCAACACTGCGATCACCAATCCGCCTGCCAAGCGTGGTGATTATGGCAAATCCCCCCCTACATGGGAGACCATCCACTCGATGGACCGACGACATCGTAGCGGTCGCAGGGAGTCGATGGATGGAGGCGGCTCAGGACCGCTATTTGTGGCGTCGTACGGGGGAGGCCTATGTCCAGCAGTGGACGTGTATGGGCTGATGATGATGATATTATATATGTATGTGTAAGCTGTATGGAACTAACAAATGTATGGAATACTGTAGTCTGCAATAATTTCATTTATTTCACCGCAGATAAATATTAATACACTTGATATCGTTCTTTCTAAAATATTATAACTTAATTATTAAGTTAATTTACTTTTGTTATACAATGCATGTTTTTGAAAAGCAAGGAAGCACCATAAGGGATTGTACGCAGCAGAAGTAGATAAATAGATAGGTGGTTAATACTTTATTCAGAAAAACTTAAAACTAAACAGTATGGTAAAACGATAAAAGAATTGGCAGTCTTATCGCTTACAGTGATTACTATGTAGTGATGATGATGACATAGATATTAGCACAAACAAGTACAACGGGCGGCCTTATCGCTCAGAAGCGATTTCTTCCAGAGGCACCCTTTTGAGTCGATAGAAAATTAACAATTTAAGAAAGGGAAGGGTGTATACAACATTAAAACATAAACTAAATTAAAATATAATATACATTAAGTAGAAAGTAGTAATAAATAAATAAATTCCAAGAGCAAGATATGTAGATAGGTACCAATATTTACTTTTCTGACAGATAAAAATCTTTGACGAATCTTTGACTGATGTTGTCAACCCAACGGTTCGGTATGTCGCCGTCGTCCTCGTGTCTGATGTGACTGGCCCAAGATCGTGAGGAATGGAAAATGACGGAAGAGGCATCCAAGAGTGGATGCCGAAAAGGCCAAAATGATGATGATGATATTTTATGTCAACAAAGATATTTATGTATTTATGTATGGAAACTTTACGAAAACTGATAAGAATAACAGAAAATAACAAGGTAACAGCAAAGTTATCACTAAAAACTAAAACATAAACTTCAACAATGCAAACTTACATGTGTAGCGCAAAATGTTAAAATTTGAATTCGAAAACAAACTAAAGATCATTTAAATGATGAATGAAACCAACAATAGTTTCAAGCTTCTGTGCTTTGCTTCGATGATACCAATGTCGATAAATATTTTCCAATATTCCTTGGGTTGTGTAAACCGTTTGTATACAAAAAATGACCAGGTTTTTGAATCGGAGTATAGTGAGAACGCTTTGACTGCGGAATGGCGCGGCGTGCTTGATTAAATTCCTCTAAAAATATAAGAAATGGTCGCTACGGGAAGTTTTCCTCAATACTTAGTCAGTAGGTAGTAAATGTACATAATTATTCTATCAAATTATAATAAATTATTTATAAAGCTATGAATTATTTTATTTCTCAAAATTATAGCACGACTGTAACTCATATGGTACTGTGAATTAAATAGTTATATATAGGGTAGCCAACGATCACGCACAATATTTATGTAGGTAACTGCCTGGAACAATAACTATTATATTTTTCGTATGAGATGCTAACGAAGTAATTACAGGACAAAACAGAGAACTTGAATTGGAGCTTGACCTGTAGAAACACCTTATATTTTAACAGGACAAATTTTAACTGTTGTTTATTTTTCTTATTTTATTTTTAACCCTATAATAGGAAAATTTTGAGATAAATTATCTTACCATCATACCAGTCTAATGCATTGTTATCAATTTTACTGTCTAATTAATTAAAATTGTTTTTATTTCACTTTTTTTATAGTAAGTTTATAGACCTTCGCAGCTTCGTTTGACCACAATCTCACCTGATAGAAAGTGATGATATGATCTCCCGTCGTTATACGTAATTTAAAATTTTAATTGTTGTGGTACTCTACATTTTTTTGTGATAACGAAGTTATAGCTCCTGAAGACTGTTAATTTCAAAACATGGTATTCGTCTGATACTTTAGCCAAAACATTATTCGCAAGTAGCGACATCTCTGTGTCATATTGTGAATCATTTCAACACCATTCCAAGGACATCAGCTATGTAGTTCTTTTATATATCAATAGATGTCGCAGTGGAAAATTCCTGGAAATGATTTGTGCATTGACGCGTGCGTGGTACCTACATGGTACAAACTTCGGTACAAACTGTGCACATCTGACACGTTGACATGAAACGTCAACTGTCAAATTTCCAGCTGACGAAAATCGTCAACAAAACTTGTTCCAACAACTTTTCGTGTTTTTGACTGAGAATAATGAAATAAAGTACAATTAAGCTGTAAAATGGTAGATGAAAGCACAAGAAAAACTCTGAGCAGTATTCCGCTGCTACAGACAAAAGCTGGACCGAGAGAAAAGGAGTTATGGACAACCAGACTAAAGGAAGAGTATCAGGCACTTATCAAGGTATTTCTCACCATTTTGTGCACGTACACACGTTTTTGAGGCTTTTAGTATCCATTTCTATGATCAAAATAACTATGGGAATGTCTTATGTCTCAAAACCACAAGTTTCGTCGACGATAAAAATACATATTTTCCTGCCGTGTAAACAACTTTCACATTGTAATTTGAGATATAAAAAAATATAAATAAATATAAATTATGTACTAGTTTCTGCCCATGGCTTCGCACGCCTTGTTTCCATCGAAATGCTTATTTCTATACCCTGGGAACTGATTTATAAGGAGCATATATTTTTTTTATGTAATAACTATGCTCAGTTATCAATCTATACTTAAGTAACGCTTTTCTATGGCATAAAAATGACTCAGCATAGATCTATCACTGAGCAAGTTTTGTATAATACAGGCCTAAGACTCTTATGTTTGTGCTACTTACCTATTTGGTCCTGTGCTAGTCTATTGGTCTATCATAACATTCATAACTCAAAACTCAAAGTGCTTTATTTCCTTTAGACCGTACAGGACTCTTGGACACGTCAACACATCAAAATTACATAAGTAACACTGGGAAATAAAGTGATCACTTTGATATTTTGTTCTCTTCAATATTTTTAAGGAATCGAACAAGAAAACTTTACCTTGTTAGGTTATTACAATCTCTTTCATCAACCACATTCATCCACACTCAGAGAAAAGCTGAAATTATTTATGTTTTATTTACTTATATGTGACCCGCCGCAGCTTCGCACGGGTGCAGTGTTGATACTAAATTATACATTTAAACGTTCCTCTTGAATCATTCTATCTATAAAAAAACTGCATCAAAGTTTGTTCATCAAGATTTGACTATTTTCAGTATGTCCAAAACAACAAAGCAGCTGACAATGACTGGTTCCGGCTAGAATCAGACAAATCTGGCACAAAATGGTTCGGCAAATGCTGGTACGTCCACAACCTGCTGAAGTATGAATTTGATCTGGAATTTGACGTGAGTATACTTTATTGTCCCGTGGGCCGTGGGGCCGCGGCGTACGAATATCGACCCCTCCAACTCAACCCGTGGATTTCGTAAGAGCCGACTAAGGGAACCTACCAGAGGAAGGGCAGCAGCTTCCTTCTGAGTATTTTTAAACACCAAAACTGCGATCACCAATCCGCCTGCCAAGCGTGGTGATTATGGCAAATCCCTCCCTACATGGAAGACCATCCACTTGATGGACCGACGACATGGTAGGGGTCGCAGGGAGTCGATGGATGGAGGCGGCTCAGGCCCGCTATTTGTGGCATCGTACGGGGGAGGCCTATGTCCAGCAGTGGATGTGTATGGGCTGATGATGATGATGATGATACTTTATTGTATAACTAGCTACTGTACGCGGTTTCGCACGCGCTATTCATGTACCCTATGTCTATACAATCTACCTCCCAGCCAAATTTAATTAGATCCGTTCAGTAGTTTTGGCGTGAAAAAGTGACAGACAGACAGGCAGATTTACTTTCGCATTTATAATATAGTATAACTAGTTTCTGCCCTCCGCTTCACCTGCGTTTTTGCTGTGGAAACGTGTAAAGGGGATTTGGGGATTTTATCTCTGATATGTGTGGATCTATGGATTTTATAACTGATTTATGGGGTAAGAAGAAGCCTATGGTATTTACTACATTTTGCTATTTATCTCAGGAGCAGCACACTTTTTTGTTGAGTTTTTGTTTTATCAAGAAACCCAAAAGTATTTCTATAGTTGTGTTTAAATTTTTCGATTGGTTGTTTAATTAACTTTTAATTATGTAAAAAATATTATTTGCGCTTACGCTTTTCCTAATAAGTATGCTCCTATGAACGCAAAATCCTATTGCTATCTTTTTTACAAAATGGCGCGCAATGCGTATTCTAAAGGCCCAGGTATAATGTGAATTGAAGTCAATAAGATTTAAGGCTTAAGGTCGGTTTTAACGTAACACACTTTATTATATTTTTGTCAGTAATCTTTCGAAAAATCTAAAAAGTTTCGAAAACAAAAAACATAATATTCTACGCGATACAAAACCTCACCTTCTTTTCAAAATTGAAAAAACAATTTTACATATCATAAATAATTTAGCAAAGTACCATATCTTTTCTTAGCAACTACCGTATTTTTCCTAAACTACCAACCACAAGAATTTTTTAAACTCTGACGACGACTGTATACCAGTAGGTACCGAGGGAACCTTCGGCTTATTTTTGATTATAAATTCTTCATTAAAAGATAATAAGCAAAAATATAATTATTACGCTTACGACGCTCTGCTCTGTCCCGCTCCAATGAACGCGAAATCATATGCCATTTTCACAAAATGGCGTCATATATTTCCATCTTAAATTAATTGTTTCAATCACTTTTCAGATTCCCATAACGTACCCGACAACGGCACCGGAGCTGGCCTTACCAGGTCTCGATGGTAAAACAGCTAAGATGTATCGAGGTGGGAAAATCTGCCTGACAGACCATTTCAAACCACTGTGGGCCCGGAATGTGCCCAGGTTTGGGATCGCACATGCTATGGCTCTTGGGGTAAGTTTATCATCATCATCAACCCATAATAATAATAATAAATCATTTATTTCAGGCATCTTAAAAAAGAACAGTTATGGATGGCAAATAAACTTGTTGAGGAGGTTCTAGTTGCCTACTATTTTGGAGAGTAGTGAAAGTCGGTTTTAACTGTATTTTGAAAACTGTCATTTATTAAATTTTATGCCATCTAATGAAGAGCAAGAAATACAATGTTATCCACTCACGAGGCTCCATGCGCGAGCGTCGATATTCTTCGTTCAGTAGTCCAGGCCGGTGAGTGAGACAACGCTAGTTGTGTGCGAGCAGGACAGCAAACATAAATATATCGCGCGCACTGGCGCGTCCCGCCCCGCCGCCAGTTTGGTGCGGCGCGCTGGCGTGCCGTCGCCTTTCCTTATGTGCATGACCTAGGTATCCTAGGTACACTACAAACTTATTCTAGGGCCCATATAAACCAATACCGTACAGACTAACATACATACATACGAATATAAAAATCTTATTACTAAATGTACACATTAGGAACGTGACGCATCAGGGTGTCATCTGTCGTCGGTGCACGGCGGTTTCCCCCATAGACCTAGATTTTTTCGAAATAATATGGCGTGTTTTAAAAAACGATAAACGGACTTCGAATTCCCTTACTTTTAAACTTATTTTAAGTTTTGCGGGACAAATACTTATCCCCTGGGAATATTTTTTGGGGCCCCCTCGGTATCGTTTTCTATACAATAGTGAAAGAATTTTCAAAATCGGCCCATAATTGGCGGAGAAATCACGTAACATATGTACATACAAAAAAAAACTGATGAATTGATAACCTCCTTCTTTTGAAGTCGGTTAAAATAACATTATTTTTGTTCCAGCTAGGACCATGGCTAGCTGTTGAAATTCCGGACCTTATAGAGAAAGGAATCATCACCTACCAGGAGAAATCGGACGAAGCTAAATGACATTATTCATTTACATTGTGTAAATAATTAATTAAATTTATAAATTGTTTTTTAAATCACGTTTTATTAATGTACTTCTGTTAACCCTTTGAACGCCACGCCAAAAACGGATTCCCGTATTCTCTATGCCAAAGTACAAAGTGAACAAAAAGATATTCTAAACGGCGTTGGCTTTGAGGGGTCCTCAGGTGATTTGTCATGTATGACTATGGCGATCAAAGGGTTAACTACTGAACCGATTAGGCTGAAATTTGGAATGGGTATAGGCTATTTTTTTACCCGATAAAACGCGGGCAGCAGCTAGTAATATCATAGTTCTGTGTGCTGGACAATCCAGCATCTGGTGGAAAAGGGTGGGTTCAAACCTTCGTCGTGAATCGATCTATCGATTGATGAAAACCCCATGAAAATCCGTTTAGTAGTTTCTGAGTTCATGGCGAACAGACAGACACGGTGGAGGAGGTTAAAAAAAAGGTCGATTTAAGAAACTTTGTTTTATATTATGCAATGTTAGAAATGGGAATAAAAAATGGCGTGCATATTTTAACGAAGAACAAAAAATAGGATGTAAAATAATTAAATATGTATATATTATTATGTGCGCTTGTAATATTCATCATCAGCCCGTACACGTCGACTGGTGAACATAGGCCTCCCCCAAACGACGCCACGAATAGCGGTCCTGAGCCGCCTCCATCCAACGTCTCCCTGCGACCGCTGTGATGTCGTCGGTCCGTCGAGTGCGAGGTCTTCCCACACTCCGTTTCGCATTGCATCGCGGTCGCCACTCGAGAACCTTTACTCCCGAACGGTTATCCTGCCCATCGCCACTTCAGCCTGCTAATTCTGAGAGCTATGTCGGTAACTTTGGTTCTTCTACGAATTTCCGTATTCCGGACCCTATCGCGTAGAGAAACTCCGAGCATAGCTCTCTCCATAGCTCGCTGGGTGACTTTGAGCTTGTAATATTACTAAAAAGAAAATAATATAACTAAAATACCCAGTTTTACTAATATTTATTATTCTAAGTAACACTACCCTGCTAAGGGTACATCAGATTTCAACCAGGAAAACCAGGCGGCATGCCGGGTACGCCGCCGTCAGGGCCGCAGTTAGAACAGTCGCAGGGTGGGCAGTTTGTGGACGTGGGCTCGGTGGGGATAGTCACGTATCTAGGTGGGGTCACCTGAAAGTAAATGAGTAAATACAATGTACAGTAGGCATAGCATAGTCCTATTAGAAGGATTTATGAGAACAGTTTTATACACAGGTAAGTAATTTAGCGTAGGGTCACCGGGTAAACAGTGGGTCAGTTGGGTACAGTGGGTCACGCACGCATTGAGGATCACCGGGTAAACAGTGGATCAGTTGGGTACAGTGGGTCACGCACGCGTTGAAGAAACGAGTACACGTAACGCTGCCGCTTACCCCTACATAGACGCACCTCTGCATGCGACCCCCTTTCGACCAGTAGCGTGATTCTGGCCGGAATTTGGTAACGAGACGTGATCGTGACGTCTCCTTTTTCGATACAATTTGGTACAGCGCCTCTATCGTGCGTACGTGGAACTACGCTTTCGATCGCTTTACGTTACTAACGTGAGGAGACGTCCAAATCTCTAGAAAAATTACAGAATTGCGAGTCCGAATGATGCTGACATTACGAACGTAGAGATTTACTTATTTATATTTAAAATAGTATAAAACCGTTTAGAAGTATAAATAATATCTCAAAATGCTTTCATATTTTTAGTAACAAGAATTGATGTGAAAATATTTTTTCTCTATGGTCAATCACAAAATAATAATTTGTAAAATGTTGCATTTTTCGTAGTAAAAACGAGAAAATAAATTGCTACGCTTGATTTTAAATGAAGATTTAGTATAGTTTATTATCTATATTATTTTTGCATTATTTTAACGCTGCTAGTTTTCTAAGAATTACGCTATTTTAGAGTTTGTTGAATTAGCTTTAAAATAATTCGTAGATGCTACAATCTACATGGTGGATCCTCCACACATGATCCATGCCTACCATAATTATAATAGACTGTTTTATTATTTAGATTTTAATTTTTGTCGTTATATAAGTAGCTGAAACACATTTTTTAAGAATTCTTAGGTTACTAAATTGGTACCTACACTACCTACCTGTGACCCATGTTTAGTGATAAATCGATTTGTGGTATCTACCTTACTTTAGTCGGAGTGTTATAAAGTGATAAATAGTACGTAAGCACGTAAAATAAGGCGTAAATAATATTTTTGAAGAATCGCGACTCTAACGCCATCTATTAACAATGTAACTACAACTACCCCCTAGGTTCATAGACCGCGAAGTTCTTTATCTTACCCAAAAATGGCGCTAAAATCGCTTATTTATTTTGTTATTATAACATGTAGGAAAACCGATATAATAAAAAAACGAAGAATTTATAGGCAACTCATTTTGTTATACAATAAAATAAGTAAATAAATGTCTTATTCCAGCCTTTGAGTCGTCAGGTGGTGAACATCAGTGGTTCGTAAATGAGGTGCGTTTCAGATAAGAACCTTTTCCTTACGTCTCGATAGCTACTCGACACGTCTACGATAGCTACCGGACTACCAACAGTCGAGACGTGATCGTGGCGTCGACGCCACGATCACGCCTTGCCAGACTTGCCCCTCAGTTCCCGCGCGGGGCACTTACGTCGTGACTTGCCACGTCCAATTTTGTTACTACGCTGTTAAAATATTTTAAAGGATAGGTTGATATTTTATTCATAATTGCTAAATTACGATAATTATCGATAAAATTGTATTGCGGCAAGTTGACCTTGTTAATACAGAATCAGAATCAATAACTTTATTTCTTTAGGCTTATAAAATAAACACTTAGACAAGTCAATTTTTATACTACGTACACTGTGATACATAGGTATATGTATATTTGACATAGGTATATGTATATTTGACTGGCTATTTATTCATAACAAGTTCAACAAATCTGGTTTGAAGTTGAAACTGGCCTAGGGTCAACAGTGGGTCTGATTCACTGTGTACTCAGTGAGTTTATTAACTTACAACAAAAGATTTTGAGAGATATGAGCGATACAAAAATAGTGACCCACTGTTTACCTGTTGGCCCATTGTTAACCAGGGGGTGACTCACTGTTCGCCACTAGTGTACACAGCGGATCAATTCTTCTTGTTTTTTAAAAACCTTGTTTTATCTGCTCTCTATTGTCGCAGGTCAACGGTTTAATAATATTCTGAAAGCTGATAAAATATACAATACCTATATTTAATATTTTTTTTAGTAAATCTATTCAAAAGGTTTCGAGATATGAGCGATGAAAAAAGTGACCCACTGTTTACCCGATGACCCTACTTAATATTGCTGTATAGATTGTCCAGCATTATTTATTTATTATATTTTCCGCTGGATCCATCACAGGAAATGTACTATAATTATTATTCGTTTTGTTACTGTTCCAATATTGGCAAACGTCTTTTTTTCTCCATTGGCTCGTTCCCCTCCATTCTACCTTCTAGGCAAAAGTTTAAAAAAAAATTGCAACTCACCTTTATGTATTTGAAGTGTAGGTTTCCAACTAATTTGAATCTTGTTAAAGGACCACGAGTGACGCATACGCACTGAAAAAATATAGGTATATAGGTAAGGTATTTTTTTATTAAAAACTAATGTTTAATTGAAGGTAGACCAAATATAGCTTTGTTTAAAACTCAATAAAAGGAGTATCGGAATTGGTAAATCTTCACTTGAAAATAAGTAAATGTATTCTCACCCCTGGCTAAATAGGAAAAAAAATATGGAAATTATTAAACTGTAACTGGTTATTTGCTTAGAACATGGATCGGAAATTATAAAGTTGGTTGAAAGTCACCATTATTCTGCTTTTCGGGCTTATGAATATCAGTAAAATTTTAATAATTAATACATATGCAATCTACCTAAAATTACAAATAAAATTTTACCAGTCTATAATTGCATATTGCCAAGCATTTTATACGTGCAGCCTCTGGGTCAAGCACACCAAAAAGTCATGGGATGCCCTGCGGATCCAGTACAACAACTCGTACAGGGTGCTGATGGGGCTGCCGCGCTTCTGCAGCGCATCGGGAATGTTTGCTGACGCACGAGTAGACGGATTCGCGGCGATAATGTGCAAAAGATCTGCGCCCTGATGCGCCGGGTGCGCGACAGCTCCAACTGCTACCTACAGCGCATAGCACACAGGCTGGACACTGACTGTCTCTTTATGGAACACTGGACAAGAGCGGTATATTGTGCTCTCTTGAACAGTGGTCCATACCTACTGGGATTGTGGATTGTGATTTTTATTACTTTTAATATTGTTTTTAATCTTGTATTTAATTTAATTTTGATTTGTATTTAATTTAATTTTGATTTGTATTTAATTTTAATTTGGTATTTAATTTAATTTTGAATTTAATTTTAATATTGACTATTTGTAAGCTACTTTTACTCGAATATGGACACTTTAATTAATTTTGTTGTATTGTAATTATTGGTTGTCTGAAATAAACGTATTGACTTGAATTGAATTGTACCTAATATCATCTAATAAAGTTATATATATCCCATGCATACAAAAAAAGCAAATGTCAATATTATATATTTTTTTTATTATATAAAGAAAACCATTAAGTATAATCAAAATAAGACTACATAGGTACTGCTTCAGAACTTACCATCTAAAAAATAAAATAAAATCTGGGTCAGATATTTTTCTCGTATTTCGAACAAAATGTTATCAACTTATTTATTTTGCTAAAATTATAACGAATTGGTTCTTTTTGTAGTCGGCTGAAGGCAAAAAGTTGGAGCCGTAGGCATAGTAATAATTTAACCGTAGTAACAGAGCCCCGAGTCCATTTGACGATCGTACGGAGACGTGATCATCGTGACGTCAAATTTTTCCATACGTTTTGTTACAGCAGCGCCTCTATAGTGCGGACAGGGGAACTACGCAAATTCCACACAATTAAGAGACCTCACGATCACGTCGTGATCGTGTCAAATGGACACTCGGGGTTAGTATTATAAAACGTATAATAATAATAGGTACTTACAGTTGCAGGCTATAAACAAGACGAAGTTGGTATAACAAAACAATAAAGACAGCATTGTTATAAAATACAAAAAAAGACAAAACTTTAAAAACAAAAATAAAACATATTAAGTATGTTTATCACATTCTTCAAGGTCTATATTTTTTTTACTTACTTTTGTATAAGACTGTAAAAACGTAAAAAACCATAATTAAAAGTTAATGAATTATAAAATACTTAAAAATAAACATAAATTTATAATTTTATTGTATTAAAATACTTGCCGTAAACTGAAATAAATAATAATTGATATTATAAAGTTAGTATTATAATGTAAAGAAATTATATTAAATGCTTATCAAAAAGAAACTCACGAATTTCTGTAATCAAAAGTTAATAAGTCAATAAAAATCGTGAAAGCTTTTCCTCCTTAAAACTATTTTAAAGGGAACGTTAATATTTTAATTATTATATATTATTTATCGTAAATAATCTTTAATTATGTTAAACAATCGTAAAAGTTTAAAAAAATATATTTTAATTATAATTTATTTAAACTTACTTCCGTCTAAAAAGAGAGAATAATAAAATAATATAAGTAAGAGAAAAAGAATATGAAAATTTACTATAATAATAAAATATTATTAATTTTATACACTTACCCAGAGTTGCTAAATGGAAAATAAAGATTTTAGTAAGCAAGTAGTTAAAAAAACAAATAATTTTATTCAAAAATAAAAATATACTTACAACCAACTAAAACAAAATCAAATTTAAAATATTAGTTTGTACCTAGTCAACGATTTATTTTCAAGTCAAAATCAAGATTTATGGTAAATAAATCTTTGACGTGAAATTAAAAATTCTAATAAAGTGAACTTACGGCACCATTCTAAAATAAATAAAAGGCATTAATTAATAGGTATTCATATTTAATAAACATTTTGAATAATAAATATTCTGATAAACACTTACTGGAAGCTGAAATAGTTTTTTTTATATATAATTATCCAATAGTGTTTAATTTAGCTGCAAAAATATTTTAATACCACCAAGTCTTAATTATAATAGAGGTTGACTAAAATAATTCGGAAAAATTGTTTAGCTGAATGTCTCACCGTAAACTGAAAGATAAAAAAAAACAGACGTAAAATTATAACTTTTTAATATTTCAGTAAAAAAATCAAATAGTTTACTAATTTGATTAACGTAGATACTTACGTTAACCTGTAATAAAAACAAAATGGTGAGCTTCTTACTTAGATATCTTATATGTACCTACTCGTCGCATTATTATATATTTATTTTAGTTATTTAACTTTATTAGGTATAAAAACCCATGACAAGCAATAATAATATTATATAACGCAAAATAATAATTTGTCTTATGTGCACATAACAAATAATAATAATGACAGGTTAATGTAATGATGTTATTTTTTAATAAAAAAAAAAAGATAAAAAAGTAGATATTTTCTGGTTATATTTAAATTTTGTAATAGACTTACGATTTCCTGTAATAAATATAATACTTATTTAAAAATATATTCTCATAAAATTACCAGTAATATATACTAAAATAAATAAATAGTCTTTATTTTTGACCTGTTATTTTCTTTTTTGAACGTAAAATGTTTTACTTAAATTATATATTATACAAATAAATACGTATGAAAACTTATTATTACTTACATGACTCTGAAAAATACAGTAAATAGCATAATGATTTAATGTAAAAAAAAACTCAAAACTCAAAGTACTTTATTTCCTTTAGAAGTTTAGACCTTACAAGACTCTGTGTCACGTTTTAATTTAACCGGGCGTCCATCGTGAGCGATATGGATGCGATTGCGAATCGGCTCGGTGCGGCACGCAAACAATAACAGTCGATAACTATTGAAGAACATTTGTTATTATATCAAACCAACTGATCGCTTTTTCTGGATGCGAACTCGTCGTGCCGCTTCGCGTTCGCTTCAGCGAACTGCATGAAAATCCGTTTACTTAGTAGCTTCTGAGTTCATGGCGAACAGACAGACACGGCGGAGGTTTAAAAAAAAAGGTCGATTTAAGAAACTTTGTTTTATATTATGCAGTGACAGTAGTGACTTATGAAAAAATGACGTGGATATTTTAACAAAGAACAAAAACAGCGTGTAAAATAATTAAATAATAGATTATTATGTACGCATGTAATATTACTAGGTAATAAGAAAATAATATAACTAACGCGAAATAATAACATATCGAGGGCATCAAGCCATAGGGACGTAAAAAAAAAATGCCGTTTTTTTATTTTATTATTAAAATCTGTAGGTCTGGCTCCATAATCTGGCAAAACACTATATTTTTATGTTTGTTAGTTATTTTATTATTAATTAAAACATTATAGATGTATGCTCAAAAACTAAAAATTATGCCAAAAAGACGTATAAGCCGACGTATGCTATCTTTATGAGTTTTATTGTCAGAACCGTATGGACTTAATGGATTGCGGGGCGACGTGGTGTGCACCACACCCGCGCTGGACAATTGGCCCGGTTTATGGCATCGCACTTTCTCAGCATTGAACGTGTCAACATATTGTGCCATCTCCTCTTTGCTTCTTTTGTTTTCTCACAATCTTTGCGAGCAATTTTACTATCATTAGATTACATGCATCGGTTTTCGTCAAAATGAATAAGAATTTAGGTGGTGGAGGTAGATTATTTGTAAGTTTGCTGAACCAGAAAAAAGAGATACATAGTAGGTAAGTCATACAAGTTTTATAATAACTACCTACCTAGCTAGAAAAGTAAGTACGTAGGTACTAAGGATCTATATAGGTTTATTAAAGTGTTTATGGTACCTATACTGAGATAATCAGTGCCTACTAATTTTGGTAGAACCTACCACTGGTAGGTAGGTAGGTAAAATGTTATTTATATTTTTACTTATTAGATACTCAGTACCTACTTGTTACTACCTACCTAAACTTAGTACTTAAAAACCAAGTTAGGTAAGTATCTAAATAATAAAACGAATTCAAAACGATACCTAGAGCCTACTAATAAATGTTGTTTTCATACATTAGTACTTAACTAGGGTTATTTACTACTATCTAAAGCTATATATTCCTACTACGTACTGTCTAGGTAACCTAGATTTAGTACTTCCAAACATACCTAACAATGTCATGTCATGGAAAAAACAAGAGAACATACTTTTCCTTCACCAGTTACCGTAGAGTAATCCATGGTTGCTTAGAAAATGCGGGCTCTTATAAGCTATGAGTCAGATGAAGACGATCAGTATGAATTAATGATGCTTTCGTTGCTTCAACCAAATCTTGCCTTAGTAGAGCCGAAGTTAACTGACCTGGATGCACCTATGCTTCAAAATCAGATAGATGGTAACTGTCTACCATAGATAAAACACCAATATATCTACTTATTCTGTTTCATATTCCATTGTTATACTATATTTCATTCATAAATATTTCATTGGTACACTAGCTTCTCCTGGGGCTATGTAATAATGTCCCTACTAGGTACGTTCTGTCTAGGTAACCTAGATGAAGCACTTCCAAACATAACAATGTTTTTCATTTTGATCATGTCATGGAAGAGATTGGAATAGAAAAAGCTTGTCTTTCACCAGTCACGGTAGAGCAATCAGTTGCAATGCTAAATATAAGTACTTCTTCAAGTAGAAGTAAGCTCAGTTATATTAAAACTAGTTTCAGCCTGCAGCTTTGTACGGGTATTTCCAAAGAAGTAGCCAGGAAGTTTTAGTTATTACTTTATATCAGAATTGTTAGTGAATCCAAGCGTAAATCATCAGTTCATCACATTTATGCTAAATATGTTACTTAGGAATTAATTTGTTGACTACTCTATTGTATTAGGGCATACCTGTAATAATAGAAGTAATGTTTTAAATAAATACAAATACAAATTTTAGCCCTTAACAAACAACTAAATATCCCAACTTTCACATTATAATATTAGTGTTAGAATCTTATAGTTTTATAAACGCTACCTACCTCTATATTTTTAGTAAGAAGTTGAAGCTGAGTTTATTCATTAATTTGGACTATTCTCAAATAAATATTTTTGTGACTATTAGTGTACTTAGTCAGCTTGTCATTTGCCGGTCTATTGAGTTTGCAGAGCCTAAGTAATACTTAAAAGGCCTAGGCAGCATTCGTTTACCTAGTTTTTGGTCTTTGGTAAAATTTCTTAAGGAAATATACAATGTTTAACTTACTTGATTTATATTTTTATCTCAAAAAATTTAAATTGAATACGTAAGCATGAATCAATGTTTATTGTTCAGAAAACTCGATGGAATTGCAAGCAAGCGTTACTAGACTTTGTACTGATAACTTTCAATATGAATGAAAAAAAGGGTAACATCAAAATGACAAAAACATGAACTTATCTTCAAACCACTTTTTAAATAAAATTTATTCAGTCAGACAAGGGCAGCTTTGCTTTGCTGGCATGAGCAGCTTCAACCTGAATGACTTATATCCGTTGCCATCTAACACACAGTCCGTGCAAGACCTAAACATCTCATTATTATTCTCCGCGTATAAGAAACTAGAAGAAGACAAAGACCAAACGAAATGCCTATGCTAAAATTAGCCGGAAGACGCAACTAAAATAAGTTATTTTATAGTTTACTTGTGCTGCCTGCGCCTTCGCCCGCGTTTTATCGGGATAAAAAATAGCCTATATGTTATTTCAGGTCCCAAACTATACCCATACCAAATTTCAGCCTAATTGGTTCAGTAGTTTTTGCTTGAAAGAGTAACAAATACCCATCCATACATCCATCCTTACAAACTTTGACATATTTTATAATATTAGTAAGTTGATTATAATAAATATTGTGTACCTACATTATTTAAGTTGGTATTATTTTAAGCTTTAGACATATATTTATTATAAGTTGATAGTCGCGTACAGTTTACACCAAAATGCTTACAATCTAGGTTTAAAACTAATTAACTTAAGTTCATTCTTAGATACATATAATTATTAAAGCCCTTGTGTGGCTTTGAATAAGACATCAACACTTACCTTAGTTTTAATGTCTTATTTAATATCTTTAATAACACATTATGTGTAACCTTGTAACTATTCAAACAACTTTATTTTATGTGTATGTAAGTTTATATGTATTAAGTAGGTATATATTACGTTGTGTAGGTATCATTATATTATATTTATAATTCGTTAAACTTAAACACCACCGTCTATATTGTTCTTTTATGTCCAGTCCATCCCAAGGTTGCCTGGAAGAGATCGCTTAAAGCGATAAGGCCGCCCTTTGTACTTCTTTGTTTGTTAGCATTTCCTTGTTGTATTGTATTTTGTGTTTGTGTGGTACAATAAAGAGTTATCTATCTATCTATGTATTCATTAATTATTATTTAGTGAATCTGATGAATCAAAATGATAGTTTGTGTCAAAATTTGAATCTCCGGAAACTTGTAGAAGTATTTTTTTTTTAAATTTTTTTCATTTATTTAGGCACAAACAGTGTACAATATTCTTAAAATTAATAGAATATGTAGTTAATTATAGACCAATTAAGATGCCACTAATAGAAACATTATTAAAAGAAAAAGAACACAAGTTACAGACGCTAATCTGGAAAACAGCAATAGCAAGCAAATAAAATAATAATAATCTAATGTAATAAGACAAATCATGCATAACCAAAAAATTTACTTAAAAGAGAAACTTGTTTTTTAAAGTTGTTTTTAGAGAGCAAAAATATGTCGCATCCAGAAAATTGTTCATTGTGCAACCTACTTACTCTAGGAATAAAAGAATTGCCTGCATAATTAGTTCTATGATTGTTTAACATAAAAAGTTTATTTGTTTTACGAGCATTCATACGAGGACATTTTATACCTAATTGATTTAACAAATACGGTGAGTCAACCATGTTCCTTATAATTTTAAATAACAACATTTGATCTTTGATCGTGCGTCGGCTTTGAAGTGAATCAATGTTAACTATAACAGCTTGATTTGAGTTATTGATTTTAAATTTAAGATGTTTAGTGAACTTTGACTGAATTCGCTCGAGGCTGTTAACATAGACTAGATAACGAGGGTTCCAGACACTAGAACCATATTCTAAGATGGGTCTGATCAGGGAATTAAATAGAACCACCATCGTTTTCCAATTAGTAAATTCTTTACTGACTCTAAGCACAAAGCCTAATAAACGATATGCGCGATCTGTTATATTTTGGATATGGGATTTGAACGTCAGCTTATTGTCAACGAGAATTCCTAAATCTCTAACTTCCGTTACTCTCTGAAGAGGAACATCGTTTAAGCTATAATTAAAATTAATAATTGATTTATTGCGAGAAAATGTGATGCAGCTACATTTGTTGACATTCAAAAATAAGAAATTATCCTTGCAGTATTTGGTTAATCTAAGCAGATCACTTTGTAGATCTTCGCAATTCTTTGGAGTCGTTATTACCTTAAAAATCTTTTTATCATCAGCATAAAGCAAAGCTTTCGAAAATTTAAAACAGCTAAAACATCGTTAATAAAAATATTAAAAAGTAGCGGACCAAGATGAGAACCTTGGAGCACGCCTGAAGTAACAGGAACAAATGATGAACAGAATCCCTTGATTGCAACAGCCTGACTACGATCACGTAAATATGATTCAAGTCATCGAAGCAAATCACCGTGTACTCCGATTGATAACAGTTTTTGTATCAAAATATCATGAGATATTTTGTCAAAAGCTTTAGTGTAGTCAGTATACACGGCATCTACCTGAAAACCTGAATCCATAGACTGAGACAAAATGTCAACAAACTCACACAAGTTTGATTCAGTGGATTTTTTATCTACAAAACCATGCTGTTCCTGTATTATTAAGGGTCTAATGACTGGATACATGGCATCATATACAATTTTCTCAAATAATTTAGGGATAGTACTTAGTTTTGAAATAGGACGGTAGTTGCATATGTCGTGTTTGTCGCCTGATTTAAAGATGGGAACTACATAAGATTTTTTCCACACCAAAGGGACAAGACCTGACTTCAAGTATGCTCGAATATAGGTACATTAACAGGTAGTTAAAGAATTATAACTTTAATAGTTTAATTATAACTATTAAAGTATGTATTACAGTAGGTACATACCTAGACTAAGCGTGGCAGGTAAAATGGTTTTACGTACTTAGAATTTCTCAGTACTTATGGTTAAAGGCATGGTATAAGAAAACGTGTATGCTCTTCTGAGACACGATGGTCACGTGGGTGTCTCCAGCTTACGACATCATCACCATCGGCGAATGAGAAGACGAATCTGTTTCCGCGTATTACTAGTAGCATAAAATCGTAACTCCGAACTCCTTGCATAAATCTGATAAAACTATATAGTTTTGCATTTACCAATTATTTATCACAGTGACTCGTATTTAACTAACGCTGTTTTGACTGGTCAAACAAACCCAAGTGACGATTCTCATTTTTTTATTGATTTTTCAATTGACCCTTATCAAATTTGTTTCCCAACTTCTACATTTTGTTGACATAAATTGGCAACTGGGCAGTGACGTCACCTGGATACAATCCCGTGCAAGAGCAGACCTATTTTCTTGGATCATGGTTAAATACACTGCTCTGAACGACTTTTTCGATCGTAAAGAAGGTAGATAAGATACTCATTCACCGCAGTAGAGTTTACGTCTCTATGGAATTATTAGCATTTTCGAAAAATTTGTCGAGCCGTACAGACGTATATTTTGGATATTTATTAATCTGAGCTAATTTGATCACAACCATTAAGCTATTTATTATGGGCATGGAATACTTATTATGAAACTTTTTTCATAATAAGTATTCCATGCCCATAATAAAATATATTTATATAATTAAAGAAACAAAATTTATACGTCCCGAACATTATGTCAAAGTGAAGCTCAAACTTGGGTAAAAATCATCGAGCCAGAGAGCCGTATCAACCAAAAGTACCGGAAATAAGTTATTTATGAGGTGTTTGCTGTCATGATTATGTGAATAACACTATTTTATAATTAATCAGAAGTTTTCATTTAGATCTGTGATCTCTGACAGCTAATAAACAGTTTATTGTTGCTCCTGAAAAGTAGCCCAATGTCGATACGTCCCTATGGAATGATGCCCTCGATATAAAACGACGCGTTCGCGATTCGCGCGCGCACGCTGGACCATGTCGCCATGTCGCCATGTCACCATGTCACCATGTCGCACTGCATCGCATAGAATTCGCGCGTCACCGCGTCGGATCGCTTCGCAATCGCGTTCGTTTTGAATCGCCCACGCAGGACGCCGCATATGTATACGCATTGGATAAAAATATCGAATAAAAAACTTACAATTCGCTGTAAAAAACGTACCATTTGAGTTTATGTACAATAAAGAAAAGGTGGATAAATTTAATTTTTATAATTATACACACAATTGTTTTTTCATCATCATCATCATCATCATCAGCCCATACACGTCCACTGCTGGACATAGGCCTCCCCCGTACGACGCCGTCACAATAGCGGTCCTGAGCCGCCTCCATCCATCAACTCCCTGCGACCGCTACGATGTCGTCGGTCCATCGAGTGGATGGTCTCCCATGTAGGGGGGGATTTGCCATAATCACCACGCTTGGCAGGCGGATTGGTGATCGCAGTGTTGGTGTTTAAAAATACTCGGAAGGAAGCTGCTGCCCTTCCTCTAGTAGGTTCCCTTAGTCGGCTTTTACGACATCCACGGGTTGAGTTGGAGGGGTCGATATTCGTACGCCGCGGCCCCAAGCATTTTAATATTTTTTTTTTATTAAGCATTATTGTTGTTAAAGTTACGGAATAAAAGGTATTTTTATTTTATTTTATTTATATAGAGAAGATGGGTATTTTTCCAGTTTTGTGAGTTATTTTTTAATATTTTTGTTAGGTAGTATATATTTATGATTATTACTTACAGGATTCTGTAAATTACAAATAAAATATAAAATGGCGAGCCAATCATTTATTTTAGTCCCAAAAAATATTTTATTCCTGAGGGATTAGTAGTAATTTATCCGGCAAAAATAAAAAAAACCTGTTTAAAACTAAGGGATTCGAAGTCGGTTTTAAGTTTTTTCAAAATTATCAAATTATATTGTAATATTTGAAAGTAATCCTAGTGTAAGTAGAATTTTTTTATATAAACAATGGAAACTTACACCCTATTCCTGAAATCAATTAAACACATTAACAAAATTTATCAAATTCCACAAAAAGTACATAATATATTTATCATTTAAAATATATGATTTTTACTTACCGTTGTAATGCCGCATTTAAATCATGTAAAAAAAAAAAACATCGTATTAGTTAGAATGTACATAAAAACTTAGAAGAGTAATTCATCATCATCATCATATCAGCCGATCGACGTCCACTGCTGGACATAGGCCTCCCATAAGGATTTCTAAAATGACCGATTTTGCGCTGCCCGCATCCAGCGATTTCCTGCGACCTTTACTAGGTCGTCGGTCCATCGCGTGGGGGGCCTATCCACTTGCAGATTCAAGATAGAAGACAGAGACAAGAGAAGAGACAAGTAATTAATTACCCAAATTCCATACTTACAAAAAAATCCTGAAAATAACAGAAAGCAAAAAAACATGTATTATCCAAACAGAATGTTAGCAGTACATTAGAAGCTAAGTATAGTTTTTTAACCGACTTCAAAAAAGGAAGAAGTTCTTAATTCGACTGTGTTTTTTATATTTATCTTACGCGATATCTCCGCCTATATGAACCAATTTTGAACATTCTTTCACTTTTGTATAGAGAATGCAAATGATCCCCAGGAAATTAGTATTTATCCCGCAAAACTTAAAAACATTGTAAAAGTAAGGGAAATTGAAGTCGGTTTTTAGTATTTTTAAAACACGCTTAATTATTCCAGGTATTTTTTTCCCAGACTATCAGTCAGAATCTTTTTCAATTTCAATAATCTATAGGTAAATAATACGTGTTTAAAACTTACAGTGACCTAAAAAAGTGCATGAAAAATAAAATTACTGTAAAATAATTAAGTAAACAAGTCAATGATGAGTAACAAAAGAAAACAGTGAGTAAGAATTCAATCTATAAGTTACACTTACCGCGTTCTGAAATCAATTTAAACTTAAAATAAGTTCCTTAGAATATTTAAAAAAAAATATTGGATTGAACTTGTCATTGATTAAAAATACGTACATCTGGCTGTATTAAAAGAAAATTTTTTTTTACTAAAATCTTTGAATATTAACTAGCTTAAATCTGTCTAAAAAAAGCACCATTGTTGTGCTATTGAAGTTACTGCAAGACTTACCGTCATCTGAGAATATGAATAATCGTTTTAAATTAATAATTATGTGCTTATTGTAAATAAAAATATCATTTAAATTAGATATTAATAGGTACTAGCGCATGCAAACCGATAATCGATAATCGATAAATTATCGATAATCGATTCATTTTTGCCAGCGATAATCATCGAAAAAAATCGATAAAAATATCGAAAAACGATAAATTCATAGAGAATTTACGAAACGATTTCCACTCCGTTCGCGCATGTTTAAAAAATACCCGCGCACCAGCGCACGCCGCGTTACAAGCACATCCATGTTTATGTCTCTCGCTCACTATTATTCTGTATGTGTCTCGCCATTCTGATTTTAATGATACCAAAAATATTAAGTATTACGTAGACTTTATTTGCTTAATTGTAATTTTATTCCTTAATAAAAAAAATATGAATAATAATTAGTTACTAGCATGTACTAGTCATAGCATTCTACTGCGTGAATTATCTAATTGTTGAAATAGTTAATTCATATTAGATTAAAAAGTGTCAACTAATTAAAATTTATTCAAATAGAAATAATATTCCATAATATTTATATTTGAATCTCTCTCTATAGAGGATTTAGTTTTTTGTTTGTAAGAAAAATATTTAATTTGATTTATTCACAGTCATCTATAATTATTAATAAATAGATATAATAATAATATTATAAATCACTTTTAGTGCCTTCTTGATTTTGATTTTGGTCATTATGTAATAAAACTATATTCTTGAGTAAATAATATGTTATCAATTATCATAATTATCATTCACTAAATAATAAATGTAGTGAAATAATAATATATATACCTGCAGCGCAGCTTGTGGCGAGCTGTTGGTGAGTAGCGACACCACGGGTATACCGAGTGCTCCCGGGGAAGTTCCTGGTTCTCGTCTCCGCTTGCGGGGTGGTATCCCAAGAGAACCAGATCCCCACCTCTTGCTTGCCTTCATTGGCCGGTCTGAGTGGAGTCGCGAGAGATGCATCTTAGGATGTAGACTCGGGGGTGGAAGTGTCTAATGGCGTAATAACGAGGAAACCCGCTCACGTGTCTTCGTGATGGTGAAATCGGGGCCGCACCTCTCGACACCCCTTAGTCGTTTGCACCGATGTTGTTCCTTTACCGGCATTTATGCCAACATTTTGAGGAACCCATCCAGCATTCGGCAAGCCACCGTCTGCCGCTTGTAAAAGTATTGAGAGTATGTTTATGGCAGGCGTCCATAGTTTCCCCCATAGCCCAATTACCCAGTCCACCCATTCACCACAATAACATGGCTTTTTTTGTTATTTTCATTTTCCTTTGCAATAGTCTCTACACCTGGCGGATATAATCTTCGGGTGTATCATATTGGGCAACCAAGGATGATACCCGCTATGTGATGCTCTCGCCTTTAGATTAATTCTCATAAAGCGCCTCTGTGCTGTTGGCTTCGGCTCCACGCATGCCTCCCAAAGGATGCCCGTGATCATGGAAATAATAATATATATACCTGCAGGGCAGCTTGTGGCGAGCTGTTGGTGAGTAGCGACACCACGGGTATACCGAGTGCTACCTGGGAAGTTCCTGGTTCTCGTCTCCGCTTGCGGAGTGGTACCCCAAGAGAACCAGATCCCCACCTCTTGCTTGCCTTCATTGGCCGGTCTGAGTGGAGTCGTGAGAGATGCATCTTAGGATGAAGACTCGGGGGTGGAAGTGTCTAATGGTGTAATAACGAGGAAGCCCGCTCACGTGTCTTCGTGATGGTGAAATCGGGGCCGCACCTCTCGACACCCCTTAGTCGTTTGCACCGATGTTGTTCCTTTGCCGGCATTTACGCCAACATTTTCGGCAAGCCACCGTCTGCCGCTTGTAACAGTATTGAGAGTATATTTATAGCAGGCGTCCATAGTTTCCCCCATAGCCCAATTACCCAGTCCATCCATTCACCACAATAACATGGCTTTTTTGTTATTTACATTTTCCTTTGCAATAGTCTCTACATCTGGCGGATATCATCTTCGGGTGTATCATATTGTGCAACCAAGGATGATACCCGCTATGTGTAGCTCTCGCCTTTAGATTAATTCTTATAAAGGGCCTCTGTGCTGTTGGCTTCGGCTCCACGCATGCCTCCCAAAGGGCCGGGTCACTATATGGCCCGTGATCATGGAAATGAGAAACAGAATAATAATATGGTTCAATAAATTTAAGCTAATTTCCATATTATTAATGGTAGGTTCAATCCATGAAATAAAAATTGAAAAACCGGAATCTAAAAAATTATAGTACATTTAACAATATAAATTGACAGATATATATAGGTAATTCGTAAATCTTCCTTTTGAGAGAATATATATAGTAGGTAATTCGTAAATTTTCCTTTAGAAATTAAACTTAATGGGGCAGTTAAATTAGATAATAAAACATGAAAGTATTTTTTTTACCAAAAACCGATAATTATCGATATTTATCGATAAATAGAGCAATAAATATCGATTTATCGAGTATCGAAAATTTTCGATAATTGCATGCCCTAATAGGTACGCAGGTAGATGTAAAAAAATATATAATTTTTTTAAACTTACTTCTTGCGGCTTAAGTGTTAAAAACATATATTTTATTACTATGATATAAATAATGTTGGTATAAATAATGTATAAAAAAAAAGGAATTTTAATCACATAAATATAAACAAATTAAAACAACAAGAAAGTCAAACAAAATCTTACCCCAATCTACAAAATAAAACAATATCAAATGCAAAAAATTTATTAGATTTTTTCAAAAACTGCTAAAAATAACAAGTCGTAACAGTAACTTACAGTTAGCTGAAAAATGTGTTCAAGTTTATTATTAGTAAAGTATGCGTATAAAATTTCAAAAAAGTCAAAAGTCAAAAAAGTCAAACGTCAAAAATTATTTATTTCCGTAAATACAATAAATGTACACATAAAAAGGTCAAACTGTTAAACTTAAATACTGACATGGAAATAAAGTCATATTTGGAAAGAATTCAAAATCTATTGATTAATAGAGTTCTATAATCATATTTTTTTTTTTAAATTTTAAACTCACCATTGCCATATCCTGAAAATAGACATATATATTAATGCAAAAAATATAATACTATGTACTTAAGTACTGTAAGGTCGGAAAAGTCACCTCAGTGGTGGGTTTTTTGGCAGTGGGGCTACTGCCGAAAATTCTTATATCTTACAATTGCAATCAAGTATTGATAACCTAGTATTGCAATTGACACAGTTGAGTTAATTGCAGACTGTTGCGAACAATAAAGAGGTACCTTAACTCATCCATATCAAAAGCAATCGAAAGCGTCCCCAAAACTGGCAGCATTGCCCCGCTGCTGTATGGCAATGCTGATGCGCTGGACCAGCTATTCGCCAGCGCTCTGGTAACGCGTCGCTTTGATCACGGTCTCCACGAAAGACCAGCGCTATGGGATTATCTGCTCTACCATAGCATATGCTGAGTGGAGTCCGATTTTGTTAGTTTTTCTTTTTATTTACTGTTTATTATGCTCTGGGAAATAAATCTTTTTACTTTACTTTTACTAAAAGCTCTGATATATTTTTGAAAACCCGGAGTGCCTCGGTGCCCCACGGACCTATGTTCTCAACTCTAATGGCCGGGCTACACGCTCAAACATTTGTGCATGCAGATTGCACAAACACAGTTTGCGCAAGCAAGATAAGCCGGCCACACGCCCCATCTTGATTGCGCAAGCCGGTGTGCCGGTGTGTGTTTGTGCAATCTGCATGCACAAATGTTTGAGCGTGTAGCTGGGCTATAAGGGAAGCAAATGTACTCTGTCGAGTGTATTGATTGATAAAGATAAAATATTTTACCCACAAATCACAAGAGCAATAAATAAAGCAAGTCTAAAATTTAAGCAAGGTGACATATTATTGAATTTCTAAAATCTAAAATTTATAAAAAATGACTCAGCATTATGCAGTAGGTATTAGGCAATGAAAGCTGAATGAATTATTCAGCATTATTAATTTATTTTAAATAAAATTATAATATAAATATATTAATTTTCCAAGAAAATAAAAATCAAATAATATAAACAAATTAAACTAGTATTTACAATTGAAACAATTGAGCTAACTGCAGACTGTTGCAAACAATCTACAGATAGCTCAACTGGTCCATATCAATACCAGTCGGAAGCGTCCCCAAGACGCTGGCTGCATTGCCCCGCTGTATGGCAATGCTAATGCGCTGCGCCAGATACTCACCAGCTCTAGGGTCACGCGTCGCTTCGACCAGGCCCTCAGATACTTTCCAATACTGCGCTGGTTTTCAGTTAGGGTAGGTTTTAGCGTAGGGTAAATTAATAAATAAATACTAACCTCATTTTCTTCTTCATCCTGTCAAAATAAAAAAAAAACATGTAAATTAATTGATGAAGGTACTTTAGTAAAAGTAAGAAATTTTAAATTATATTCTAACCTAACTAGACAAGAAAACAGAAGACCTGGGTTGTGAGTCTATTTGACGGTAGGTACTTACGCCAGTTGTCTTAAAAAAAAAACAATCATAATCATTTTATTGAAGGAATACTAACTAATACATTATGTGACGTTATGAAGTCAAACATCCATCCGTCTAACTAAACATCCAAACTTTCGCATCACACAAATACTATAACCTCTTCAGACCTGGGGTACACATAGATGTACCTTATTAAATCTCAATTTCCTATTATTAGCGACAACTTTTGGTACTATTTATGTGTTCACTAATGATACTAGTTCCTAAAAAAGCGTTGAGAAAGTCTACAAGCGCATCACGTGGATGAAAATTTAATTTGAATACATAAGTGAGTTTGAAGCAAGATTTTTCCTCACGCTGTCGACGCGAAACTTTCAGATAACAGAAAAAACATGATAACTGATTGATTTTTTTATGTAATTTAGTTAGTTAAATTTGATTTTTGAGATGTTTCACACCCAAAAATTGAGGAGGCGAAATGAACATGGCATAGACCTGAGTTACACATATTTGTACCTATCATTAAAGATTTCTTTTTAAAGTTAGTACAATGTCTTATTTGAACCCTAATAATCCTATTTTAGCATAAAAAAACCATTTATTTAATTTGTATAAGCCTCAGGTCTGAAGAGGATAAATGCAAAAGTTTGTTACTTCTTCGCGAAATTTTGCATACAGGTGATTCTATGCCTGGAATATATACATGGGCTACTTTTTATCCCATAAATCAGCTCCCATGGTATTTCTATCCATGAGAACATACCTTCAATCTTTATTTTTTCCTTCCATATTTATAGCCTACTAGCTGTTCCCTGCGGTTTCACCCGTGTTAAATTCGAATTTCACATTTCCATGGGGATAAAAAGATCTTTTTTCCCGTAAATGATCCATAAGTGATTAGCTGTAGTAATTAATAATGTGCAATATTTATAAAATTAAGCTTTATATTAATAATAATAATAGCAATAATTGAGTAGCACAAGATACTTACAATTAGCTACCTCTTCATGGCGCCCTAACAGGGCTCCGAATACCTAGCCTCTAGTGAAATATTTAAGACCTCTCACATTGTACAATGTATTAGGATTTCAAAATAAATACTTGAAATCTCCCATCGTAATTTGATAGTAGCCTATGTTACTCTCCATCCTTTCAACTAACTCTATGCCAAAAATCAAGTCGACTGGTTGCTTATTTAGGGCGTGAAGTAAAAACAAACAAACACACTTTCGCATCCATAATATGTATTAGTTCATCATCATCATCATCATCAGCCCATACACGTCCACTGCTGGACATAGGCCTCCCCCGTACGACGCCACAAATAGCGGTCCTGAGCCGCCTCCATCCATCGACTCCCTTCGACCGCTAAGATGTCGTCGGTCCATCGAATGGATGATCTCCCATGTAGGGGGGATTTGCCATAATCACCACGCTTGGCAGGCGTATTGGTGATCGCAGTGTTGGTGTTGAACAATACTCGGAAGAAAGCTGCTGCCCTTCAGAATCAGAATCAGAATCCGATTCTGATTCTGCCCTTCCTCTGGTAGGTTCCCTCAGTCGGCTCTTACGACATCCACGGGTTGAGTTGGAGGGTTCGATATTCGTACGCCGTGGCCCCACGGCCAACATACACGGTCGAACATAGTATTGAGTAGGTATTCGGATATCACCGTACCAAAATATGTGCATGATAAGGTATATTTTTATATATTTTGCGGACGTAAACTTAAATCCGAATGTGTTTTTTTTGCTTAGTGTGCTTAGTGTGGCTTCACTGTTGTTAAGGCCCAGAGCGTTCAGGCGTGACAAACAGTCCTCGACTAACCTGGATGTGATGACCTTCGAATCCAGTGCTAGGAGGGCAGCCTGGCTGTCATCCGAATGTGTGATATTTAATACTAATATTAAGAAATATAAATAATTACCGACTCTTCCGCGCCTTCGGCAGGGGTAGTTGATTCATCACCTTCCTATATAAAAAAAACAGGGATAAGTTATACACAAAATTAATTCATACAATAGTGTTCAGCGGAATATTGACTCGATGTTTTTTTCCTCGATTAAGAATATAATACATAATTTATTTAATACAAAAAACAGAGTAAGTATTGCCTTAAAGCAAAGCCTTTAGGTTTAGCTAGAATCTAGGCACTCGTTCGCACTTAATTGAATAGTTTTGTTATCAATAATAACCTTGTTCGAAACGGCAGTAACTATTCAGGTATATACTAGCCAAACTCGATATAGAATGTTTTTAAACAAACCACTACTCAAAAAACTAAAGCGAATTTACACTATTCTTATTATAAAGTAAGGATCTCAATTTTGAAATCGACAAAATGTACCTAAATTGCCCAAATAAAAAGTCGCGGCAACAAAATATGGGCGGTTTGTTTACAAAATAAAAATACTAAAGCTACCTAAATTAATCCTACTATTATTATAAACTAGCTGCTGGCCGCGCCTTCGCCCGCGTTTTATCGGGATAAAAAATAGCCTATATGTTATTCCAGGTCCTATACTATACCCATACCAAATTTCAACCTAATCGGTTCACTAGTTCTTACGTGCAAGAGTAACAAATAGGTATCCATACATCCACATATCCATACATCCATCCATACAAACTTTGACATTTATAATATTAGTAGGATGTGAAAGTTGTGTGAAAGATGTATGTATGGATATTTGTTACTCTTTCACGCAAAAACTACTGAACCGATTAGGTTGAAATTTGGTACGGGTATAGTTTGGGACCTGGAATAACATATAGGCTATTTTTTATCCCGATAAAACGCGGGCGAAGGCGCGGGCAGAAGCTAGTATGTATATAAAATACTTACGCCTGCCGCATCAGTCGTTGCCTGATAAAACAATAAAATTATATTAGTGAAAAGGTAGGTTATCTTTAGTCTTCACATTACGCTCTAAAACAGTTATAAAGTTAGGATTATTTGTATGTCTAAGGGCCGGACTCCACTAAAGCGGAGACGACGGGAGATGTGTTTTAAACAACCAATAGAGGTCGTTACTGTTACATATCGTCTCTGCTTAGCTTCAGTAGATAACAACAACCGAGCGGTGACATATCATATTTATATAATAAATAAATAAATAATGCTGGACAATTCACACAGCATCATCTTGCTCCAAGCAAAGCAGAGCTTGTGTTATGTGTACTAGATAACTGATATACTTAATATAATTATAGACTACATATAAAGATATTTTTTAGTACACATAGAAAAACATCCAGAAAACCCTGAACACATATTTGCAGATCGTGCAAACATTTATTCCAAGTCGAGAATCGAACCAGCAACCTCCTGCGTTGCAGGCGGACCTGGTATGGTGTGATTGAAGCGAAGATGTGAGCTGTGCCTCGAAAGCTGTTATTTTCAAAGATTTAAATAGTGTTATTTTAGCTAGTTTATCGTACTTACTTACCCAGTTATTATAACAATTGGTTTAATTCTTGTAACAGACATTGTCTTAATTTATCCGACTTTTTTGTTTGTAGCAATAAATATATTAAATACCTACCTATTGTAAAAATCTTAAGATGAATTGCTGCGCCCTTACAGGGTACATATCCTTACTATAAGCTAACTACCACTTAAGTTAAACTATGTAAATGTGTGCGTATGTATCTCAATGTATGCAATAAATAAATACTTATGTAGTCTCTCTGTATATTCTATGTTTCAGTGTAAATTTAGTTATAGTTATTGTAGTTACTTTATATATATACTTTGTATTGGCTAATAAATTATTTTATTTCAATCTGGCGACGACGACGTCACGCTTCGCAGACGAGATGTAAGCGGCGTGCAGGGACAACAAACATCCAACGTTTACCACACGCAGCTCTTTTTCGCTCTAGCCAGCATACATCTTCGCTTAAGCCAGCAATGATCTCCTCTCCATTCTACCCAGTACGCATCTCTACACAGCTTCGATGAATAGGTACACTCTAGCTGAAAAACGTCTCTTCCTATCTCCGCTTCGGAGATCTAAACACGTCTCCGCTTTAGTGGAGTCTAGGCCTAAAGCATGAAACAGACGGGTTATTCCCGCTCGTCCCCACGCGCTGTCCCCAGTGGGGACAGCGCGTGGAACAAACGGGAAGGTTTATTCCCGTTCGTCGCCATGAAGTTAAATAAACTGGGTCCTAATTCCATTAAATCCTATGAATCCTTTATTATAAAAAAAAAAAACTAACATCCTGTTGAATCAAAAAGATAATTATTTAAACTAATTCAACCGAAATGTTTGTCCAAACAAAACCAAATATTTATCTGCTGAATTTGTATTTAGATATATTATGTAATTAATGGTTAATTAAAGTAAAAATATAAAACGTAAAACTTACACCATCACCCTACAAAATTATTAAAATGATCAGGCATAAATTTAAATTTATACATTGGCATAAAGTAGGTATTTATTTATTATTTCATCTTATCATCCCATACACTTCCAATGCTGGACATAGGCGTTCCCCATAGGCCTTCCCCATACGACGCCATTTATTGTTAAATAATATTTAATTGTTTCATCGTTTTGATTTAGTATAATGTTATTATAGATAATTATGTAATGGTGGTTCAGAAATAAAGTATTCTCATTTTTTCTCTGATTGCTCCATGTTGGGTTGTGTTGGGAGACCATCCACTTCATGAACCGCCGACACTGTAGCGGTCGCAGGGAGTCGATGGATAGATGCGGCTCAGGACCACCGCTATGTTGTATTGGGACGTATGGGGGAGGCCAAAGTCCAGTAGTGGACTTATCAGCAGTTATTGAATTCCACCACGCATAACAATCCTGAGCCATTTTACCTACGCTCGACCGAAGCTGTCCGGTTCATAGCGCCATTGCGTTCTTATTTAACGCGAAAATAATAAATAATAAAATATATATATTAAAACTTACATCACCGGTCTATAAAATAAATTAAGTGATTAGGCGCTAAATATTTATTTAACAGGACTAAAAATATATTCTTTTTCAAACAATGTTTTTATCATCTAGGACCAAAGTGCTTGGGAAGACAAGTCGTTTCATTTAGGTGTTCCTATAGCCACACTAAGAAACCAATCAAAAATAAAAGATGTAACATACCACGTAAGAAAACTAAAATGGGGATGGGCAGGACATATGATGAGGAATTCTTCCACTAGTGGACAAAAAATTGAAGTGAAGAGAATATCAATAACACCTTATTTCTTATTTGATAATAATAACTATGTTTATAGTATACAATTTGACTTGTCTAAGTGCTTATTTTGTAAGCCTAAAGAAATAAAGTTATTGATTCTGATTCTGAATAACAAAGAAAAATGGCCTAAGGACGTAACAGAATGGTGTCCAAGACAAAACAAAAGAAGGAAAGGGAGACAACGTCTTAGATGGGAGGAGGATATCCAAAAACTAGCCGGAGTTACTTGGAGAAGGATATCCCATAATAGGAGGGAATGGCAAGCTTTAGGGGAGGCCTATGCAGGAACGCAAGACAATACCGGTGTCAAATAATTACACATACTTAGTTGAAATTTTCATATGTTAAGATTGTTAAATAAAGGATATTATTATTATGGCCACCTTCGGTCTTCATCATCAGACCAGCTCGATGGCACCATGATATTGCATTGTCACCGAACTTACGAGTACATAAGTATGCCTTTCAGCTCAATCGGCTAACGCTACGTTAATAAAGATGAATATACTAGACCCGGATTAACTACTTCTTATCCCGTAAAAACGAGAGCGAAGCCGATAGCAGCAGCAGTAGAAAGAAAGAAAATAACTTTATTGGTACACAATAAAGACACATTAAATACATTTAATTTATTTTTTTCATAGCATTGTTTAATAATAGATTAAGTAATATTGTTTTATATGAACGTCAGATCTCCTAGAGCCCGATTTCACCAAACAAAAATATTATATTCATTTACCCATTGTATTAAAATAATATTAAACTATGCTTTCCGTTTGGTGATATTTGCCCGTATCCCGAGTTTGGGCGCTGGGAGGTGCGACACAGTTTTAAACTTATGCGCTTTTCCAGTTTTCCATTGTATCTTAGCTGTATTATGTTTTTGTTAATTCCAAATAAATAAATTACAAATTACAATTACATTAGAAATAAACACACTTATGAAACTTACAAGATATAAAATATATATAATTAATTCTAACAAGGTCAAAAGGTCCTGCCTCAGCTTATAGCTAGTAGCTATATCTATAAATTTGTTATGATGATACCTATGTATATCTACATCTATATTCAAGCCAAAATCAATGTACAATGTGTGTAAACAAACTGCCCATAATTAACCTAAAATTCACTCTTTTTCCGAGTCTTTCTATACGCAATTTACAGTAAGTAATTCGTTTGTCGATTTGAAATCCTTCATTCAATAATATTGCATAATTGTATCGGAAACTCGACGCCAAGCAAGAAAGTTTTAGTCTTTTCATGGTTTGTTTACAAACATTTCACATTGAGTTTGGCTGGTGTATAAGTACGCTACGTTAATTCTAAGGTTGTTGTTTATAAAAAACTTACAGCCTGTAATTGATATAACAAAAATCAATTAATATTAAGCTACCTCATTAATAGTACCTAAAATTTTACGGTGCGAAAAGTTATTGGTAAAAGAAAAAGTTGTTGATTGATAAATAAAAACTTACGGCCTGCGGACAAAATAAATAAAATAAGTAGGCATCAACAAAAAAAATAATAAAGACATCAAGATAATTATGTCATCTAACCAAATTATGTTCGGCAAAACCAAGTATAAATTAATAATGCTGCATCATCTAACCCCAAACTAACATTCTCGGCCAAAACTGCGCGTCACACACGCGGCATGTAGCACGCGCACGAAGAGGAATCGTCAACAACGCGAAACTTTTTCTCTTAAAAGTTCCCGCGTATCTGTTGCGTAGGTGTGCAAGGCAAGGCGCCATTAGAGCGTCCACCGTGCGCCTGACATTCCCCGTTTTGCGTCCCGCGTGTGTGAAACGCAGGTTTGGCCGAAGCTTATAGAGCTTATGTGCTATGATGGCGATGATGATAATTTAGACGTAGAAGTTTTTTTCATTTTGTTAGTTGGAGTAAAATTATAAAAAATACTTACATCATCGCTCTAAAAATAAATGTAAAAGAAAAATTTACACTTTGAGCCAAAAAAACTAGAAACGCAAAAAATTTGCTGTGACTTCGATCCTTATTCAGGATGACCAATGTCACAAATCTGTGTCACAATCTTATCATAAGGATCTGTAGTGTTTGCTTTGACGAATAAACGTCCCATGATCGGGAAGACACCTCTCCTTGATTCCCTAGAAAATAATAATAAAAAAATACTTACACCACCAGTCTATAAAATAAATGAAATAATAAATTTTTGTCATGACGAGGTGCTATAAATGTAAGTAGCTACGTTACATTAAGTATATAAATATAATAAATATATAATGCTGTACAATCCACACAGCAGAGCTTATGTTATGGGTACTAGACGACTGATATACTTAATACAATAAATTACATAGATAGATATGTATATTTTATATATACATAAAAATACCCAAAACACTCGGAACAAATATTTGCAGATCGTATAAACATTTGTCTCAAGGCGGAAATCGAACCCGCAACGTCCTGCGTTGCAGGCGCCACATCGGTCGTCAGATTCTAACAGCCTTTTGATAAACAGCAAACAGAAAGGTTGATGAGTAATAGGATTGTTCATGATTGGCATTCCAACATGGAAAAAATAATAGTATCAAGAAAATATTATGTAGTTAATTATAAAAGAAAATTCAAAACTTACAGTCTGTGAACAAAAATAAATGCATCAATTATGAATCAGAATCAATAACTTTATTTCTTTAGGCTTACAAAATAAGCACTTAGACAAGTCAAATATATAAATTAAAAGATTAGGCATTATTAAGAATTGAAAGCTTAAAACTAATATTTTTCTTATTATAGTGCGTAAGCGCGCGAACTGGGGGTAGTCTCTGAGAAATTAAATAATTCATCATAATCATCAGCCCATACACGTCCACTGCTGGACATAGGCCTCCCCCGTACGACGCCACAAATAGCGGTCCTGAGCCGCCTCCATCCATCGACTCCCTGCGACCGCTACGATGCTGTCGGTCCATCGAGTGGATGGTCTCCCATGTAGGGGGGATTTGCCATAATCACCACGCTTGGCAGGCCTATTGGTGATCGCAGTGTTGGTGTTGAAAAATACTCAGCTGCTGCCCTTCCTCTGGTAGGTTCCCTCAGTCGGCTCTTACGACATCCACGGGTTGAGTTGGAGGGGTCGATATTCTATGCCGCGGCCCCACGGCCTTAAATAATTATCTCAACTTATTCCCGTACTGAGGGAAGGTCGCTGGTTCCGCTTATTCCCAGTTGTCTTGTGCAGTTGTTCTGTACAGGACAACTGGTACAACTTTTGTCCCAGTTGTCCTGTACACAAGACTACTGGGACAAAAGTAGCCCCAGTTCAAGTCCAGCCGAAATCAAAATCAATTTGGGTTATTAACTTGTTGTTTTCTTGTAATTTTTTCAGTTTTTATGAAGTTATCATTCATATAAAGTCTTTGTTGACATAAAATATCTTGTATTCTAGAACCGGACAGATCAGAGGTAAGAATAGAAAAGACGAGATTTCAAACAAATTATTATAATCAAACAAACTTACCGCCTGTTGATAATAGATAAATTTATATTATAGGTATTTATTATCCATCATCATCATATCAGCTCATACACGTCCACTGCTGGACATAGGCCTCCACTATTATTATCCAAATTTTAAGTTATTTTTAAATTATTTAATAGTAATTCTATCTGGCGGTCTCTCCTTTTCACACCTTAACGGCTGAACGGATATCAATGAAACTTACAGGGAGGTAGATGGTACCCCATTGTAGTGAGCCTCATAGTAAATTGATCCCCAGGGGATTAGTATTTATACTACAAAACTGTGTAAAAATGCATTCGAAGTCGATTATTATATCGGGAATTTGAAGTCGCTTTATCGTTTTTTTTAACACGCCAAATTATCCGATTTCCTGTTACGAACACTTTTCCCAAAGCAGTACGTGCCTAACTTACGAAACAAAATCGAAAGTTATTGCAAATAATTCGATTATTATGAAAATCTAAAAACCGACTTCAAATTCCTTAGTATTCCACTCTGTTTTTTAAGTTTTTTGACACAAATACTTATCCCTTGGGTAAAAAGTATGGGACAACCGCGTGATCATTCGCCATACAATAGCGAAAAAAAATTGCTATCGACGAATATACATTTAAAAAAAATACACAGAAACTCCTCCTCTTTTGTTTTTCTTCAGTTAAAAATAAACGTTTTCCATACAATTTCTATAAATTGTGACAAGGAATTATTGTTCCAATGGATTAACTAATGTTATATAGCTGCAGTTCTAACTGAATAAATCCAAGAACAAAACTTCCTAACTACAAATGAAATGTTAGCTGAACCCCGAGTCCGGTTGACGATAACATTGAGACGTGACCGTTACGTCTCATTTTATATAGATAGATGGTTTGTTTGGTCAACAAAAAAAAAAAACATAGACCTTTAATAAGTTAGATAAAACACAAACTATTTAAAAACATCAATTATTATTACAAAAACATCCTGATGAAGAAAAACTAAAATTTAAACTTGAGACCCAAATAGGCAAGAGTAGCTACACGTAGCGGCACGTAAGTCTAGCGCTGAGCGATACTCGGAGGGCATAGGTGGATGGGTATGTACCGCTAGCCCCGCCCAGGTACCTTATTTGTTACTTCTGCGCAATAACGGTCAGCGCTAAAGTTACGTGTCGCTATGTATACCTACACGTGGACAGGTCTACAATGTAGGCATGTCAGTGCTGCCGAGATGAGCCAAAACAGATCAGTATCCGCTTTATGCTGTTTTACACCGGGGGTACAAAACAGCGCTGGTTTTCAGACTGACCCGGTCTTGGTGACATCAGAAGCCGAGACGAGCTCTGAACAATTCAAGTTTACAATACAAAGGTGGAATAAGTGCTAGTAGTTACGATTTGCGTAGTTCCGTGTCCGCGCGATAGACGCGCAATACCAAAACCTATAGAAAAATTAAAAGACGATTACGTCACGATACTATCGTCAACCAATACTCCAAACTAATTCTCCCCATCCTGTATAATATTATAAAAAAAAACTTACTTCCCCATCTCCTCCCTCCTGTGGTTAAAAAGAAAAAAAAAAGCTTTTAGTATCACAAATAATAATGCACTTAACGCATACCTAATCGTTATATAGTTGGTGCATATTTATTTATTTATATATTTATTCATTCATAAAAATTACAATTATTTTTACAGAGGCACCCAATGCGAGAGTGTACCTACCTTGTTATATTAATGTATATATCATTTTTTCATACATGATACTAATATAAAACAATATATAATTTTATTTGAAACTAGCTGACCCGACAGACTTCGTCCTGTCTAAAAGATTTGTAATGTGGCAGTTCTTGTGCCTACGTACTTTAAAAAATTCTCCTGAACAGAACCGTCACCCTGGTGATAGGGCGTTGTGAATAAAAAATAATTAAATAAAACATATATAAGGATTTAAAAGTAAGTAATCGCTTTATTGTAAATCATGTGAATCATAATTATTATTATTATCATTGTAGTGCTTTGTGGTATA
Organism: Eupithecia insigniata; assembly: GCA_947859395.1. NCBI lineage: Eukaryota > Metazoa > Arthropoda > Insecta > Lepidoptera > Geometridae > Eupithecia > Eupithecia insigniata. The sequence goes on along the minus strand of OX402023.1, from coordinate 1,239,578 downwards.
CGATGTTTTTTGTTTGATTACCTGGCGTATAGATAAACAAATCTGATGGTTTTCCAACACGGGAACAGGCAACATACAATTGACCATGTGAGAAACATGGGTTTTCTAGATTAATACCATAATAATAATAATACAGTATGGGAAAAAGAAAAGGGCTATTTTTAGGGTTTTTCAAGCAATAATTCTAATTTTTCTCGCCGTAAAAACCATCCTTGAACTTCAACGAACATTTTAAAAAAAGATTTGGCCAAATTGGTCCAGGCGTTGTTGAGTTATGCGCTTACCAACACATTTTGCGATTCATTTTTATATTATAGATAAATGAAGCCAACTAAGGCAAACTGTAATATACCATTTAGAATTGCATAACCCATGTAGTAAAATAACTTACAGACTGTAAACAAATATCACCGTTTAAATCATAAAGTTGCAAAGAAAGTAAAACTATCATACAATTTTTTGGAATGTACGGTTAATTTGAAAAGTAGGTCGATTCAGAGCGCGCGCCTACGGCGACTTTTTGTAGCGGCGACTTTTTTGATGCAGGGGAACGAGCGTTCGGCTACTTCCCATTACATTCAAATCTATCTATTGTTCTCGGAATAGAAAAAGTCAATACATTAACCTTGGATGTGGTTCCCAACCACAGCATTTTAATAACTATTTTTTTTTAATATTTTCATCACATACATTAGTTCCCACTCACACACATCCATGCAACCCACTCATGCAAAGTTGAGGTAGAGTCAGCACGAGAATCTTCTGATAGTACAAAAGGTACAAATACTAAAAATATTTAAGAACAGAGCGCAAATAATAATGTAGTGGTTTGTGTTTGCATTAATTTTGTCATACAATACAATTTAATAATAAAAGAAAAAAAACAGGAAGTATGCGAGGGGTGCGCGAGCACTCCTCTCCATTCTTCGTTCCTTTGATGTCGTCTGAGATGGAGGCGCGTTTGCATCGAGTCGTGCGGTTACCAGTCGCACGTTTGCATCGCTACAAAAAGTCGCCATGGGCGAGCTCTCTCAGATGTATTCGTTAGTAATTTATATATCTTTAATACTATCTTTATTTTTTTGGATTTATCTGTATTATATTATTTTTAGTATTTTAAAATGCAGTTGATGAACGACGGAAATAATAGTTATTATTATTATAAGTAACGAAAACGACGGGATTGACCTGTTATTTACGTAATTTAACTGTATATAATTGTATAGATGTCTTCAAACGGACCATGGAATATTATAAAATAATCAAAAACTTACAGCCTGTGAAAAAAATTATATTATATTAATTATGTATTAGCTCTAATCGCAAAAGAATGCAACGCAATCGAAAAATTAATTTTATAAAACAAAACGATTAACGAAAGTATTAAAACTTACAGGCTGTTGATAAAACATAAATGAAATGAGTAAAGGCAAGTACATATTTATTCTCATTAAAAATATAACAGTTTATTTTTAGCGTCTTGGGGACGCTTCTGACTTGTATTGATATGGACCAGTTGAGCTACCTGGAGATTGTTTGCAACAGTCTGCAGTTAGATCAATTGTTTCAATTGTAAATACTAGCTTAATGTGTTCATATTATTTGATTGTTATTTTCTTTCTCAATAAAGATGTCAAACATTAAAACAGTTTATTTAAACTGAGACTATTTAAGTTTACATCTAATTTCTTTATAGCTAGCGTCCAAGCTTTATTATTATTGTCACAATCACTGATTCAAGAGCAACGTTTATAATTTTATATAATTTGCACCCGAGTGAAGCCGGGGCGGGTCGCTAGTACTATATATATTGCAAAATCCTAGTCAAGTATTTTAAAAAAAATATCTTCAAAATCCGTTGCGTAGTTTTAAAGATCTAAGCATTTTTTATACATAGAGTTATTCAAGAGGATATAATATATAAAATTTCCATGTCACAATGTTAGTTACCGTACTCCTCCGAAACGGCTTTACCGATTTTTACCAAATTTTATATGCGTATTCAGTAGGTCTGTATCTATTTTCCATACCCCTATGTGTTATCACATAGGGGTATGGAAAATAGATACAGACAGTAGGTCTGTATCTATTTTCCATACCCCTATGTGTTATCACATAGGGGTATGGAAAATAGATACAGACCTTCAGGGTTGACGGCAAAACAACGTTTGCCGGGTCAGCTAGTTTTTATTTATAATTTAGCATCAGCCTTGCACCCGTGCGAAGCCGGGGCGGGTCGCTAGTAAGCTATAACTAATTAAGTTAAAGGCGATTTTGTTCTTCTATAGTAGGACAGCGCGCAGGGCCATTTTCAGTTTAGACTATAATAGATTACGATATTAATTTATAATTAACTTACCGCCTGTAATAAATGATAATAATAATTATAGTCGCTTTGTAACATTATTGAGAGTATGTTTATGGCAGGCGTCCGTAGTCTCCCCCATAGCCTGACCTGGATGGTCAGGCTTCATCACAATAACATGGTTTTTTTTGTTACTTTCATTATCCTTTGCAATAGTCTCTACACCTGGCGGATATCATCTTCGGGTGTATCATATTGTGCAACCAAGGATGATGCCCGCTATGTGTAGCTCTCGACTTTAGATTAATTCTCATAAAGGGCCTCTGTGCTGTTGGCTCCGGCCCCACGCATGCCTCCCAAAGGACCGGGTCACTATATGGCAAGTGATCATGGAAATGAGAAACAGTATAATAATATAAGTAACCTATTATATATAAAAAAAACTGTATTGACTTGTAACCACTTTACTGGAAGCGGGTACCTACTCAGCCGGTCGATTCAGACGAATCTATTCGTGCACGTTGCACTCACACTATTTTCGCGCACCTTGTTTTAATTCAGTTATGTTGAGCTTGTAGAATGTTTGCAACAGTCTGCAGTTAGCTCAATTGTTTCAATTCAATTCTAAGAAAATTTCTGACTATACTTATGCTAATAACTTAAGTTAAGTAGGTAACCTATGTAGGTAGGTATGTACTTACTTCTGGTTTTAGGTCACACAAAACTTTGTACTCTTGATATAATGAAAACAGGTATGCTCTTCGGAGACACGATGGTCACCTGGGTGTCTCCAGCTTACGTCATCATCGCCATCGGCGAATGAGCAGACGAATCTGTTTCCAGGTGTTACCAGTAGCGTAAAATCGTAATTCCCCGAACTCCTTGTACCTATTCCCTACAAATCTGATAGAACTATGTGGTTTTGTATTCAACAATTATTTATCACATTGACTCGTGTTTACTAACGCTGTTTTGACTGATCTAACAAACATATGTAATTGACGATTCACATTTTTTATTGATCTTTCAATTGACCCTTATCACATTATTTTCCCAACTTCGACATTTTGTTGGAATAAAGTGGCAACTGGACAGTGACGTCACCTGGAGACACTCCCGGAAGAGCAGACCTGTTTTCTTGGATCATGTTTGTACTAAGTAGTTTTTCAATAGATAGCATTATTCTGTGTCTTTATTTAAATGTTAAACAAGCACCACTAATTTATTTTTTATTATTATAATTAGCTATTAGCAACCATTAAACAATAAAGTTTTCATTTATTTATTTCATTTATAATTGTAAATACTAGTTCTAATTTGTTTCCATTATTTGATTGTAATTTTCTTTGTTAAGTTAGTTATTGTTATATTTGTATTTTGATTTGATTAGCGTATTTAATTTAATTATTGGTATTTTTGTATATGATGTGATTTAATCTGTTTGAATTAAATTTTATTCTAATAAACAGTTATATATTATATATGGGCCGTGGGGCCGCGGGGGACGTGGGGCCGCGGGGGCCGTGGGGCCGCGGGGATTGTACGCAGCAGAATTAGATAAATAGATAGATAGTTAATACTTTATTCAGAAAAACTTAAAACTAAACAGTATGGTAAAACGATAAAAGAATTGGCAGCCTTATCGCTTACAGTGATTACTAGAAGTTAGAAAGAAAAACAGACAGAATGAATGTAAATAGAAATGAAATAAATAAATTTTATTTTAGTTAATTTATTGGTTAGTTTCTTTATATTTTTTAATCGTTATCTAAAACAGGAGCCAATGATCGGTGAAAATACACGAATGATTAGGTCTGAACCAATCTGCAGAGTTTAATTTTATTATTTATCAGTGGTATTACATCATCATATCAGCCCATACACGTCCACTGCTGGACATAGGCCTCCCCCATACGACGCCAAAATTGTGGTCCTGAGCCGCCTCCATCCATCGACTCCCTGCGACCGCTACGATGTCGTCGGTCCATCGAGTGGGTGGTCTCCCATGTATTTGGGGATTTGCCATAATCACAAAAAAATATTTAAACACTTGATTTATTTGAAAACTTACATCAGCACCCTCTCCCTCCTGTTGATGATAAATAATTATATTAAGTACTATTATAGATAAAAATTATCCAGCCAAGTGAAAGTCGGACTCGCACACGGAGGGTTCCGTACTAAAAACGAAATTATGTAACAAAATCAGTGAAGAACTTGATGAAGCTGATCAAGTTCTTCATTGTCATTGATCTAAATCCTATTTATGCCAGAAAATATAAAAAAAAACGGTTCGGGAACGCTCTTCCATAATGAACTAAATTTAATTTTTAATATTCATAAATTATCTGTTTATACAGTATTACTCACTTTATGCAAATTGCACGACTTGACAAATTTTACGTACGGTTAAAGTGTACTTTAACTGTACGTAAATACCTACTCTTTCTTCACTTTTTCCACTAGTGGACAAAAAATGGAAGTGAAGAGAAAATCAATTCACCTTATTTCTTATTTGATATTTACTATATCAAATAAGATACTGTTCATAGTATAAATTTGACTTGTCAAGGTGTTTATTTTGTAAGCCTAAAGAAATAAAGTTATTGAAAATCTTATACAGAGATTAAAACAACCGTAATATACGTTTCTTGTAAGCAATCCCCTTGAATTTTTATTACAATAAAAAGTAGCAACACGCACATTCTGTGAAAGTTTTAACCTGTTTTTCGTATTACGGTTCATGAGATTCAGCCCGTTGACAGACAGACGGACAGTAGAGATTTAGTTGTGTATTATTCTATAGGGTCCCCTTGGACCCCTAAGCAACCCTAAACCGTATGTATTGAAAACTTACCGGCTGTGGAAAGTAACAAAAGAATATTAGTTGGCACAAAGCTAATAGCCCGGCTAGTCACTCAAACATTTGTGCATGCATGATTGCACAAACACAGTTTGCGCAATCAAGATGGAGCGTGTGGCCGGGCTCATCTTTCTTGCGCAAACTGGTTTCTGCAATATAACCTGCTCAAGCATTTGTGCTTGCATGAAGCACAAATGCTTGAGCAGGTTATAAGATTAAATCGTAAATTTTATCAAGACAGTAATAATTAAACCAAACAGCGTTAAGTTTGATCATCATCCTATTACACGTCCACTGCTGGACATAGACCTCCTCCATACAACGCCACAAATATCCATCGACTCCCTGCGACCGCTACGATGTCGTCGGTCCATCGAGTGGATGGTCTCCCAACACAACAAAATTGAACCAAGGTTTCATTTATTGAATTAAAACAACTATAACTGGAAGTGGTAGTGGCAAAGTCAATGTCGGCGACAGGATGGAAGTGGCTCAGGGTTCTGCGTATCACGTGATACTTTATCGAGTGAAACTCATTATCACGGGATAAAAATATGTGATAAATATCGAGTACCGTCAAAAACTGCATTCTCGTGCGACATATCGAGCAACTCAACAAAGAAAAACCCTCGATAAATATCGAATTGCAGATTTTGAGAATACGCTTGTTTATCGCTCGATATTTTGACAGTTCTAGTCATATTTATCGAGTAGATATATTGCTAAAATTGCCCCCCGGGGCTGTTAATATTGGGGTCGTAGGGGGGAGGCCTATGTCCAACAAACTGTTTTCTTTTCTATGTTAATTGTTTGTGTCTGAGTTACAAATCTACGTTCCTATTTCTATTTCATCATATTCTCTCCGAAGCGACCGAAATCAAAATATCACTTTGTTTCCATGTCACTCACTGTTTTATTTTAACAATTTGACTTTTTTAAGTGTACATTTACTGTGTTTACTTAGTGATAATTTTGTTTTCTGTTATTGTTAAGTTTTTATTCATAAATGTCTTTGTTGACATAAAATATATTGGATTCTAAATCAGAGTAGGTCCAAGTACTAAATAAAAATCTTACCTTCTGAAAATGTTTAAATATTACTAGAAATCACAAAATAATATAAAATTAATTTTAATAGATCCTTTTTATACATATTAACGGGTATTTATTGCGTTTATTAACCTACTAGCTGATGCCCGCGTCTTTGCTCTCGTTTTATCAGGATAAAAATTGCCTATATGTTACTCCAGGTCCCAAACTATACCCATACCAAATTTAGCCTAATCGGTTCAGTAGTTTTTGCGTGAAAGAGTAACAAATATCCATACATCCATCCATACAAACTGTGACATTTATAATATTACTAGGATAGGATAGGATTTTTCCCGAAGTTTCAACAAGTTTACACTCTGTCATGGTCACTGGTACATAGGTAAATAAACGCGATAAATACCCGTGAATATTTATAATAATGTGTTCAGCCCCTAGCACGGGAATTATTCTCCAGGGTAGAATAAATCAATAGTGACATGGCATCGTCATACATTGCGTACATTACTGAAGTTGAAGACATAAATTTCAATTAATTTACGCATTCGATGACAAAGTGATGTAATTTTTCTTCATTCTACGCTAGACAACAATCCCCGTGCTAGAGCGGCAGTTTATTTTTATGTATGATTTATGTTTTCTACACCAAACATACCAGAATACTTCAATAGTTAGTTATTTGTAAGCATACTTTTAAGGAGTTGGATTGAACGAAACCTACCATTTTAAAATTGGGAACGATATAAGTCACGTAGATAAAATGATTGAAAAGCCTTTCTCATGCTGTTTAATTTTTGTTATAGATCCCTTCCCTATTAACGAATTTGATAAATATGAGGCTTATCGACCTTTATTCTTTAAAAAAAATACTTACTGCTTCACCTTCGCCTTCCTAATTGTAAAAAACACATGATAAAAGATTAATTAGTTACATTGCTTACAAAACTTGATTTGAGAGGTTAATTGTTAAATTATAGCGAGCAACCCCGATAGTCTTCCTGCCTCTGACTCGGTGGGCGAGGTCCCCCCTCGCCGTTCCACCCGACTGCGCGAGCGTGGTTACGTGCGCCGGATCAGTCAGTGCTAAGCTTTCAAGACGGCGCACGTCGCCTCGTCCGCGCTCGCGATACCTACCTAGGTATTTTACCTATACTTTTGTGTTTGTGAGCCTTTCCGTGTTTTTTTTTTTAAATATTTAATAAAAGGTGTTAAATAGAACGTTCTCGTTTGTTTTGGCTCAACCTACCCTATAACTGGCAGCCTAACGTGGAGCTGAATCGAAACTTTTATTGTGCGGAACATTCGCGTTTGTTTCAAGAGCCTAGCGGAATAGTGAAGTTAGTGAAATACATACATTCCTACTTAGTGACTACCTATTTTCGTTTACCTAGGTGTCTTGTCGCGACTGTGTTCGGCCTAGCAACAGTGAAATTCGGGAACGTTCTTGCCGTAAGCCCGCTCCCCGCGCGAGCACGGAACAGTCGAGAACATTCGCGCGTGTGTCGTCGAATTGTGCGTGTCATGCGTATTCCGCGGTATTGTGCACAAGGTTTTGTGACAGGTTTCGTTGCAGGTTACCTATCTATAACCTGAACCTATCGTTACGGACAGTGAGAACTGTGTGTGTAGTTATTTGTGTCAATTTTTACCATAGAGTAAATACCCTATTTGTATTGTTGTAAAGAAGTGACTATTTTACCTACATAGACTTTCTTTTTGTATATTTTTGTGACTCGAGTGTTTTGTCGCCGCGTGTTCGCGAACAGTTTTACCTACTTTTATTGTGTACGATACATTTGTTGATGAACAGTGCATGTAGGTATTGGACGGTTGAACATTTTGTGACTTTTCCCGCCAATTGTGTTTGACTTTATTTAAACTTTTCACGTGTTTTTTGAACTGTGTTATAATGGTGTTGTTGAGATCGCGTGCCGTAAGTCCGGCTCCGGGGGCTGATAACCCGGCTGAAGAGGTGACGCCGCCGCCGCCGCCGCCTCCGCCTGCTGCTAACGCTGCGCTAACGCAGCGTCTGCTTAGTGTTTGTGGCGATGAAGCTGCTTCGCATGCTTCTCTGTTGGACGTGCCGCTGCTGGACGCGCCGCTGCTGGCACCGCCTGATGCGGCCGCCGTAGCTGGCGATTCCGCCGCCTCCGCCGTTGGCGTCTCCGCCGCCGCCGTGGGCACTTCCGCCGCCGCCACCGCCGCCACTTCCGCCGCCGCCGCTACTGGCGCAGCGGCCGCTCCGGTCGTAATGACGACCGAACAGCTGTTGTTGCTGATAAACAGGCTAAGTCGCTGCGATCCTGTAAGTACTCCCACATCTACTTATCCAGGAAATTTCGCTAAATGTACTGCGCGATTCGACGGTGATAAATCCAGCAATGTACAAAGCTTCATAGACTCTGTGTTGACTTTTAAAGACTGTGTTGGCGTGGAGGATCATATCGCGCTTCGTGGATTGCCCATGTTGTTGACGGGGTTGGCCGCTACGTGGTGGCAAGGAGTCAAGGATTCTACCCTGACATGGCAAGATGCTATTGAGGCATTGAAGCAGACGTTTGGACCAAGATTGCCGCCGCACAAAGTTTACAGATGCGTTTTTGAACGAGAACAGCGCGCAGACGAATCCACAGACTTATTCGTCTGTCACCTTAGAGCATTATTCGCACAACTGCCGCCTTTCACACTTACTGAGACAGTGCAGTTAGATATGTGTTATGGTTTACTACACCGGCGTATTCGTGAGAAAGTACCTCGTTCTTCTTTTGTCAACTTCGGGGAGCTGTTAGCGCAAGCGCGGCGCGTCGAGGACATCTTCGATGAGACCCGCCCGCGTGCCTCTGCAGAGAGCAAGCCGTCGTTTTCTTCTTCCGCTACGGCAACAAAGCCGTCGCCACCAGCTGCGCCTTCTTCGAGTAATCACAAGTCTCGACCTCACTGCAACTACTGCAGGCAGTATGGACATGTGAAGGAGACCTGCCCGCGATTGGCTAACAAACCGAAGAAGAATACCAAAGATGGTGCTGATGAAGGAGAGCAACGCACAGCTACGCCTACAGTAACGTGTTTCGGGTGCGGAGCGCCCGGAGTTATTCGTTCTAACTGTCCGACCTGCAAAGAAAAGAAGAATGTCGCCGCAAGTAGTTCATTCCAATCGATTGCCGCGAGTGCAGATAGTTTGAATTCGTGTAGTAGGCCAGTGTTAAGTGTTGAAATCAGTGGTGCCATAGGCAAAGTCCTAATAGACACTGGAGCTAAATATTCTATAGGGAGTGAGAGCTTGAGAGCTCACTTAGTTAAGACCGGTCATAGTTTTAAGAATATATTTGCGGAATTCAAATACGCAGATGGCCGTGTTTGTGTTCAAAATGTAGAAATAGCACGTGTTAGGGTTAAGGTACGAAAGGTAGAATTATATGTAGAATTCGTTTTACTACCTAATGCTACTGAAACATTACTGGGTATGAATTTTGTTAAAGACACGGGCATGGTGCTAAATTTCGAACAGAATACGTGGTATATGAGATGCGATAAGACGCCCCAACCCATTCTCTTCGAAAGCAAGCAACCGATGTTAAGTTGTTCGTCTGTGGGCCTCCGCGAGGATGAGGGAGCCCATTTGGATCGAGTGATCGGACGAATCTGTCCGACCTCCTGAATGTCAATGAAGACATTTTCACTCCAGGGGGAGGACCAACGCAGTACGCCATACATCATATAGATACGGGCGATGCGTCACCAATTGCTTGCCCACCTTATAGGGTAACGCCCGCCAGAAAAGAAATAATAAGGAAAGAAATAGAAAAGATGCTAGAAGAAAATATAATTGAAGAGGCTGAGTCCGAGTGGGCTGCACCTGTGGTCTTGGTACCAAAGAAGAATGGTGAGACTCGTTTCTGTGTAGATTACAGGAAGTTGAATAGTGTCACGCGTACTGATAAGTACCCACTTCCAGTCATTGATGAGCTGTTGCAGAGCACCAAAGCAGGTTGTGTGATGTCCACCATTGATCTCAAAGCTGGATATTGGCAGATATTGGTAGCACCTGAAGATCGTCATAAAACTACCTTCACATCGCCTTTTGGGAATTATTCTTTTAAACGCCTTCCTTTTGGACTTAAAAATGCGCCTTCCACCTTCCAAAGGCTGATTGATAGGATGCGGTCTGGCTTAAAGGATATCTGTGTGTTAGCTTACCTTGATGATCTACTTGTTATATCACCAAATCAGGACCAACACTTGAAGGATTTGCAACAAGTGTTTGAGCGTCTTCGTCTTTTCAATCTGACAGCGAACCGTACCAAGTGTGTCTTTGCTAGAGACCGGGTTACGTACCTGGGACACGTGGTCTCTTCTCGTGGCATTGAGGCTGATCCAACTAAAGTAGAAGCTGTGTTAAACATGAAGCCTCCAACGAACTTAAAGGAGCTGAGAACGTTCCTACAAACCTGCGCCTGGTTCCGTAAGTTCATTCCGCAGTTTTCAGACGTGGCCCGACGTTTGACGGATCTAACAAAGAAGGACCGACGCTGGATCTGGGGGGAGGACGAGCAAAAGGCATTTGAAGAGCTGAAGTCACGCCTTTCTACTAGTCCTATTCTACGCCAACCAAACTTTGAAGAACCGTTTGTTTTGCGAACTGATGCCAGCGCTTATGCTCTAGGAGCAGTATTAATGCAAGGGGAGAGTCCGAAGGAAGAAAGACCAATCGAATACGCCAGCAGATTGTTGACTTCCGCCGAACGCAATTATCATACCACCGAAAGAGAAGCGTTAGCAGTAGTCTGGGCGTTAGAAAAGTTTAGAGGATATGTTGAAGGATCGCGTGTACGCGTAGCTACTGATCACCAACCGTTGAAATGGCTTTTGTCATTAAAGACACCCAGTGGTCGTTTGGCCCGTTGGGCGATGAAGATTCAGACATATGATCTTGATGTCGAATACACCCCGGGTCGAGTAAACGTAGTTGCCGATACTCTCAGTCGTCCTGTGGATAAGGACTCTGAAGAGCCGAGTATCAACCCTTGCAGCATTTGCCCGGTGATTATTGATCTTCCCCAGCGACGACCGGAAGACATTAGAGAAGCTCAGTTGCATGATCCTGAGTTGAATAAAATAATACAGGTTTTTGAAGATAAGGAGAATCCTGCGGCAGCCGTACGTTGGACTGATAGAGGTTATTATTTGGCCCAAGGCATTCTATATCGATGCGATCTGGACTGGGAGTCTGAAGAGCCCCAGTTAGTAGTACCAGATGCGCTAAAGAGCGAGCTTATGAAAGAGCTACACGATTCTCCAACCGCAGGACACCTAGGTGTCGAACGAACCATAAGAAAGATAAAAGAAAGGTACTATTTTAAGAATATAAGGGCTTTCGTTGTACAATATCTAAAGTCTTGTGACCTTTGTCAAAAATATAAACCCACTAACTTGAAACCTGCCGGCTTACTACAAACTCCTGTGCCTCAGCAGCGATTCGAAGTACTCGCCACGGACTTGTTTGGTCCACTACCCGAAGGAGCTGCTGGAGAAAAGTGGATTTTGCTCGTTGAGGATACGGCCAGCCGTTGGGTAGAGCTCTTTGCGCTTCAGGATGCGACGGCAGAATCGTGTGCAAAGGCACTCATAGAAGAAGTTTTCATGCGCTACGGGTTGCCTCGTCGAGTGTTGTCTGACAACGGGAGTCAGTTCGTTTCTGCGGTCATGCAGAAGGCTATGTTGGTCTTAGGTGTTGAACAATCCCTGATTCCTGTGTATCACCCTGAAGCAAACCCTGCAGAACGCAAGAACCGCGAGTTAAAACAACTTCTTGCTATTCTGGTTGGAGAGGAGCATCGGCAGTGGCCAACAGTACTCCCCATGGTACGCTTTGCGTTTAACAGTGCTTATAATCAAGGTACAGGACACACTGCAGCGTATCTAACATTCGCTCGCGAGCTACGTTCCCCAATAGCGGTACACACTGATATTCGAGCAATAGTTGAACAACAAAACTATGTGCCGCAGATCACTCCTTACCTAAAGGAATTTAGTAGAGTGTTGGTGAATGTAAAGGAGCGTATTGAGGACCAACAGGACGCCCGCAAGCTTCAGGGAGACCTTCATCGAAGAGCAGCCCCATCATACAAGGAGGGTGACTTAGTCCTCGTGGAGACGCACATTGCGAGTAATGCAACAAAAGGGTTTACTAGTAAGTTTGCCCCGAGAAGGGAGGGTCCTTATCGCATCTCTCAGGTTGTAGGACCAAACTCTTTTGTTGTTGTTGACAGTACTGGCCAAATAAAAGGGAAGTATCATGCCAGTGCTCTTACACCATATGTAGGGACGACGTCTCTAATTGTACATCCACGGCGTCGGGGCAGACCGGCCAAGCCACAGACGAGTCGTACCTGTGACTTGGAGGGGGAGGTTATAGCGAGCAACCCCGATAGTCTTCCTGCCTCTGACTCGGTGGGCGAGGTCCCCCCTCGCCGTTCCACCCGACTGCGCGAGCGTGGTTACGTGCGCCGGATCAGTCAGTGCTAAGCTTTCAAGACGGCGCACGTCGCCTCGTCCGCGCTCGCGATACCTACCTAGGTATTTTACCTATACTTTTGTGTTTGTGAGCCTTTCCGTGTTTTTTTTTTTTAATATTTAATAAAAGGTGTTAAATAGAACGTTCTCGTTTGTTTTGGCTCAACCTACCCTATAAAATAAGTAAAATCTAGGTACAAGACTTGTACCTAGATTTTACTTATACAAGTTACCTTGTGTGTACTTAGTACACATTGTATATTATTATGTAATTTTTTTGATATGTGCTTTGTATGAGTTTATAGATGAAATAAATTACCTTTATGACTTTTTTATTTTATTTTATACCTTTAAACGAGCAATTCTTGTATATAATCTGAATCTCGGAAACGGCTCCAACGATTTTCATGAAATTTAGTATTCAGGGGTTTTGAGGGCGATAAATCGATCTAACTTCATTTGTCGAAAATGTCGTTTTATTTGTGTTTTCAATAATCTACTTTATTGATAGGACAAGAATTCGACGCTACAAAACCTCATCTATCATGTATGACAGATAATTTCTAAAAAACACAATATACCAAAATAAACATACCGAGCAAAGCTCGGTCATCCAGGTACTGAGAATTAATTATAGCTACTTAAAAAGCTATAAATAACACAGCCACAAAAAAAATTGGCGTAGGGACTACGTTTACTGTTTGTTTTTGGGGTCACTGAATGCAAGATCTAGTGTCAAATTGATCCCATCACGTCAGGATTTACCAAAGCCTCAAAAAAAATCCCGATAAAATCAACGTTGCCCGCTGACATAGATAAGGAATATAGGGTAGCGGTAATGGAGTCACGGGATTTTAGAATCGATGGTTATAGGGTTAAAGTGGTTATAGGGTTTGGTAGCATGCCAGTAGGTATAAGGCAGTCAAATTATTTAATGTCCTTCCTACTGAAATTAAAGCAATTGACAATCCAAATATTTTCAAGAATAAGTTAAGAAAACTTTTGCTGAAGGGGTGTTTTTATACAATTGACGAGTTTATCAGACGAAAGTAATATTATGTTAGAAATAAATATGAATTGGATTATCTTTATTACAATTGCATGCTATTAATTATTATTTTTTGTTTGTTTTGTATTCTTTAGTCAATGTTAAAATTATATAATTGTACCTAAATTCATACACAATGTAAATTGTTTTTGAATAAATGAACTGAACTGAACTGGTTTTTTTAAGATTGATATAATGCAGATTGACTTTTATAATTTATTTTATTAATAGTATCGGCATCGGGTTATTGGTTAACGGGGTTACAGGGTTATAGGGTTAGTGGTTATGGGATTTGGGTTATTTGAATTAACTTAATAGTTTTTGGTTTAAAGTTTGCGTAATAACCTAACAGGGATAAAAAGCGTTGATTTTCCGTTTTTTTTTTGATGTGATGGCGAAATCCTGACTTGTTGGGATCAATCCGGCCTTGGATTCTGATTCAGCGACCCCAAATATGTACATACAGTAAACGTAGTCAGATCCCTGGGCCATTTTATTTTTGCGTCATCATCTCTGCCCTGAGGCTGTGCTATGGGATAACTCATACACTTAAAACACTACTAAATAATAAAGATATAAATTATTAATATAAAGATAGAAAACACCTAGAACATATAAAACATTTGTCCCGCGACAGGAATCGAACCCACGTCATCGTCCACAAAGTTTCAATTACTTAGGGGTCGTCCATTAATCACGTGATGTTTTTTTTCGCATTTTTTAACCATAAAACTTACCGCCTGTGGAAAATATTTTAATTATATTATTAGTAGGCACAAAATAAACTAAAATAATTAATTTGCATCACGGCCGCCATGCTACGGCGAAACACACGTTTTGAATTTTTTTTAAGTGTCTAAAATACTATATGTAGATATAAAAAACTTACCGGCTGTCGTAAAAATAAAATAATAATATAAGTACAAAAAGACGACAATAGTGTTAGTTATATCACGTACCTAACTAATTCATCATCATCATCATCAGCCCGTAGACGTCCACAGCTGCACATAGGCCTCCCCCAAACGATGCCACGAATAGCGGTGCTGAGCCACCTCCATCCAACGACTCCCTGCGACCGCCGATGTCGTCGGTCCATCGAGTGGGAGGTCTTCCCACACTCCGTTTCGCATTGCATCGCGGTCGCCACTCGAGAACCTTTACTCCCCAACGGTTATCGGCTCTACGAGCTATATGGCCTGCCCATCGCCACTTCAGCCTGCTGATTCTGAGAGCTATGTCGGCAACTTTGGTTCTACGAATTTCCGTATTCCGGACCTAATTATTATTTATTTATTTATATTATTTGTTTGTTACGTAGTTTATACAGCCGACACTGGTGGCGCTGTTCCGAACTATGTAAGTCGATGCGATTTAGGCCGGTTCTCTCTTTCGTCTCTTTCTTTTTTACAGCTTTGTGCTTTAAAAACGATTAATAAATAATCGTCAATTTAATATTTATTATTAACTCAATAAGTTGAATTTATTTTATAGCTGGTAGGTTTTCTCTTTCTGTATTTTACAGAGACCAAGATAAATAAATCTTACCTTCTAAAAATAAAAAAAATATAATTACACAAAACAGGTAAGACTACCAAAAAGAACATAAAAAAATAATAATATGAAAATGAACTGAATTAAATTAAATAATATGTTAAATAAATAATATGTAAACAAGATGGAGCAGAACATTTTTAACTTTATTTTCTAAATAATTACTAAAAACTAATAAAAAATTAATAGGTACTTACTTCCACGCCGTCCTATTGATATAAAAAATGACATAAAATGTTAATTAGTGACATTGTTTATAATTTGTTAACAAAGCTTTACGTGAGATTTTTTTTACAGTAGGTATTGAGTTGATAAGCTAATACATACCGCCTGTTGAAAATATTTCAATTATATTATAAGTAGGCACAAAATAAACTAAAATAATAAATCTTACGTCACGGCCGTCATGCAACGGCCAAACACACAAGGATATTTTTTTATAAGTAGTTATATACTTTATAATATAAAACTTACCGGCGGCTGTGGTAAAAATAAAATAATATATATACTAATGTTTAATTGCAAATGATATGAAGAAGAAATTTGGTACATATATGAAAAGAAAAGATATATTTTTATATAATAGATATATATTTATATTAAATACGATAGTTTAGAAGTTATGACGGTTTCAATATGACCTTAACTAAAAAACTATAGCGGAGTCCTCGAAACCGTTAGTCTAGTTGTTTATTAGCGGGATATTTAAGGGTCAAGGGTCATATTCAAACCGTCATAACTTCTAAACTATCGTATTTAGGGCTTAGATGCACGACTTATTTTGAAGCACGCATTCTGTACTATCGTCTAAAAACAAAAAACATGTAGCTTGACAGTTCCGATTTTATGAAAAAGATGATAATTTAAAAAGAATGCTAAAAAAATGCTTTTTTTGTATTATAAATTCCCTTTTCCTCTATTATAAAATAGAAAGTGCAACAATGTTAGCATTGCTTTATTGTCTATATTATTAGCTATCAAATGAGTCCTCTATCGTCTTCCTAGGACCTCTACTTGGGTAGCTATAGCTTAATCAGTACAAGCACCCGTGCAGAAAACAAAATGGCTGCCATTTTATCATGGAGAGAGAAAAAATAGGGATAGTGATTTGTCGATAAAATTTACCGGATTTCACCACCCCAAAGTCTCCGACACCGGTGACCAGACACATTGTATAGTATATGTATATATATATATATATATATATATATATATATATATGTATGTAGTTGTAAGAGTACTTACAGCCTGTAAAAAAATTAAGCAACGATGAAAATTAATCAACAATGAAACTGTGTGAAATATGAATTGAATTACATATGTTTGATAAATAAATTGAAACTTACGTCCTGTTGAAAAAAAAAAAAATATAAATAAATATGAGAATTGAGCTTGTTTACCACTTGATATTTTGACAGTTCTTGCTGTGTTTATCGAGTAGATGCCACATTTGCCCCCCAGATCTTGTTTAGGCATGGGTCTCTCACGGCTAAGTCACAGGATGTCTGCAAACTACACGGTTGCAAGAGTGGATTACATAAATGTAGGTATGTAATCCGCGCGACCACTCTAGGGCTAGCCGAGTTTTGGCCACGGCGGCCAGTCTCGTATATCGTATTTACAATGTCCGCAGGACATTATTATAATGCACAAGTTTCTGCGTAAACACAGGTGCACTCTATATTCCCTCACTCTCTTATGGCTCACACACACAGCATCCGTTTTACAGGATCCGTTTATTTTCCCGTGATGGCGTATGTAGTTGTAAAAGCGAGTTCACACACTTGACAGTATTCCGGATCCAGTAAATGATTTTTTGTAATCCACTGCTGGACATTTTGTTACCTAACAGTATAAAAACGGTGCATTGATTTGAGGAAAAAATACTACTGAACTGATAGATCATCATCAACCTGTACACGTCCACTGCTGAACATACGCCTCCCCCAAACGATGCCACGAATAGCAGTCCTGAGCCGCCTCCATCCAACGACTCCCTGCGACCGCTACGATGTCGTCAGTCCATCGAGAGATAGATAGATCATAAACATATATATATGTAATATAGACATAATATACATTTCTGTAAAAACATGTTTCTGATTGGCAGGTAGAAAATGCCTCGGCACTAAGCCCACCCTTTGTACCTTAGTGCAATAAAGTTTCTAAATAAATAAATTATCTATTTCGTATCTAATTTAGTTAATTATAAATAAAAAAAAACTTACAGGCTGTTATAAAAAAAGAAATCGATTAGTTGTTGTAAATACAAGCCTGTGGCTTCGCATTTTCTCCTGATAACAAGAGACTATTGCATGAAATTATTTAATTTTTGTTGTCAATGGTGTTTTCTCGTGGTCCCATTGTTTACAAAATAATGGGACCACGAGAAAAAACCCGACATTTTGTTACCTAACAGTATAAAATGGTACATTGGTTTGATAAAAAGTACTACTGTACTGTTGTATAACTATATTATTTGTTTTGTATCTACATAGTTTAGTTAATATTAAATAAAAAAAACTTACAGGCTGTTATAAAAAAAGAAATAGGTTAGTTTTTTGTAAATACAAGAAATTATTTTATTTTTGTTTGTTCCACTGAAAATCAAATAATTATGTTTTACCGATTCGATTTTTTATGACAATTGATTTTGTTTATGAAAAAGTTAGGGGTGGTTAAGGTAAGTGACAAAAAAAATCGACAGCTTTCGATACAAAAGGCGTACTCAATGGCGACTCAGCTACTTGTAGCAATGAGCAAAAAACAAAATTATAAACAAAAAACTATTATATTATATATTTTATTATAACTTTTCGTTTTTTTACTTAAGTAATTAGTTCTAAGAAGAAATTTTTTATAATTTGGCATTCATTTCTTTCATGTGATTAGTTATATAAGAGTTTTATTTAAAATGATAGAAAAGACCCTGACTACCCAAAAAAATATATTTACGACCCATTAATTATGGTAACAAACGTTCGAAGTAAAAGCCATTTAATACAAGGGTCAAATTTAATAAAGGGGCAAATTTTAAATACACAGATCGAAAGAGCTAAAAAATATATGTAAAGTTGCATCAAAAATTTAAGTTTGCCCTAAATGATCTTTACGCCCTATGTTTAGGAAGCAGTCGATATACTCTGACCTCCAGCACACAACTTTTTTTTGGGGGGCCTGTGTTATTATTAATGAGGCCAATCTGTACCTTTGTTATAGTTGAACATGGCTCACCCCCATGGTACGTATATAATAAGGTAAGGTCTTCCGAGACACGATAGTCACGTGGGTGACACTTCCCCACGTCATCATCGCCATCGGCGAATGAGAAAATGAATCTGTTTTCTGGTGTTACCAGTAGCATAAAATCGTAACTGCCCGAGCTCCTTGTATTACCTGTATAAATCTGATAATCTGATAAAACTATGTGGTTTTGTATTTACCAATTATTTATCACATTGACTCGTGTTTCACTCACGCTGTTTTGACTGATCTAACAAACATAGTTGACGATTCACATTTTTTATTGATTTTTTCAATTGACCCTTATCACATTTGTTTCCCAACTTTTACGTTTTGTTGAAATAAAGTGGCAACTGGACAGTGACGCGGGCAAGTGTCAGTCCTGGAGAAGCAGACCGTGTTTTCTTGGGTCATACCTCCCCCAAACAATGGAAGTCTGCCTTAATCATCACGGCATACATATTGGTGACAATTGTGTTCAAAATACTCAGAAAGAAGCTGCTGTCCTGCCTCTCGTAGGTTCCATTAGTCGGCTCTTACGACATCCACGAGCTGAGTAGGCGACGTAGATTCTTACGTTGCCGTCACGGCGGGTTGTTATTACTGTTATTAGTTAAGTTGATAATAATAAATTTAAAAAAACTTACAGCCTGTCGAATAAAATATAGAATAAAGGTTAGAAAAAGTAGCTAGAGTTATTCGCATGTATTGAAATTATAGTACAAATATAAAAATCTTACTTCTTCGTCTTGCTATAAAATGAAAAAGTGGTTGATTTATTATTTATTAAGATATAGAGGTCGCCCTTAAAGTCGCCATAAGTGATATATATATAAATATGATAGTGGTTTCTTTTTCACTTCTTCCACTAGTGGACAAAAAAATTATGTGAAGAGAATATCAATAACACCTTATTTCTTATTTGATAATAATAACTATGTTTATAGTATAAAATTTGACTTGTCTAAATGCTTATTTTGTAAGCCTAAAGAAATAAAGTTATTGATTGTGATAATGAAAGGCAATAATTAGCGCGGACCTTTTGATGTTGTGCTGTCGATACTAGCCTTAAAGGCTAGCGATTAGTGCGGACCGCCCAATGACAGCCTGTCGACACTAGACTTAAAAGCTAGCGATAATCGCGACGAATTCCTAAATCTTATACTAGGTACTTACTACTTCTAACAATATAATGACCTAATTAGCAACTAATTAGGGGGCTATTCAGATAGAGCAACTATTACGGCAACAGGCAACTACTTGCTTACATCTTTCATCATTCTTGTAAAATTCTTGTTAAAGTCTTTAAGGCAAGTATAAACGAAAACTATTAAAAAGTTCATCATTATCTTCAACTAAAGCTGCTTTGTCTGAATATCCACTTAAATACATTTGCAATTTATTTTAGTGATAATTTTAGCTAGAAGCCTATTATAAATATTAATAAAATAAAAAATACTTACAGGCTGTCGGTAAAGAAACAAGAAATAAGTTACCACCAAATTGCGTATGATTAAATAAATCCACACATCCTATAATAAAACTGACATTTAAAAGCCATGGCCTTAGCGGGTCCCATCCATCAAAAACAATAGATGATTGCCATTCCCAGTCAAATCTGAAGTCTATGATTTCATAATATTAGATTGAACAAATATTTAATAACAATTCCGCGTATAACCTTCTCTGATAGTATTCATCAAAGTAAGTTGTCTTATAGTTTCGTCTCTCCACGAGACATCTTCAGGACACCACAATACTCGACCGTGACATTGAGATTGGTCAGCACAGCAACACAGGGTACAGCCAGTAATGTTGCCTCTCGCAGCCAAGAGTCAAGTCAATAGCTCGGAGAGGCAACATCAATGTCAAGGTCGAGTATTGTGGTGTCCTGAAGATGTCTCGTGGAGAGACGAAACTTGTAGACAACTGACTTTGATGAATACTATCAGAGAAGGTTATACGCGGAATTGTTACTATTTTTTCAATAATTTTATGCAATGGATTTCCGCAAAGAACCGCCTGAATCTATTATTTGTCTATGATTTCATCTACGTAGGCTTCCGCCGTGGCAAGCTGAATTACTGAGTCTCTAACAAACAATCTTATATTCTTCCAAAACTTACCATTGGCAAGGTATTGATGTAAACGAGAAGAGTCGAGAGAATCACCAATAAAAATTTGGTGCGCATTGTCCTGTAAAAAATAATAATACTAGAATTATAAACAGCGTAACAACTTTTTTTTTATAGACTTTCGTTTGACCACAGTCTCACCTGATGGAAAGTGACGATGTGGCCAACGATGTATCACGAAGGTCTAGAAGACACTTATTCACTCTTGTCATGAAGAGACCCAGATTGTAAATGGTCGGAAAAACTTTCTCATGTTTTTATGCACCGAGTTCTATTTCTTAGCGGTGCGAATAAAGATGGTGGAGGAAAACCATTTAGTGCGAGTGGGTGTATATCCACCAGATAAAGATGGTATATTACGCCGTCCATCGACTTGTCCTGGACTGGAAGGGAGATGATGGGATCAGCTCATGAAGTTCCTGGAACCATTCTCCGAAATGTGTCCTATAAAAGATCGAGAGACAGACAACCATGCGGAGGTGTTCGAGACTTCAGGAGGGATCAATCCTCGGTCCTTTCCTATTTTTGGTTTATATTAACGACCTGCCTCATCTCGTTAAAAATAATCACGAGATTGTATTGTTTGCTGATGATACTTCTTTAATTTTTAAGATGATTAGACAAAACACAAATTTTGACGAGGTAAACAATGCAATATCAAAAGTAGTCCACTGGTTTGGTGTTAATAATCTTTTGCTTAACGAAACGAAAACTAAATGTCTTAGATTTATTCTACCAAATGTAAAACAAGTTAAGGCTGATGTAAACGTAAAAGGAGAAACGTTAGAAATTGTAGACACTACCGTATTCTTAGGAATAACCTTAGATAGTAAACTTCAATGGGGCCCACACATAGATAAGCTATCGAAGAGACTTAGTTCTGCAGCGTATGCAGTAAAAAAAATCCGTCATCTTACAGACGTTGATACTTCCAGACTGGTCTATTTCAGCTACTTCCATAGTATTATGTCGTATGGTATAGTGCTGTGGGGGAACGCTGCAGATATTAACACCGTATTTGTGCTGCAGAAGAGGGCTGTTCGTGCAATCTATAACATGGGTCCTAGAGAATCCCTACGTGATAAATTCAAAGAAATAAATATAATGACAGTACCATGTCAATATATTTATGAAAACTTATTGTACACTCATAAAAATATCGATCGGTTCCCTAAAAATTGCGACATACATAATGTAAATACTAGAAATAAGAATAAACTCGCTGTGCCCAAAACTAGGTTACACAAGGTTAATGTATCTTTTAGAGGGCAATGTATACGCTTCTACAACAAAACCCCTAGCGAGTTGCAAAAACTTTCTATAAATAAATTCAAACAAATTGTCAAACATATCCTTTGTAAAAAGGCTTATTACAAAATTTCTGACTATCTAGAAGATAAAAAAGCTTAGGACGGATTTTGCTCCAACTCGAAAAATAACTCTAAAAATAACACCTAACAGGCTAATGGTTTCTTCGTCGCTTCTTTACTTTAGTCTACATACCGAAGCGACCAAAATCAAAATATCACTTTATTTCCAAATCAGTGTTTAATTTTAAGAATTTGACCTGTTCTAAGTGTACATTTATTGTATTTACGGAAATAAAGAAACCTTGACTTTGACTTTGACTTTGGACCTTAGGCTCTGCAAGTTACTGCTCGTCAATGAGTCGGAAAGCTCTTTGTTCTATCGAATCTAAGGCTGTAAGCTGGTATTAAGCCATCCCATAGCAGTATGTAATACTACAAACCAGACCGGACCTGTGCTTTATATAGGGAAAGAAGCTGTCCTGGTGTGAAGTATCGCTTTACCTTGCTTAGTATTCCTAGCTGCTGTTTTAGCCTTAGACTCGATGAAGGTTCCAAAGCTCTTGGAGTCTCCATTCATCCCGTTTTACCCGATATTATTTCATTTAAGGCCTAGACAGATTATCCTTTATGGCAATATCTATGTACAACAGTCTTAGAATGTATAAAAAAGCAAACTCACATTCAAAATACGTACAAAACCAAGCGTGAATTGTTGCGATAAATGTTTTACGAGAAAACTAATAAAATTTCGAGTTAAAAACCGTTCTTTGGTTGATTTCTGATCGCATACAAAGGTACAAGAAATAATATTTTTTATATCAAACAATAAAATCGTTCAATTATTATGAAACTACGAGAGAGTTAGAGGCCAGACCCATACCAGCCAGATGGTCAGGCGATATCGTCGAGGTGGAAGTCTCTTTAAAGTGACTGTGCTAATGAATGAGATTGTTGACTTTGTAGACTCTACTGTTTTCTTAGGGTTACATATTGATTCCACTCTTCAATGGAAACCGCAAATTGATGCTCTTGCAGGCAGACTTAGTTCAGCAGCCTATGCAGTTCGAACAATTAGATATATTACCGATTAAGATACAGCTAGGTTAGTTTATTTCAGTTACTTTCATAGTATTATGTCTTATGGTAGTCATCCAGACTGTCTTTGTTCTCCAGAAAAGAGCGGTACGCTCAATTTACAAATTAAAGCCACGCGACTTTTTGAGGGAATAGGAGTAATATCGTAGTACATCTATGAAAATCTTATGTATACGCACAAAAACAGAGATAGCTTTTTGAAAAAGTGTGATGTTCACAATAGAAATACAAGAAACAAGAACAAATTACGAAAGGTAGGGAAATCATTTATGGGCAATTGCGTGCGCTTCTATCATAAGCTTCCATCTGAAGCAACTGAACTCCCTATTCGTAAATTTAAACAGTACATTAAACAAAATCTTATCAGGAAGGCCTTTTACTCCATAGATGATTACATCAATGATGTTAATGCTTGGCCAGATGTCGCTCCGTTCCGCACTGTCAGTAGTATGTAAGAAATTCAATGTTTTGTTTATCTTTAAAGAAATATTGACATGTATCTAAATTGCATTAAATTTTGATTTAGATAGGCAAAATAAACATGTATTAGACACATAAGTGATATTATAATGTGCTAGTGGTTTCTTTTTCACTTCTTCCACAAGTGGACAAAAAATTGAAGTGAAGAGAATATCACTAACACCTTATTTCTTATTTGATAATAATAACTATGTTTATAGTATACAATTTGACTTGTCTAAGTGCTTATTTTGTAAGCCTAAAGAAATAAAGTTATTGATTCTGATTCTGATTCTAACATCTTGTTAGTAAAAAATAACCATTGAACCCTCCCTCAGTGTGGGACGCGCTAACGTACCTAACTCTGTCTGTTCCCTTAACGTTACGCAAAACGGATTTTATTGGCAAGGGAATAAATAAATTGCATTGTACTTTATTGTATTGGAAGGACTTAGGATACTTTTTATCCTGAAAATACATAACCTAACCTAAGCAAAGCCACATGCAGTAGCTATATACATATACTAATAGGTTCTTTATACTCACCCTAGACCCGGAAAATATGCCTGTACAATCTCCTATCACCATCAACCTAATAAAAACGAAATTACTACAGTAAAATAAACATATAATCGAAATCTAGCCTAAAATACATAAAATCACCATAAAATTAATAACTCGAAAAGGAAAGTCTATTCTAAAACGAGCTTCTAGATTCCTTTACTAACTTAATATTCCTATCCAACTCGCCACTAGACGAAAACGCTGACATGTTTGATATGTGTATCAGCTCCAGGTCTTTATTTTTAGACTTCCTATCTCCTGGATCTGACGACGTCCCATACTTAGGCTTATTTAAATAAGACAGTATATGCTTGACTATGTTATTTTTGGATGTTTTACTCGTAGAGTTCGACATAGACGATTTCCCGGGCGACGTTGACGAAGTAAATGATAGTTTAGATGCATTCTCGCCGAGGAATAACATTCCGCATTCTGACAAGAAATCATCTATAGAATCGTTGGAAAAGCATGCTTGCGCGCCTTTTTCTGATGATAGTGAAGTTGTTTTCTTTTGTGGAGGATCCTCAGTCTTAAACTCGGTAGAATGTTGAAAATTGTAGTTATAACATCGAATTTCAGTTTCAGAAGCCGCGCTGTCTGAATGATAGACATTCATTTGTTGGTTTCCATAGCTCCCTACTTCTTTATCACTTGCGGTACCACTTTTAGCCTTGGATTTCTGTAATGCTTCTCGACTATTAAGTTGTTGATTGTGTTCACTTTCTGGCCTGTAGTGTAATTTATTTTCCTCGTAAATAGCTTTCTGTGTCTCAATTTTGAATTCTTTCACATCAGTTTCAATATTCTGAGGTCCTGACATAGGCCTCCAATCTCTTCTGTTCAAGCATTTTGATAGAATATCATCAGACATACTGATTTTACCGTTATTTTCTTTCTGGCAGGCCTTGTAACATTTGATCTTTCTATTTATATTCGATGATTCGCTTACAAAATCGAATTCTGTCGTTTCAGTGAAGTTATCGCTTGTACCTATAAGAGGGGTAGTTACTGATGCGTCTTGTCTGTAATTAAAGAACTTACAGAACACCTTTTGCTTGCTGGTACACGTGGAACAATTCGTCATACAATATATTAATCCCATTATCATACAACATTGTATAACTATAATAAAACATAATAAAACTATAGTATATTTGTTTCTCGCTATGTACTGCGCTGTTATTTTGTACAAAGAATCTGGCATCTTTTTAGCGTGTTCCTCATTGCTGGAAAGTATCGTTGCTATTTCATTTTTCTCTGACAAATAGCTGTCATTTGCAAGCTGTTTGCCAGACCCTATTACTTGAATATCCTTTTGAAGTCGGTTGTTTCTCGCAAGTGACTTAACAAACTCAATGTCATGGTCAGCAATTGGTATGACAGTGACGCACGAGTTCTTCACTGGATCATATATGTCCTTACGGCTATCTGGTAGACAAGCTGGTGCTCTAGTGCACCGTTTCGTCACTTTGTCGATATAGGGTCTTTTGCCGTTGTAATATGTTTCACAGTTTACTGGCATGCAATCGTTTAATGGATCCTGATCCTCGTGCTGACAATGTGTTACTCCTTCGTTGACTAGATCGTCTCTTGCGTTCGCGTTGTCTCTACCTTTGAGTGTAGTATCAAAGTGAATCGTCAGAGTTTCTCTGGATATTTCTCTTTTTCTGTCGTTTGGTCTGGAATCCACGTGGATGGTGCAAAAGCCTACTCTTTCAAAGGATTCTAACAAAGGTGCGACTAGCTTCAAGACTTTGCTCGTTTCTGTAACAATATCAAATAATAATATTCATAGTCATCGACGGCGTGATGGCTATATGAAATTGCTATCACAACACAATGCTGAGTCGGACACCATTTTAAAGCAATTAAGTTTTTTCATTACATAGCTAGCTTATTATGTGTTTGGTAATTTAATAAAATAGTTTAATACGATCCTTGTAAATCATGTAAAAGCTATAAATAAAGATTTTGTTCTTCTTATAGTTGTGATAAGATATATGTATGTTTGGAAAATCTGAGAGTGTAGTGGACGGGATTTTAAAGCTTGGGACAAAACGGCGCGTCCATGATCTAAGAAAGCAGGTCTGCTCTTCCAGGAGTGTCGCCAGGTGACGTCACTGTCCAGTTGCCACTTTATTTCAACAAAATGTAGAAGTTGGAAAACAAAAGTGATATGATAAGGGTCAATTAAAAAATCCATTAAGATATGTGAATCGTCAATTATGTTTGTTAGATCAGTCAAAACAGCGTTAGTTAAATACAAGTCAAGATTATAAATAATGGGTAAATACAAAACCACTTAGTTTTAATAGATTCATACAGAAGCTCGGGGAGTTACGATTTTACGCTACTGGTATCACCCGGAAACACAGTCGTCGTCCCATTCGCCGATGGCGTCGATGACGTTGCCTGGAGACATCGTGTCTCGGAAGAGCATACCTTGTTTTCTTATACCATGGGCACGTCAAATAGGCAGAACGCGGGACGCGAAGCGGGAGCGCGTCAGGCGCGCAGTGGACACTGCAATTGCGATTCATTGCTTTTAACTTTTTAAGGGAAAAGTTTCGCGTAGTTGATGCTCCCGCTTCGCGTCTTGCATCCCGCGTGTTTGACGCGTAGGTTTGGCCGAAACCTAAACATTATTTATAACTTTATTGGATCCACATAGATAAAATATAATGTACTTTTACTACAAAATTAAAGTAAATGCGTTACGAGAGTGCAAAGGACAAAGAATAGGTAGAGCTTTTTATGAAATATCTCGTTTGGGAATAGCTCCCACCACTGTTGGTTTTGTCGCCAAGTGCAACGCAGTGATCTAACTCGAAAGGTGTACATATATATATTTGTAGGTATAAGAGATTACAGGTTTATATCATTAGGTTATTTATTATGTACCTAACTATAAGTACCTACTCCAATTAAAAAACCTGGATATTTTTTGTATACAAAGGAGTGAAAAACAAGAAATATTAGTGGAAAACATTTAACGACATTGTTAACATCGAAGCCAAGCACAGAATCTCGAAACAATTTTTGGTTTTGAAAGAACATTCATAATTTGCAACTAACTACTTTGTTTCATAACTGCGCATATTTTTACAATAACTAGCTGCTACCTGCGCCTTCGCCCGCGTTTTATCGGGATAAAAAATAGCCTATATGATATTCCAGGTTCCAAACTATACACATAC
The DNA here is from genome assembly GCA_947859395.1 of Eupithecia insigniata. Classification (NCBI taxonomy): domain Eukaryota; kingdom Metazoa; phylum Arthropoda; class Insecta; order Lepidoptera; family Geometridae; genus Eupithecia; species Eupithecia insigniata. Next base: position 1,212,242 of record OX402023.1, on the reverse strand, counting down.
CAAATTTCAGCCCAATCAGTCCAGTAGTTTTTGCGTGAAAGAGATCCTTAAAAACTTTGACGTTTATAATATTAGTAGGATAGGATTTGTAAGTAAGCATCGGAAAATGGTACGTGTAAGGGTTGATTTGATGATGATGTTGACACAGGGTTCTGTGACGATATTATTTCATAATAAATGTAAAGTCGCAGGGAGTCGTTGGATGGAGGCGGCTCTGGACCGCTAATTCGTGGCGTCGTATGGGGGTGGCCTATGTTCAGCAGAGGACGTGTCCCGTACACGTCCACTGCTGAACATAGGCCTGATGATGTAATGTAAAAGAGGTAACAAAGGTGCATCGCAAGCACTCTAGTACTTGCTTGCACGTGCATTTCTGTGGGAATGCTTTCAGTAAGGGTTTGGTCTTCGTCGCGACAACGTCACTGTTTCACCTAAAACTGTACCACGGCTAATAAATTCTAGTTTCAGTTCAAAATTATCTTCATTGAACTAAACTTCCACAAGTGGACAAAAAATTTATGTGAAGAGAATATCGATAACACCTTATTTATTATTTGATAAATAATAACTATGTATAAAATTTGACTTGTATATGTGCTTATTAACCGACTTCAAAAGGAGGAGGTTCACAATTCGTCTGTATCTTTTTTTGATATCTCCACCAATTATGGACCGATTTTGAATTTTTTTTCACTACTGTATAGAAAATGATCTCGAAGGGGTCCCATAAAATTTGTATCCCCAGGGGATTAGTATCTATCCCGCAAAACTTAAAGTTTGTGTAAATGTAAGGGAATTTGAAGTCGGTTTATCGTTTTTTAAAACACGCCATATTATTTTGTAAGCCTAAAGAAATAAAGTTATTGATTCTGATTCTAAACTTAGGTCCTTACCGCCGGGTAGAAGCTCGGTACACTCTCCCACAATCTGAACACTATTGCAGTCTTGAACTTCACCGGTCAAGCAACACTCGTCAGGGATCAGTTCAACTTGATGATCATCCACTGAGGTATTGTTCAGCTCAGCGTAAAACTCTAAACCAACTTTGCAGAGTGAGGGAGGAACTAGACCACTTCTGGTTACTTTCAAATCGGCAGTTCGGGCTGCTGTAAGGAATATTGTAAAGTAAAATAATTTGTAAAAATTCATCTGATGTGAAAATTGAAGTCATATTTTGACAGTGTTTTGACTATTGACAAAAAAATTATCTATACTCTATGGCATAGAAAATGTACTAAAGAAAAGTAAAGTATGCTTATTATTTACTAGCTGTTCCCCGCAGTTTCACACGCGTTAAATTTGAATTTCACACTTCTAGGGGGATAGAGATTTTTCCCGTTAATCTCTCACGTGAATTTGATGTTTTTCCAGGACAAAAAGTAGCATATGTTACTCTCCATCCTTTCAACTAACTCTATGCCAAAAATCAAGTCAATTGGTTGCTTAGTTAGGCGATCAACATACTGCCCCACACCTTGTAAAGATATGTACCCATTGTCATAGTAAAGCGATTGGTTACCTCTGCTAACAAGAGATATGTATGCAGAAGACAGGCTACGAACCTCTCCCAAACGGAAACGGATTTTTCCATGCGGTTTTGTTGTTGTTTCACGTAGAATGAAATGGGGCGCGCTATTAGTGAGAAAGCGCGTCTAACCATCTATGCGAAGCTGTCATGTGGCTGTGTGCGTGTGCTTGGTGTTGGTAGGTTTGATATTTTTTCGTACTTTCGGATTAATTTTGATTAAACGATTAATTTCCAAAATATTTTTGATTGTTTATAATATTGAATATATTTAGGATGTTTGCAGTGCGACAGATTTTCGAATAAAGGTGTCTCATCATCATCATCAGCCCATACACGTCCACTGCTGGACATAGGCCTCCCCCGTACGACGCGACAAATAGCGGTCCTGAGCCGCCTCCATCCATCAACTCCCTGCGACCGCTACGATGTCGTCGGTCCATCGAGTGGATGGTCTCCCATGTAGGGGGGGATTTGCCATAATCACCACGCTTGGCAGGCGGATTGGTGATCGCAGTGTTGGGGTTTAAAAATACTCAGAAGGAAGCTGCTGCCTTTCCTCTGGTAGGTTCCCTTAGTCGGCTTTTACGATATCCACGGGTTGAGTTGGAGGGTTCGATATTCGTACGCCGCGACCCCACGGCTTATAAAGGTGTCTATCATTCATAAAAAATCGCTTGAAGATGACTCAATTTGGTGGTGAAAATTAGTTTCGCTCTCATTTAAATATCATTATGTTTTTTCAAAAACTAAACCGCTGCAAACAGCTGTTTTTCATCCGATTACGTATGGAAAATTTCAATAAGATCGGGGACATAGTTTCCAAATGAAGCGGCAAGTACGTTTGTATGGGGAATAAGGCTATCCGTTCCGTTCTTAAGGCACAATACATACTTAAAAATAAGGGATTCATATAAACAAAAACGGAAGAGATTAAATACCAAACAAATTTATTTTAAGAATTCACATTACTTTAACTACAAACCTTAATCTAACTGAGCATATTGTACATCTATCACAAAAGGTTCGCTGTTAACTAAGATCTCTCAATCCACATGTATTTTGTTGAGCAAATAACATTTTAATGTTATTTAGAACTAGCTTCTGCCCTCGGCTTCGCATGCATTTTACCGGGTTAAAATATGTCTGTACCTGCGATACCGTCTACCTTCCTGCAAAATTTCACTAAGGTCCGGTCATCCTTTTAGGCGTAAAGAGGTAACATTCGAATTTATAATAACATAACCTACGGCAATGCAGTCAGCGTCTTGGGGACGCTTCCAGTCAGTATTGAATATGATCAGTTGAGCTACCGCTAGATTGTTCAACAGTCTGCAGATAGCCCAACTGTTACATTGTATTTTGTTTTGCATCTTTTAGGTGAGTTTTTTGTCAATAAGTTACTTTTTTACAATAATTAACTAGCTGCACCCCGCGGTGTTGAAAGATCCGCGCCTTCTATTGATTTCAAATGTTGGGTCCAGATGACTCATATAATAAATAATGATAAATAAATAATAATGATGCACAATTCACAAAGCATCATCAAGATTCAAGCTTAAAGAACACTGAAAAAACTGATATACGACTTAATAAAATAAATTTTCAAAGAAATTTTAGGTAAATATAGAAAACACCCAGCCGAGCAATATTTGCAGATATATACAAAAATTTGTTTCATAGCTGAAATCGAACCCGCAACCCTCTGCGTCAAAGGAAGGTACTACACTGCGCCATATATTTGGTCGATTAAACTAATAATTCACCAAAAAAAAAAAACCTAAATTATTTTATATATCCTACTCTAAAAATATCACATAAATTCACTAAACATAGACCTAAACAAAGCTAAGAATAATCTTAAAACTATTAAAGCTAAAATTGTGACGAAGATATAATGCGTCGCCTTAAGCTTGAAATGTTTTTTTAAAGCCGCAGGTATCGTGTCCACGGGGTCTTTTAGTAGGTACACTCTGATTCCTCTGACATAATCGTAGAAGTACTCTGCCCAGTCTATTTTTGACATGTCAAAGTCAAACATGTGCTTGTCAGCGCTGCAAAGTTCCTTGTAGAGATTCTGCGTATTATTGTTGTGAAATTTCCATTGGCGAACGGCGAAATAGCCAATGACTTCTGAGAACTTGTTTATCTTCCTGTATGCTTTTCTTAACCTGTGAAAGACAAATATCCTAGAGGTAATTTAAACATTATTTACGAATTACTTATTCTCATTGTAAATGAACTTCTATAGTTTTTAGAGAAATAAAGCTTCTTTATTTGGGAGTCGATGGATGGAGGCGGCTCAGGACCGCTATTTGTGGCGTCGTACGGGAGAGGCCTATGTCCAGCAGTGGACGTGTATGGGCTGATGATGTTGAAAGCTTCTTTAACCTCAATATATAAATGAAAGGGAGGTACTGCCTTTTTCTTATTCTCAGGGGGTATAAAAGGTTCGTGCACGATCAAAGCTTAAACACAGGTTAAATAACACTAAAGCTAACGGAATATTTACCATGATTTGAGTTTTTAGTTCTCCAATATATCTGCCAATAAAAACTAACTCGCAGTGACTTCAGTTGTTCCGTGATCATGGCGCATGTAACTGTGCCGAAATATTGGAAAACTCAAAACTCAAATCATGGTAAATATCTCGTTAGCTTTAGTGTTGTAAATAACCACGATAGTTTCAAAAGTTTTACAGGTTAAATAAATAACCAAAACATATAAACGTCGTAATATCTCCCGAAACCAGTTAAGATCATCGAATTTTCCTTCTTCTGTCTCGCGCTGCTAAAAAACGGAATGAACCGCGGAAAGTCACCAAACAAAAAGAAAACAAAAATAATCTATTATAAAAATGATGGTACCAAATCATAAATATATGTTTACAATAGCACTGACTAAAGTACCTGACCAGACCCATGAAATACGACGGTCCTATTGGTCTTTAGAAACAAAAGAAATCGAGCAAGCCGGGTGTGGCAACCGGTTACTTCACAGAAAAATCACCCTTGTGGTGGTAAGGCAGATCTTACGCCGATGGTACCTACCTACGCATATTAAAAGTGTCAATGTAAGTATTGTATTCTCTTTGGTGTCAATGTTCAAACCAATCTAGGGATGCGCAAATGAAAAAATGTATCGATATATATTTTATCGATATTTATTATTAATATCGATATGCATAGTAAAAATTATCGATATTTCGATTTATCGATATTTTTGGCCATCATCATTGTGCAGGCAAAACGGAGCGTGTATCACCGGGCCATAGATCAATGAAACTAACCCTAAGCTACGGAATGTAGATTAATAGTATCTTTGACCCCAAGAAGAAGGAAGGAAGACCAACATATCGACCACAACTTTGACACTTACAGTCAAACATAATCAGTGCTTCCAATACAAAATAAATAGGAATGTGCCCCTTGTTGATATTTATCGATATCAATGAATAAGCTGTCCTACTATAATTTGTAACCGGAAATAGATAATTGTCTTCAATTAAAGAATATCGATTTTGATATAAATTTTGATATCCTGAAATAAATAACGAAAATAGATATATCGCTTTTTTAAATATCTCTAAGACTATCGATTAATTTCTGAAAAAATATCGATATTTTTTGCCCATCCCTAAACCAAACTATAATTTTTTTTGCAAATAGCAACGTACGCACTAACTATAGTTTCTTTCATCTTTGGAGGATTCTGCGACGTCATACAATTGTAAACTGATTGGTTAGCAGTATTCGGCCCTTGATATACTTATAACAATTATCATACATAGAAAGATATTATTTATCATACATAGAAAACACCCAGAACACCTGGAACAAATAACTGCTGATCGTACAAACACTTCTCCCAAGGCGGGGATAGAACCCGCCGCCTCCTGCATCGCAGGCGGACCTTCACCCTAAGCGCTGCCATAGAGGTCTTCATTATTACCATCATCATCATCAGCCCGTATACGTCCACTGCTGAACATAGGCCTCCTCCAAACGACGCCACGAATAGTTGTCCTGAGCCGCCTCCATCCAACGACTCCCTGCGACCGCTACGATGTCGTCGGTCCATCGAGTGGGAGGTCCACACTCCGTTTCGCATTGCATCGCGGTCGCCACTCGAGAACCTTTACTCCCTTCAATATGTACAGTATGTATGTAATATGTACAAATAAATGATTTATCTATCTATCGTTTACTTACATAGGTTTTTTCCCAATACAAAGCGCGATGCCATCCACAAGGTAAGCCGGGATCCAATGCAAGAAGAAGACGTAGAGATTGTAGACAAACTTAGACGGAGTCAGGTGAAACAGGTAGTAGTAAACAGCTTGCACGCTTGGAACATCCAGCCCGTATACTTCATTATACTTCATGAACTTTTCTGGAAAGGAGAAAGAGACATGTAAGTATGTATATCATGGTATAAGAAAACAAGGTATGCTCTTCAGAGACACGATGGTCACGTGGGTGTCTCCAGGCTACGTCATCGCCATCGGCGAATGGGAAGACGACTCTGTTTCCTGGTGATACCAGCAGCGTAAAATCGTAACTCCCCGAGCTCCTGTATGAATCTGATAAAACTATGTGGTTTTGTATTTACCAATTATTTATCATGTTGACTTTTAACTAACGCTGTTTTGACTGATCTAACAAACATAATTGACGATGTTTTTTTTTTATGGATTTTTCTATTGACCCTTATCACATTTGTTTCCCAACTTCTACATTTTGTTGAAATGAAGTGGCAACTGGACAGTGACGTCACCTGGCGACACTCCTGGAAGAGCAGACCTGTTTTCTTGGATCATGATGTATATCAATCAAATAAGAAATAAATTGATTATCTGTGTACTTGAATTATTTGTCCCCTTATGGATCAATAACACCTTATTTCTTATTTGATAATAATAACTATGTTTTTAGTATACAATTTGACTTGTCTAAGTGCTTATTTGTAAGCCTAAAGAAATAAAGTTATTGATTCTGATTCTGACAAAGTTGTGTTGCGATGTATTTTAATAGTAATGTAAATCAATGGTATTTAGTCATCATAGAGACTTTACATTTTTCCATGGTACGAGAATATTGATGAACTTCTGTTATTCCTCACCCCAAGTCAACGGCTTCTGCTCTGATGATACATAGTTATACACCGGCGGGGGTAGATCCAATGGAGGAGCATCCTCGTGATTCCCAGGGTATTCCTTGGCAGTCTTCCATGCGGTGGCTATGCAGGCGTTGACAACCATATCTCCGGGTACCAGGTCGGCGATGGCTTTCGGGTTACAGTTGAGGACGTGGAGGAGGCCAACTCCTGCTCCAACTACCACCTGGAAATAGAAAAATAGAAATACAATCACACCGATGGATACATGGATGGATGTTTGTTACTTCTTTACGTCAAAATTAAATTTAGAAAGATAAACTTTATTAAAATATTCTTGCTCAGTATAGTCGAAATTTATTGATGTTCGAGTTAAATATATCTATATCAATATTACCTATGGATCAATTAATTGGTGATATTTATTTTTTATTTTTATTCATTTATTATTAGCTTAATTTTGATAGGTTCAAGAGGAAGGTTTTTGTGCACATTTTAGTATCAGCGTTGCACCCGTGCGAAGCCGGGGCGGGTCGCTAGTACCATAATAAAATATCGTTGTTAGGACCCACATATGTATATTGACTTTTATTGAAAGTTGACTTTATATTTATTTGTTTTTATTTATATATTTCCACCGTAGGTACACATGTTACACTTGATGTCGTTAATTCTAACTATATTATAATATTCACACAAACTTTTCACATAGGAAACACCATAAGGGATTGTACAAGGAAAAACAGACAAACATGTGCCAAGTGCTGCTGTACAGGGGCGTTGTCAAACTAAACAGAATGTATAATAATTTTACATAATCAAAGAAAATAAGTGTCATAATATAAAGTGTCAGTAAAAATCAAATCTAAAATTAATTTAGTTTCATAATTATGTCAATACTAAAATAAAGCTGCTGTATATGGGCATTGTCAAATAAACTACTATAAAAATATGCACTAAATACAGAATCAATGAAAAACAATGTCAAAGTAGAAATAAAATGAATATTTGCTGCTGTAGAGGGGCATTGTCCAATCAAAATAATAATGTCAATAGGAATAAAATGCATGTCTATTTAGACTGCACCTATAGGACTTACCCCTGTAGGACCGTAGACGTTGTCAATCCAACCAGCTAACGGCTCCCGCGCTGTGCCGATCACTAAAACAAACATTTACATGAAATGACAGTAAAATATGCACAAACATACAAATAAAAACACAAAAATATTTTTTTTCCACGTCGAGTTTGGGTTTTTTGGATTTGTCTTCCCAAGCACTTCTTTGTTCTTGGTTCTAGACACTGAATTGAGAATAATACAATAGTAACTTATTATTCCCAATTCTGTGGTTCTATTATTCCCAATTCTGTGGTTCTAGATGATATAAAAGCTTGTACTTAAGTTTTTTAAATATAAATTTCTCTTAATAATGTTTTGAGTCTGGGTATCCAATGCTGAGCATGTCTTCGTGGGGGTTTTCCATACAATACGTTGCTAGGCGAATTGGTGATCGCAGTAATGTGGAAAATACACAAAACGCTTGTTGCCCTTTGCCTGGTAAGTTTCCTCAGTCTTACGATATTTACGGGCTGAATTGGTGGGTCGATTCTAATGTCTGGGTGTTCCCTTAAAACTTACCGATGGAAGGTCTGAACAGCGCTACTGGAAGTCCCTTGGAGTATTTAACTACTATGTCTTCGGCTGTTGCTTTTGTGTAGGCGTAGGTGTTGGGGTAGTCTCCTAGAATCCTGAAAGGGAGAACACAAATAATTAAAAACAAGCCTTTTCACCTGGGACGAAAGTGCTTAGGTATAAATTGTTGAACACTGCGCGCAAAAGAAAATTTTGGATTTTTGTGTATAGAGTTGTTTACAAACATGGTACATTAGTACATTGAAAATGGCTGGAGTATCTATAGGTTAGAAAATTGCAATAAAAAACTCAATTGTTTACCCAGATGTGATGTTATTCAGGACCTTGGTATCCATAGTTTCTACCAAGTCGATGAGCTTGTCTCCTGGCAACGGACTCTCGTAGAACTTCTCGTCTATCTCTTGTTGGATGCAGTTACTGAAATGAAGAAAAAGTTCAGTTAGCTAGCGTATTTTTAAACCAAGATAGAAATATTATATGAATTGTGGATGTTTTAAGACTAGTGTTTTCAAAAAATTATCTGTGCGTCTGGTCGTGTCGATACGTGACCCGAGAGCTGGTGAGTATCTGGCGGAGAGCATTAGCATTGCCATACAGCGGGGCAATGCAGCCAGCGTCTTGGAGACGCTTCTGACCGGTATTGATAAGGACCAGTTGAGCTACCTCTAGATTCCTTGCACCAGTATGCAGTTAACTCAGTGGTATATAACTCCTAGTTCTAAAAATAGCACCGATAAGGAATGTAACTCGCTGCCTTCTGATGTTTTCCGGCCAAATACAACCTAGGTCTCTCCAAGACAAGAGTGAATAGGTGTCTTCTAGAACTTCGTGATACATCGTCGACCTCATCGTCACTTTCCATCAGGTGAGATTGTGGACAAATGAAGGTCTATACACATTGAAAAAAGTAAGGGCTAACCTATTATAATTAATAAAATAAAGGTTGCCTGGAAGAAATCGATCTTAGCGATAAGGCCGCCCATTGTGCCACTGTTTCTGTGTTTGTGTTTTCCTGTTCCTGTTTCCTTGGATCATGATGTATATCAATCAAATAAGATATAAATTGATTATCTGTCCATTTTTTTTGTTCCCGGATAAGTGACAAAGTTTAGTTTTAGTTGTATTGTATAGTTAATTGTTATCTAAAATAACATGATTTAATTGACTTGAATATAGGTACCTTATATGCAATCAAACAACCAAGTAAACTCAAAGACCAATTAAATAGTATGTACTATATCCTTATTTACTACTATATGCTTATTCAGTACTATATCCTTATTGCAATATAAGTATAGTTAACGGGTCACTACTAGGAAATTACTTGAATGCGATAATTCCTATTCAAATATTACTGATTGTGGTTCGCCTCGAACTTTGATCTCGTGACTTAACTGTGCCAAACACAAAACAATCAGAATTTGTTTTCTTTTTTTTTATGAAAAACTACCACCAGGTTATCATGCAATCAAATTATAAACAATTTCTAAATTTGACTTATAAAAAGTTGTATGTATAATTTCTCAAGTAAAACATTTTTACCAAATAGTAGGCTATTTGGTTGGTTTTGATATGGTGACTTTTGCTCGTTGTCGATATCATTTGTATGAAATAGCCTACTATAATATATATAAGCTATATATAATATATATAAGCCGAATTTAGAAATTGTTTATAATTTGATTGCACGATAATCTTGTGGTAATTTTCATAAAAAAAAAGAAAACAAATTCTGATTGTTTTGTGTTAGAAATTTTACTAGAAAGAGAGGACTCTTACTATAAGTTATAAGAGTCCTCTCTTTCTAGTAAAATTTCTAAATATATAATACATCATCTATCGATGATTACATCAATGATGTTAATGCTTGGCCAGATGTCGCTCCGTTCCGCACTGACAGTAGTATGTAAGAAATTCAATGTTCTGTTAAGCTTTATAGACATTTTTGACATGTAACTAAATCGTATTAAATTTAGGTTTAGAAAACATGTATTAGACACTTAAGTGATATTATAATGTGCTAGTGGTTTCTTTTTCACTTCTTCCACTAGTGGACAAAAAATTGAAGTGAAGAGAATATCAATAACACCTTATTTCTTATTTGATAATAATAACTATGTTTATAGTATCAAATTTGACTTGTCTAAGTGCTTATTTTGTAAGCCTAAAGAAATAAAGTTATTGATTCTGATTCTGATTCTATACATCATCACATCATGTTGGACAATGCCATCGTCAAATAACATCATCTAGCCCCAAGCTAAGCAGAGCTTGTGTTATGGGTACTAGATGATTGATATACATAATACAATATATTACATAAATAGATATTTTTACTATACATAGAAAATACCCAGAACACCGGAGACAAATATTTGAAGATCGTACAAATATTTGTCCCAAGGCGGGAATCGAACCCGCAACCTTCAGCGTCACAGGCGGATCTTCGCCCGTCGCGCCACATTGGTCGTCAAATATATATATCAATCAAGAGCTATCATCGGATCACTCGCATTTTCAGTTCTCATAAGCCGGTTACTGACTGAATGTACCATTTATTGAGGTACTGACAGCACAAACGCTCGCTGTGTAACACGTTACATTACGCCCCGTAATGCCGATCAGTACCCACCTTAAATCTTAATATTATAAATGCGAAAGTGTGTTTGTTTGTTGGTCCTTCCTTCACGCCCTTACATAGCAATCAATTGACTTGATTTTTGGCATAAAGTTAGTTGAAAGGATGGAGAGTATCATATGCTAATGTTTGTCCTGGTAAAACATCAATTTCCCATGGGAGATGTACGGGAAAAACGACCTTTTTATCCCCCTAAAAATGTGAAATTCGAATTTAAGGTTGTTGATGAAACTGCGGGGAACAGCTACTAAAGAATATTTACCACCGAGATCTAAGATCAGTTCAGTCGCTCGATACATTAATTATTATGTTGCGTTATAAATCATTGACCAGTTCGCAACCTGAGGTCGGTTATATAATATACTAGTTTCTGCTCACAGCTTCGCACGCGCTTTTCATGTACCCTATGTCCGTCCCCGGGATACCATCTACCTCCCTGCCAAATTTCATTAGGATCCGTTCAGCCGCTTCGGCGTGAAAACGCCAGACAGACATACAGACAGATAGACAGATTTAACTTCACATTTATAATATTAGGATTATGATTAGGTTTTGCTCGGGGCTTCGCTTCGCTTCTATGAAAACGTTTAAAAGTAATTTGTATCCCATAAAAACCGGTTTATGGGATAAAACGTTGCCTGTTTTATTACAGGCCTAGAATCTTTGTAAAATTTTAGACCAATTCCGTTCCGTTCCGTTCAGTAGTTTTGGAGTAAAAAGGTAACAAATGTCTAAACTTTCGCATTTATAATATAACCCCCTTATTCATAATGGTCTGCTAGCTAGCAGTGTTATTTCTCACTCTGACTTATGTCAATAGAAGAAGACAGAGTGACAATTAGCAATGCTTTGTTAGCAGACTATTATGAATAAGGGGGTGTTTAAATGGTAGCTAGGAAACCGCCCCGGCTTCGCACGGGTAGAGCGGCAGTAGAGCATATTATGATATGTATAGTAATAGGGATAGTAATCTATCCTTGAAAGATAGATAAATGCCATCGCGGACTTTTTTGTAGAACCATAAAAGAGGAATAACCCAACTTGAATTGTTTTTTATATCTTAAAGGAATTAGGCAGCGTTTTAGATGAGAGCTCCCAGGCGGCATGACTTTTTCCGACAATTCTAACAATTATCGTTATATTTCAACCAAATCACGCAAACAAATTATATACCTAAACTCTCTACTACCCCAAACTCTAAATTTCTCGTGAATCATCCCTACCGATTAATGAAAACCGCATGAAAATCCGTTCAGTAATTTTTGAGTTTATCGTGAACAGACAAACAGACAGAAGCGGCAGAGGACTTTTTTTATAATACGTAGTGATTTAAAGGATTTCATTTTAATTATATGCAATGACAGTCTGTATTATAAAAAGCTAATACATAATTCTACTAATATTACAGAAGCGAAAGTTTAGGAAGCCGTTGCCGTCGTTACGTAAGAATCGACCTCTTCAGCTCAGAATGTCGTAAGGTCCGACTAAGGGAACCTATCAGAGAAAGAGCAGCAGCTTCCAAAAAAGGAAGAGCAATACTTGCCAAAATTAAAAGTATTTCACAAACTTCGTTTGGCAATTACATAAAAATTGTACATAATCACTACATATTATAAAACAAAGTCCTCAGCCACTTCTGTCCGTCTGTCTGTTCGCGATAAATAAAAATACTGAACGAATTTTATGCAGTTTTCAAACAGCAAAACTGCATAAAATTCGTTTAGTATTTTTTACAATTCATGAGAAAGATAAATAGTATATAAATAACTATATTCTTACCCCCTTATTCATAATGCTAGCTGTTTTAAGTTAGCAGACTAACTTAAAACAGCTGCTAAGCAGTGTTACTTCTCACTCTGACTTATGTCAATAGAAGAGGACAGAGTGAGAATTAGCAATGCTTTAAGTTAGCGGACTATTATGAATAAGGGGGTTATTATATATTCTTATTTGTAGGTTGTAGGGTCGTCAAGGTTTTGTGTAAATTGGTTGAAATATAACGATAATTATTGGAAGTAATGACAACATAAGCCTTTGTTTACAAAAAAATCTTGAATTCTTGAATCGAGTATACACATCGTAATAATTTTTACGACCTTCGTAGCCTATGGCTTGCTATGTATGTGTAATAACTTATAACACTGTAGGTGCTTAACTATATATTGCTTTGTACAACATTGTTCAAACATCAAGTTTATGTTATTTTACAGGCTATAAAACAAATTAGATAAGTTCTACTTTGTTGTTAATAAAAATACCTTTTATTAGGTATATCAGGGCTGTCTAGTCCAGGTACCACCGCGGGCCGAAAGTATCGTATTTAGTGGAAGGCAAAAAAAATCATCATCATTTACAGACGTATTTTAACCACTGCAGGGGCTTTCGCCATGACGCCCACAACCGGTTCGTTCCTCAGCCTTCGCTGACCTTCATTCGCCCCTTAAGGGATATTATCGGTCACCCGCGAAATTAAAAATAATTCGGGGTTTTTGTATTTTGTGCGTTCCACAAGTTATAGAACTAGGAGAAAAGAAGTAAGTATATCAAATTGTAAAAGCGTAATAGTAGTGGATTAGAAACATGTCGCGTGCCGAACATGTATTCATTCAAATGATGAAGGTGGAGGACGAGTGGATGGTATATCCATCAGATAAGGATTTTAATCTGCTAAGGTTATCGTTTCAGTCTATTAATAGACTAACCTGTAAGCTGTAGAGATGTAAACCAACGCCTTCAACTTGGTACAAGCTCGAGCCAGTTTACATATCTCTCGTGTAGGTACCCCTCACGTTGAACTCGATAGCTGTCTTGAGAGGGTAGTGAAAGGTATATCAACCACATAAGGATTCTATTCTACTAACGGTTTTCGTATCAGACTATTAATAGACTGACCTGTAAGCTGTAGAGATGTGAACCAACGCCTTCAACTTGGTACAGGCTCGAGCCAGTTTACACATCTCTCGTGTACCCCTTACGTTGATCTCGACAGCTGTCTTCAGAGGCTCGTCGAAGCGAACTGTTGCTGCTCCATGGAAGATTATCTCTACCTGGAAAATTAATAGATTTAGGTTATTTCAATTGAATAAATAGAATGTTTTAATAAACAATTAATAATGTTGGACAATCCACACAGCATCATCTGCCCCAAGTTAAGCAGAGCTTGTGTTATGTGTACTAGATATCTGATATACATAATACAATATATAACATAGATAGATATTTTTTAAATACATATAAAATACCCAGAACACCAGAGACAAATATTTGCACATCGTAAGTACAAACATTTGTTTCAAGGCGGGAATCGAACCCGCAACCTCGTGCGTCGCAGGCGAACCTTCGCCCACCGCGTCACAGAGGTCGTCAGTTTTGTCTGTTTATGGCGGTGCAAAGGTTTCGATAAGTCAGTCTCGTATGCTAAAGAGGAACTTCCTACCGCGAGCACTTAGGTTGTGGAATGATCTCACTGCTTAGGTTTCCTCATGGACTTTACTCGTATGTCTTTCATACAGGGATTCTAAAGCATTTATGGGGTCTGCAGCGCGCGTGTAACGTCCCTGACGTTGCAGGTGTCCATAAACTGCGGTAGAGATGCGCGACTGTGAACGATCTGACTAGTCGAATGATCTACAACTACTAATTTCCTCATTCGACCTGAATATTAGTAATATACTAATCTTCAAAATCGAACTCTACTAATTAGTCTACTAATTGTAATTACTAATGCCTCTACGAATTGATCACTCATGGCTCCGATTCGACTTTGTTAGTCGACCGATTGTTTTGTGTGAATGGAATGAATTAATTATTCGACGCTTCTGCGGGGATTGAACGGATTAGTAACTAATTTGTTTTAACGAATTGAAATCGTCTTATGCTGTCGAACGAACGACTGGCGATTACTAACCAAATTAGTTAGGAATTTGCTCTAGTCATTCGAATCGTTCGAATGATTTGTCAAGTCGAATAATTTGAATGAAATCAATCACAATCTCGCATCTTTAGGCTGCGATAACAGCTTTCCATCAGATCGCACGCTTGTCTTGACTCTTTGTGGTAAAAAAGTCTCTTGTATCCAGTCTTGTTTAAATACCTTCTATATGAAATATAACCCAGCTTTGTTCCACCATCCCAAGACCTGTCTCAAAATCAGCGCCGCTAGTAGCTTCGGCTTGTAGCGGCATAATGCTGACACAGGGACTTTTTGGACCCTAGTAACATATTATTTGTAATTGTTTATATCTATTTACTTCAAGTACATACATATATGTATTATGTTTCTTGTACTTTGCCACTATCGTAATCTGTGGTGCTATGTATATTAGCACACAGATCCCCTAGTACTATCCAACAATCCTATCCATCCACGGTTGTCTGGTAGAGATCGCTCTCGAGCGATAAGAACGCCACTTGTAGTTTAGTATTGAAGTTGTTTTTTTGTATTTCTGTTTCTTACCAATATGTGTGCAATAAAGAATTTTCTAGTTATCTATCTATGTATGGTATCAAAAGGATTAGGCAGCATTTTCGATGAAAGCTCCCAGGCGGCTTGACTTTTCCCGACACTTCAACAATCGTTATATTTCAACCAATTTACACAAAACCTTAATAAATTATATGCTTAAATCTTCCTCATTATTCACTCTATCGATTGGTGAACATCATATGAAAATCCGTTTAGTAGTGTTTGAGTTTATAACGTCCCATAATGCGTGTCGGTCACCACCATAAGGAGTGCCTTACCTCATTGGCAATGGTGGTCCGGTCCTCGGGACTGATGCCCAGCTCAAGAAGACCGACGTCGCCTTCTATGATGCTAATCTTGTCTATGAAGTCTGGGTGGAGCTTCCTCAGTTGGGCGTAGAGCTGGAAGATTTTTTTTTTTAATATCAAATATCAAATATCAAAGTGCTTTATTTCCTTTAGACCTTACAGGACCCTTGGACACGTCACAAAATTAAAATTACATAAGTAAAACAGGGAAATAAAGTGATCACTTTGATTTTTTGTTCACTTCAATCTTTTTAAGGTAAAGTAAAGAAGCGAACAAGAAACCTTTACCTTGTTAGGTTGTTAGTTTTCGAGTTTATATTTTTTGACCCAGTAAACTTTGTTCTGCCATGGTTCTGCTTAAAATCAGAGACGGCGTTGCATAAGAAAAATGTTATAGAAAACAAATTTTCTTAAAGTTTCGCGAAATTTTAGTATTTTTAAAAACTGATTCTGCTATTCGGGGAGGAGAAAAATCCAACAAAACAAAGATTATTAAAATCAGTCCAGCCCTTCGTGAGTTATAAATGTTATAATGGGTACGAACGGTAAACAAAATAAGCAATTTTTTTACACAATTTTGTTCTCATTCATTATAACATTGTATTTTCCATCTATTCTATAATTAAGAATAATATTTCAATACACTTAAGTTAATAACGGGATATTTACCATGATTTCAGTTTTGAGTTCTCCAATATTTCGGCACAGTTACATGCGCCATGATCACGGAACAACTGAAGTCACTGCTAGTTAGTTGCATTCGATAATGAAACCGTTGGTAGTGTTAACATTCGTAGCAAACGACAAAGAAAATGGGTTAATCGATATATCTGCAAAACCGAAAACAAAGTATGCTCTTCCGAGACACGATGGTCACGTGGGTGTCTCCAGGCTACGCCATTGACGCCATTGGCGAATGAGAAGACGACTCTGTTTCCTGGTGATACCAGTAGCGTAAAATCGTAACTCCCCGAGCTCCTGTATGAATCTGATAAAACTGTGTGGTTTTGTATTTACCAATCATTTATCACATTGACTTGTATTTAACTAACGCTGTTTGGACTGGTATAACAAACTTAATTGACTCACATTTTTTTATTGATTATTCAATTGACCCTTATCACATTTGTTTCCCAACTTCTACATTTTGTTGGAATAAAGTGGTAACTGGACAGTGACGTCACCTGGCGACATTCCCGGAAGAGCAGACCTATTTTCTTGGATCATGTGCAAAACTTACTCGCAGTGATTTCAGTTGTTCCGTGATCATGGCGCATGTAACTGTGCCGAAATATTGGAGAACTCAAAACTCAAATCATGGTAAATATCTCGTTAATAACTTCAGTGTTGTAAACATGATAATTTCAAAAGTTTTATTATATATAATACGAAGCGACGCGTGACCCGAGAGCTGATGAGTATCTGGCGCAGCGTATTAGCGGCCATACAGCGGGGCTATGCAGCCAGCGTCTTGGGGACGCTTCCAACTGGTATTGATATGGACCAGTTGAGCTATCTGTAGATTGTTTGCAACAGTCTGCAGTTAGCTCAATTGTTTCAATTGTAAATGCTAGTTTAATTTCTTTATATTATTTGATTGTTATTTTCTTTATTGTTATAATACGTACCACATCATCGAATTGTTCTTGTAACCTCTTCGCAATGGTTTTGTTCTTTTTTGGCCTCGCGAGAAGGTATAGCCTCTTGATTTCTGGGCATGATCTGTAAAAAATATAAAATATACAGGGTGAATTTTCGAGACGGGGCTGTAAGGGGAGGTACTTTAACTGGTGTAGCTATACGAAAATGCTCTTACGAGACTTTCCATAATTTTTAGAGAAATATCAATGTTTCAGATTCAGATTCTATAACTATGTATATTTCTTTAGGCTTACAAAATAAGCACTTAGACTTAGGTTTTCCTCCACCTTCATAATTCGCACCGCTAAGGCCTTCTTACTCGCTGCCTGCTTCTGTTTTTCCGGCTAATTACAATCTGAGTCTCTTCAAGACAAGATTGAATAGGTGTCTTCTAGACCTTCTTGATACACCTTCGGTCACTTCGTCACCTTCCATCAGGTGCGATTGTGGTCAAACGAAGGTCTATCGATTATAAAAAAATACTTGGCAGATGGATTGGTGATCACAGCAGAGGTCGAAATGATACAGAAAGAAGCTGTAGCCTTTCCTTTGGTTGGTACCCTTAGTCGATTCTTACGACAACCACGGGCTGAGTTGTAGGGGTCAATCTTTACGTCGTCGCTATCGCCACGGCCACGGATTATCTTGCGGTGACCATATGCGCTGCCACTGCGCAGTGCGCAATAAAGATCGTAATGCCGATTGTGTTAGGAATATTAAGTAGTTGAATAATTCAGTGCACGACTGTTTGTGTGTACTAGTTTTTATTGCAAAACATAACAATGGAATTTCGATGTTAAGGTTAAGGAGGTTCTATTCCTGGTTAGAAAGAAAATTTGAATATTTCAACTCATTTTCAAAAAAGGAGGTGATCATCATCATCTTCATCTCCATACACGTTCACTGCTGGATATAGGCCTCTCCCATACGATGCCACAAATAGCGGCATGAGCCGCCTCCATGCATCGACTCCCTGCGACTGCTACGATGTCGTCGGTCCATCGAGTGGATGTGGTCTCCCATGTGAGGGGGGTTTTGCCATAATCACCAAGCTTGGTAGGCGGATTGGTTATCGCAGTGTTGGTGTTGAAAAATACTCAGAAGGAAGCTGCTGACCTTCCTCTGGAGGTTATCAATTCGTCTGTTATTAGAGGATCCGAATTAGAGAGGGCCTTCGTCTGTATGTCTGATGGTATAATAAATCTTTAATGACAAAGAAAATAACAATCAAATAATATAAACAAATTAAACTAGTATTTACAATTGTAACAATTGAGCTAACTGCAGACTGTTGCAGTTTGTTGTCGGATGGTTATATCTGATGAAGGTGATATTTTATATCAATAATGATAACATTTTTACACTGGTTTTTAAGTTTTACGGTTTACCGAGAAATCACTATTTGGAATCATTTTCTATGCACAAGAGGGCGGAGATATAGAATAAAATACCATATAATTATGGTCTAAGATCCGACAGACTAAGGGACGAATTTCACTATATCTTTTTAATAGATGAAAAGTGTTTTATATCAAAGATGATATCAATTAGATAGATATATAATGATTTATAATGATTTATTCAGAAATAATTATAACTAAACAGTTTGTTAAAAAGGTAAAAGAACTGGCGGCCTTATCTTTTACAGCGATTTCTTCCAGGCAACCAAAGCTTAAACGTAAAGAACAAAGGAAGGCGGAACAGGTGTTAAAAAAATTGGTGAATTATGGCCTGGACAGACTAAGAAAAATAAGTAATTAAAAATAGCAAGGTAGAAGGGGATTACCTTGTATCAGTTTTTCCTTACCGTTACTTTGTATCTCGCAACCTGAGAGAATAAACTCTGTCAATTGAGTTTCTTAGTATGATTTAATTTTTGAATTACTTGATCATAGTCTGACCTTTTTTTTCAGCCCATTCGCTATATACCTACTTCATAGAATGAGAATCAGAATCAATAACTTTATTTCTTTAGGCTTTCAAAATAAGCACTTAGACAAGTCAAATTTTATACTAAAAACATAGTTATTATTATCAAAGACGAAATAAGGTGTTATTGAAACATAACATACTGTCTTGGCGTGTGTGTGATATAAAAGACTTCAATAATATCCCAAAAATTTACAACTCCGGCAGGACTTGAACCCGCGACCCTCCCCTGAATTCTTTAAGATTACCTCAAGTGCATAAGCACTATAATAACAAAAAACCTTTTAAAATACTTTTTTTTCACTAAGCAGATGGGTGAATATCGTCCCATATTGGAATTTAAACCATGTTGTTTTTATTATTTCCGCCCGCTTGTGTATAGAAAAATAGCTGCTGCCCGCGCCTACGCCCGCGTTTTATCGGGATAAAAAATAGCTTTTATGGTATGCCAGGTCCCAAAATACCCATACCAAATTTCAGCCCTATCAGTTCTGTAGTTTTTGCGTGAAAGAGGAACAAACATCTATACATCCATCCTTACAAATTTTGAGATTTATTATATTAGTAGGATGATTCCGAATAGTGATTTCTTGGGAATATAATTTTTATGAAACTTATAAAAAATATAAATCCGAGAAATCACTTTTCGTACCGGAAAACTCAAAAACCAGTGTAAAAATGCAGGTGTTTATTTTGATTTTTAGTTTTTGTAAAAATCAAACATTTCATGTTTTAGCAGTCTTTGGGGAGGGAGTGGAAGGCTTTCCCCTATTGGATTTGGGGGAGGCCATTATCTTTTAGTGGACTTCTTTAAGCTGACGTAGGGTAAAGTCCGCATTAATGCCCCTGGTTGCATTTCCTTCTTGAGTTCAAGTGTTTTAATATATTCACAAAATTAAATGCAAGAATATGAATTGTGATAATGTATATTAACTGACAGTATATTTTCCACAAATTTACATAAAGTAATGTAAATCATACCACACGGCCTAGGTAAACGATTCCATGTAAATATGGACTTATTTATATACATATGTACTTCGCGTACATAAAATATTATTGAACAATGTTGAACACACACAGTATCATCATCATCATCATCATCATCCAACGCTGCTCCGTAGTCATCTCAGCTTTCTTCATTTTGTATTGTAGTGGTTTTATCATCCGTGACGTCATCAAACGGACCTGTCAGAAGATCAGCGTTGGCTGCAAACGTGACTAACATTATGCTGAGACGGGGATCATATTGTGACTCGAGCAAGTTTATAGTAGCATTAGCTGCTGCCCGCGTCTTCGCCCACGTTTTATCGGGATGAAAATTAGCCTATATATTATTCCAGTTCCCAAACTATACCCATACGAAATTTCAGCCTAATCGGTTCAGTAGTTTTTGCGTAAAAGAGTAACAAATATCAATACATCCTTACAATTTTTTACATTTATAATATTACTAAAAAGTATAGCAAGTTTATAGTAGCATAGTAAATTTATAGTAGCATAGTATATATCCGTTTTTTTTTAAAAGTACATGTAGTACGAGTGGCAAGTACAACTTTCTATTTCTTAAAAATATACAGATCTCCTTCCCTTCTCCTTCCGTTCTCCTTCCCTTAACTCCTCTGGTAGGATCCCTTCCCTCCTCCCTACCTTGGCTCTTACGAAATCCACAGACTGAATTGAAAAGATCGATTCTGACGCCACGACCGACAAGTCCATCAAGCTAGAAAATAGCTGTTCTGCTTAGCAATAATAAGACGTTTTTTTTCCAGAAAATAAAAACATACTCCAAATTACTATAAATTTATACAGCTTTTTAAGTTTTGCGGGACTAATATTGAACGCTCGGGAATCAACGGCTATAGTTAAGGGATCACCTCGGGATTATTCTGTACGAAAAACCAAGAGAATAATCAAAATCGGTCCAAATTTGACGGAGAAATCGGCTAATATATAAAATTTATAATAACTTATTTAAGTTATTATTACTTAAAAAAATCGATTCGGGCGTTACTTTGCGGAATTCCGTTGCAAAATATTAGAATGAAAAAATATTTAGTAACAATTCCGCGTATAACCTTCTCTGATAGTATTCATTAAAGTAAGTTGTCTAATAATTTCGTCTCTCTTTTTTTCTTGAATCTTTTTTTTTGAAAATAGAACCGTCTTGGTGATGTTTTATGAAGGTTGATTCTTCCCTTCACGGTAGAATGCGAACTGTTTCGTTGCGGGTTAAATAGAGATTAAAAAAAAAGATGGTATTGGCGCTTAATCTCTAGAATTTTCTTCATTCCAAATCACAAACTTTTACGTTTAACTTCCAAATTGTGAACGTGAAAAATGTCATCAAGTGATAGTGAAGATGCTAATATGCAAATGGAAGCAAAGGGCAAAGAAACAATTATGAATCTGTTGCCGACAAAATCACGCGAAATATATTTAAAGAGTAACGAAAATTGTATGAAATGGAGAGATGAGAAACGTGTGGATTCTTTTACAGAAGGGGTTTTTCTCACTTATTTTGATGAATTATCGAAAAAATTCAAATCATCGACTCTTTGGAGCACATATTCAATGTTAAGAATGACCTTACAAACGAAACACGACGTCGATATTAAAAAATATGTAAATTTAACGGCTTTACTGAAGAAATTGTCCACTGGATACAAGGCAAAAAAATCTAAAGTCTTGACGACACAAGAAATCGAAACATTTTTAAATAACGCTCCAAATAAACAATAATAATAACTCGGTCTTGTCATCCAGTATAACAACCTCGTATATAATGGGATGGTTTAGACCCTTGTAAAACAACTATTATTTTATAAAAAACATACATAATAACCGAACATAGAACCCCCTTTTTTCGAAGTCGGTTAAAATGGGTCGGTTACATATAGTTTTCCCCAAACGCGTCAATTCACATTCCAGTCTTGGGTCGTAAACTTCATATGAAATTAACTTGTTATAGCAAGACCGTTTTGTATTATCTTATGCAGGTCACGAGACTGAAGGATATTTATCAAGTGAAGTACGTGGAAAAGAATACTAAAGAATACTAAATGATCAAGGAATGCGTTTTTGTGCGAAGGGAGTACCGACATGCCGTGAAATCGAAAAAAAAAAACAAATTTCGTAATGAAAGTAGGTACCGCCTACAGTATAGAAAAAAAGATAAAAATAGTTTATTACAGCAAATAATATCGCGTGTTTTAAAAAACGATAAACCGATTTCAAATTCTCTTAGTTTTACACTTATTTTAAGTTTAGCGGGATAAATACCGACTTCAAAAGAGGGGGTTCTCTATTCGTCTGTATATCTTTTTTTTGTAAGTATATCTCTGCCAATTTTGGACCGATTTTGAAAATTGGTTCTTTCACTTCGGGAATATTTTCTATACAATAAGAAAATATTCCCGAAGGCGTCCCATAAAAATTTTATCCCCAGGGGATTAATATTTATCCCGCAAAACATAAAATAAGTATAAAAGTAAGGGAATTCGAAGTCGGTTTATGGTTTTTTAAAACACGCGATATCATTTAAATAGTAGTAACCTTCAAGAGAGTATGATCTTTATGGTATGCCTCCAAATATACTCCAATAAACTTGTTAGGCACTCTGTGTCGTCACTCCACAAGGGCCCTACTGAAAACCAGCCCAGTATTGGACAATTATTACCCAATACTGCATAACGCTGAGATGAGCCCTTTTTACCCCATTTTTAATAATTAGTAAAGTAAAAAAGTTAGTTTATCTCCTATGTTAATTTTAGACGTTTTATATATTGTTCATGTGATTTCATCATCATCAGCAGGCCATACACGTCCACTGCTGGACATAGGCCTCCCCCGTACGACGCCACAAATAGCGGTTCTGAGCCGCTTCCATCCATCGACTCCCTGCGACCGCTACGATGTCGTCGGTCCATCGAGTGGATGGTCTCCCATGTAGGGGGGGATTTGCCATAATCACCACGCTTGGCAGGCGGATTGGTGATGGCAGTGTTGGTGTTTAAAAATACTCAGAAGGAAGCTGCTGCCCTTCCTCTGGTAGATTCCCTTAGTCGGCTCTTACGACATCCACGGGTTGAGTTGGAGGGGTCGATATTCGTACACCGCGACCCCACGGCTTATGTGATTTGTGGGTAAATAAATAAATTTTATCTTTTATCTTAAATATGACCGCAACTGTACATCCTAGTTGGCAAGTACTATGAGTTGAACGATCTAACTAAAGTAACAACACAAAATGAGTCACTATTGATCCGAAAATAAAATCCATTATACATTAAGTATCTAATCAATAAAATATGCTAAATTGTTCTTGTTCAGAATAATAAAGGGCCACACATGGAGTCGTAACAAATGTCAAAATTGGTCAATAATTGGCGGAAAGACCGTATATCATACATATGTACATTTTCACTTCTTCCACTAGTGGACAAAAAATTGCAGTGAAGAGAATATCAATAATACCTTATTTCTTATCTGATAATAAAAACTATGTTTATAGTATAAAATTTGACTAGTCTAAGTGCTTATTTTGTAAGCCTAAAAAAATAAAGTATCCAATCTGATTTCAAAAAAAACATCCAGTCGAATTGAGAATCCTCCAATTTAAAAGACTTCAAAAAACCCCCCCCTTTGTTGTAGTCAGTTAAATTAGAGGATATAACCGAATTCAAAAAATCCCCTCGTTTTTTTTAACCCGATTAAAAATATAATATCCGAATATGTACAGCCATTTGCGTCACTACACTACATGAGGCAAAGTTTTTTTGCTGTTGTAAAATCTTCCGATCGAAGCATCATAACAAATTATTTGAGGCCACAGTTATCGTAATAGTTTGGACAGCTATATAAGTGAAAAAAGCCGCTATTTCTTTTCTAAGTTACTTAATTATATACAGGGTGCCTTTTTGAAATGGGAGTGGACTGCCAAACCGAAATTATGAGAGTTAGAGAAAAGTCGTGAAAGGAGTCACGGGCTCTATTTATGAGAAAATACGAACTAATTAAGTACTTATTGACAAAAATACATTCGTTGAATAAAATTTCACTAATATTAATAAAAATCATTAGTTTGTAAAATTCATTAAGAATATATATTTTATTGAGGATAAACCCCATTAAAATACAGGCTAAGTATCCTGGCTAGGGGCAAGCAAATCAGTTGTTCGAAAAGATTATTAAAAATGTTCATAGAGATGTACAAATTTGTAATTTCCTTTCATTTTAAATAATGGATTTCTTTGCAAACTTTGCTGCTTATTCATAACCGAATCTGTTGAGGCAAAAATACAGGTTGTCATATTTAAGAAAAAACTATCCGATTTCCTGAAAAAGCTTCCTGAAAATTGTTTTAGATATGTTTTCAACACTTTTCAAATCTTATTATGTTTACATCTAGGTCTATAATCTGGTTCACTACTGTAATTCTATTATTTATTGTATAAATTTGTTTGTAAACTGCTTTATAAACTTATTATAATAAAATAAAAAGCATCATGCATTTTTTTAAAGAAAAAATCTTAATCTTCTGTTTTAATTATCTCATAAATCGAGGTCATGACTTAACTCTCATGGAATTTGGCCATCGAATCCCATCTCAAAAAGTCACTCTGTATATCTAAAAATCTTCAACTATAACTTTTTATCATACTTTTACTGACCTTAAAAGTTAATAGGTGCTTAGTAGAGCGCCTTTTAAAGGTTATAAAAATAATTTCTAACTGACCTTCAGTTTACTGTTGTTTGACCCGACTCAGGGCCGGATTAAGAGGCTCTGGGTAGTACAAAAGTCTATTCCCATTGGCTGGTGTGTTTTACAAAAAGTATGTATGTTCGAGAGGAGTAAATTGAAAAACAGCGCTACATGCATATTAATTTATTGCATGTAGCAAAAGCTGAATTTACACCTTTTGCTTAATTTTTTATATTATTTAATATCTTTAAAGTAAGTCGGACTGTAATAATAATATAAGGCAGTAATAGATTTTTATATTCTACTAGCTGACCCGCCAAACGTTGTTTTGCCTTCAACCCTTATCACTTATGGGTATGGAAAATAGATAGTGCCGATTCTCAGACCTACTGCATATAAAATTTGGTAAAAATCGGTAAAGCCGTTTCGGAGGAGTACGGTAACTAACATTGTGACATGGAAATTTTATATATAAGATTATGTATTCTATCATGTAAACTCATTGACTTTCGAGAAACGCAAAAATAAGGTAGAACGTCATAAAATATTTTCTTGTACCCAAGTCTGTGATTTTTCGCAATGTTAAATCAGATAGACTAGAGAGTATATCAGACGTATAGGACAAGCTCGCAAAAGAGTAATAATATGGCGTGTTTTAAAAAACGATAAGCCGACTTCAAATTGTCTTTATTTTAAGTTTTGCAGGATAAATACTAATTTCCTGGGGATAAAATGCTATACTAGTGTTTTTCAACCTTTTTCATGACACGACTCCTTTAGTACGAAGATATATTTCGCGACCCCCCCCCCCCCCCCCACCCCCTACGATTTGCTTTTTTATATATTTTATTTTGTGACAAATATTCAATCCATACAACATTTTTGCGTTACGGGGGTGCCGCCCGCGATGTATAAAGCCGCGATCGCGTATGGCTACTGTTTGTCGAGCGCCAGCCATTGTTTTCACGTATCCAACTGAAGTGATTTGTAATTATTGAAATTGATAAATTTCTAAAAAAACCAACAGACCCGTCAACTTCTAGTGGGAGTGATGAAACTAAAATAAAGAAAAAAACGTCTCTACGACGACAATTATTTGAAATTCGGATTTACTGTGATTGAGAATAAACCACAGTGCGTTATTTGCTTTGAAACTTTAATCAAGAGAAAGCATGAAGCCATTGAAGTTATTACGCCACCTCAATACAAAGCATCCAAAAATAAACCTGTGGATTTTTTTGAGAGAAAATTAAAAGCTCTTCAATATCAAAAAACTGCTATAGTACAAATGTCCAACGTAAATGAGAAAGCGTTGTTGGCTAGTTATCGAGTAGCTCTTCGTGTGGCTAAAGCAGGAAAACCTCACACTATTGCCGAAAATTTGATTTTACCAGCGGCTTTAGATATGGCAGAGATTATGTTTGGTAAAAAAGAGGTCGAAAAACTCAAAAGTATACCTCTTTCTGACAATACCATTCAACGCAGGATAAGCGATATGGCGACTGATGTCCGTGAACAAGTCATAGAAAAAATAAAAGCAAGCACTTTTGTGTCCTTGCAATTTGATGAATCTACGGATATTGCGGATTGTGCGCAGTTTGTAGCTTTTATACGTTATGAATCCAATGAAAAATTAATGGAAGAAATACTATTTTGTAGAGCACTTCCTACGAATACTACAGGACAGTGCCTGCACAACATGTTCCTTGAAGCTACGCAAAATATGAATATCGATTGGGAAAAGAAATGCATTGCTATTTGTAGTGACGGAGCAAAAGCCATGACTGGTGCAAACAGTGGATTTATTGCTAGACTGAAAAAACAGATGCCAAACGCTTGTTGGACGCATTGCTTTCTCCATCGCCAAGCTCCAAAACCATGCCACAGGAATACAGTCAAGTTCTAAATATATAAAAATAGTAAATTCTATTAAAGGAAAAGCGTGGCAGACACGACTGTTTCGAAAAAATTGTGAAGATATGGAAGCACTCCACCAAAATTTACTTTACATCATAATGCTCGGCAAGAAGGTTTTACAAACTAAGCAAAGAGGCTGTGTAAGATGGTAATCGCAACACAGTACATTTTTATAGGAATTCCATTTTCAAATCTCATTACGTCACACTTTGTTTGAATTGTAAAGACTTTACAGTTCAAGCTATGCAAAACTCCTTGGTGAAACAATCTCTTTTCTTATAAAATGATAAGAAAACTTTTTACTGAAAAAAAAAACTGTGGAAATGGCGGCATTTGATTTGATTTGTGCGACTGTAATAAACTAAAGTTAAAAGTTAAAACTGTAATAAACAAGTTTAAAGCGGTAGTTCAGTATGTCAAGTACTTCATCAGATGAAGAACTGGACCGCACGCCTGATTTCTGTCATCTCGAAGCAGAAGATGTTGTACAAAATCTTTTAATAAATAATCAATTTTTCTAATAAAAATTACATTTTGTCATACCTAAGTATATAAATGTTTTATTTGCCTCGCAATTATGATGTAAAGTAGAATGCTTATCTCGGTTGCAAGTAGCTATTACACCCTCGAACTATGTTCTCGGGTGCACTCGATCCATTAGCGCCCTTTGCGAGTGCTCGCAAGGGCGTGAAATTGTATTGAGTGCACCCTCGAACTATATTCGCCCTCGCTTCGCTCGGGCGTCTAAATATCTCGGGTGCACTCAATCCAATTTAGGGCCCTTTGCGAGCTGAGCTCGCACTGGCGCCAAATTGGAGCTTGTTCTGTAATAGCTCCCTTACTACCCTTGTGTAACAATCTACTATTATCATAAAGAGGTGAGGTGGTTGTCAAGAGGCAAAGTACTGGCCAGAGTTTTGGAACTTCGTGCTGAACTTTTAATGTATTTACAGCAGGCCAAGTCAGAATACTCCAAATTCATTTGTGACCCGGAATTCCTTTTGAAATTGGCTTTTCTTTCTGACTTATTTGAGCATTTAAATATCTTGAATAAAAGTCATCAAGGTCGGAATGAATATGTCATTACTGCTAAAGACAAAATCCATGGCTTTACAAACAAAATTGACTTGTGGTCATCGTCTCGAAATCAAAACAACTTCGATTCATTTTCTTCGACACAGTCTTTTATTGAAGAAGTCGGATGTGAGATATACATCAAGGCGTTTATACTGGTATGAAAATGGTGTTACGAAATTTGAAAGAAGAACTGTGTCATTACTTCTCAGTGCAAGAGATATCGAAGAACACTGGGCAAAGGTGGATCTTAAATCCGTTTTTAAATGCAGCTATAAATGAGGCAAATTTGGCAACCAAGCTTAAAGAAAATCTGCTGGATATATCTGCCGATAGGATGCTGCAATTGGAATTTAAGTCTGCCAATTTGGATACCTTTTGGTTAAAAAGGAAATCAGAATACCCAGAATTAACAAAAGAGGCTTTGAAGTGTTTGATTCCATTTGCCACTTCGTACTTGTGCGAGTTGACATTTTCATCAATGGCCCAAATAAAAAGTATGGAAAGAAATCGCTTAAATTTGGAAAAGGATTTAATTCTCAATGTAGCAAAAACGGATCCATGATGGGAGAAATTGGTTAATGAAAAACAAGCGCAACCTTCGCATTAAGAGTACACATAAGTTTTTTTTTTTCATTTCTCTTAAATTGTTACAAATCATTGGTATCAAACTAACAAAAAATAAAAACAATAAGGATAAAGTTAAATAAAGTTTAAAAATAATTATTATGGTAAATGTTAACTAAAGGACATAATTATGTCCAATAAGGATAAAGTTAAATAAAGTTTAAAAATAATTATTATGGTAAATGTTAACTAAAGGACATAATTATGTCCAATAAGGATAAAGTTAAATAAAGTTTAAAAATAATTATTATGGTAAATGTTAACTAAAGGACATAATTATGTCCAATAAGGATAAAGTTAAATAAAGTTTAAAAATAATTATTATGGTAAATGTTAACTAAAGGACATAATTATGTCCAATAAGGATAAAGTTAAATAAAGTTTAAAAATAATTATTATGGTAAATGTTAACTAAAGGACATAATTATGTCCAATAAGGATAAAGTTAAATAAAGTTTAAAAATATTTATTATGGTAAATGTTAACTAAAGGACATAATTATGTCCAATAAGGATAAAGTTAAATAAAGTTTAAAAATATTTATTATGGTAAATGTTAACTAAAGGACATAATTATGTCCTTTAGTTTATTGGTTTTTTTACTGGATTAGTTTTCCCGACCTCTTACAATTACCCTATAGCTTGGCGACCCCCCTAAAGAGGCTTCGCGACCCCCAGGGGGTCGTGACCCACACGTTGAGAAACACTGTTCTATACAATAGAGAAAGAATTTTGAAAATCGGTCCATAAATGGCGGAGATATCGAAAACATACATACAAAAAAACACAGACGATATGAGAACCTCATCCTTTTGAAGTCGGTTAAAAAAACAGTTGGCACGGGATCGAAATAACCTTCAAATGCGTGCAAAACTGCGAGCAGAAATTAGTATTTACATAAAACCACTCAGTTATATCAAGTTCTGTGATTTTCCTAGGCATTAGGTTGAATGGATTTAATTCTATATTAAGAATTAAGATATATTTTACTTGGGCCTGTTGTGAATAACAAACCGTTTTATGGCCCCGATTCTGTAACCGACTTTTATTATTGCGTGCGGTACGGTACTATACGGTCATAATTTTTGAGTTCATATCACCGTCAGTGCATTTTGGCATAGTATCCTTAAGGACCCCGCGGGTGATATTTTATGCATGATAGACACCTTTATTCGAAAATCTGTCGCGCTGCAAACATCCTAAATACATATTCAACATTATAAATAATCAAAAATATTTTTGAAATCAATCGTTTACTCAAAATTAATCGAAAAGTAGCAAAAAATATCAAAAACCTTTGGTGACAACACCAAGCACACGCACACAGCCACGTGACAGCTACAGTGAACCTGCAGTTCAAGTAAGCAAATTAACAATAACCATAGATACCAATAACCCTGTAATAATATTTGTATATTTAATAAGTAAAACTTTATTGACTAAGAAATTAATAATCAAATAATGTAAACAAATTAAACTTGTATTTACAATTGAACACAGCCACATGACAGGCCTATGTTCAGCAGTGGAAGTGTACGGGCTGATGATGATTACAATTGAAACAATTGAGCTAACTGCAGACTGTTGCAAATAATCTACAGATAGCTCAACTGGTCCATATCAATACCAGTCCGAAGCGTCCTCAAGACGCTGGCTGCATTGCCGTGTATGGCAATGATAATGCGCTGCGCCAGATACTCACCAGCTCTCGGGTCACGCGTCGCTTCGACCAGGCGCTCAGATAATTTTTTGAAAACCCGGAGAGCCCGGTACCCAACGGACCTAGGGTCTCGAATCTAAGGAGAGCAAATTTAATAAGTTGTCTTAGAAAAATTATTATTGATTATTATCCGGTATTCATTGTTTGGTACCTTGTGTTTTTATTTACAATTGTTCGAAGGCGAGAATCGAATCCGTAACCTCCTACGTCGCAGAGTACCTTCATCCGCTGCTCCACAGAGGTCGTCAAACCATGTGTAGGTACCGAAAAAATATTAGTACCTACCTGAGGTGCCTTTCAGGTAGGTATCACTTATTTTGTAAAAATATACCTACTATTTTTGTTACATAATATTAATATTTAGTAAGTTTACGCTGTTTTTAATCCGACTTTAAAAAAAGGAGGAGGTTCTCAATTCGACTTTATGTTTTTTTTGGTATGTATGTTATAATCGCGATCTTTCCGCCGATTATGGACCGATTTTGAAAATTCTTTTACTATTGTATAGAAAATGATCCGATAACATCCTCACTGTTTTTAAGTTTTGCGGGATAAATACTAATATTAATCCCGCAAAAACTTAAAAACAGTGTAACACAAGGATTAGAAGTCGGTTTTTAGATTTTTGTAATCAATAAAATTATCACAGAATCAGAATCACAATCAATAACTTTATTTCTTTAGGCTTACAAAATAAGCACTTAGACAAGTCAAATTTTATACTATAAATATAGTTATTATTATCAAATAAGAAATGAGGTGTTATTGATATTCTCTTCACATAAATGTTTTGTCCACTAGTGGAAATGACTGGTAACAAATAGTTTCCATAGCAGCGGGAACAGAGACTACACCGCCACGTGAATGTCGAGGCTATCCAGCTCCTCGACAACACAGACATATTAAGACGACTGAAAAGGACAAAATCTTTTAAGTTGGTTTACTTATGTGTAAGTGAAAATAGTGAGTGCTATGAACACATGAACAAAGTGTGTTCGCCTTAAATAGAGACATTAAGAAAAGTGTTAATGGACACATTCTTATTATTTACATACATAAGTATCAATGGGTATTTTATTTCAATACCACTAGGACCAACTGGTACCCAATAACGTTACAATACTCTATACCTGTCCTGATTTCTACCCAATATATTTCTAACCGATTTGGTTAGAAATACCAAATACTTATTGCAGCTACATAACTTTACGGGTGAACGGTCCGCTAGTACCTATGCGTATATGATAGTTAGGTAAGTATAGGTATTGTAGCGTTGGGTAGTTATGGCTCACGGTCGGTTAGGCGCGATGCTCGCTTTGCACAGTTATTCCCTAGCGGTATGCGGCTTTACAATAGCGTTAGATATTTTAGGACCATGCTAACATTAACTGAGTTAGTTATTGAATACCGGACTCATCTCTAATAAGTATTTTATCAGTTTAGATTAAATTTAAATTACTTATTAGTTTTAGACTAGATTGTTACTATGATGTATTTATTTAGGAATAGATAAAGGCATTATTAATAAAAAAATGGCATGGTCTACTTTAAAATCAAATTAGAAGTCGGGTTATCGTTTTCAAAAAACGTCAAATTCTGAATTTACTCAACATAGAAACTTGTAAACAACTGCAAATAGTAAAAGCTTATCATCGCTTATGTATTTGTGTAACTGATATCCATCATCTAAGAATCTTTAACAATTTTCCACAATATAAACGGATTGTTCCGCTAATCCCTCGAAGCCGTCCCCCACGTGGGGGATTTACGGAATATTTTTCCGCTAATCCCCCAAATGAAATCGAGCCATCGCGTGGGGGATTTCCGGAAAACAGATTCCGGAAATCCCCCTCATAGGTCGAGCAAAAAGTAAATTAGTCCTTAACAACCTTTACCACGTCCCTGCTGCTGGGTTAGTAGCGCCTCGTTTAACTCTACACATAATGGGAGGTTTTTTAAAGGGCAATAAAAAAATATTTCAGTCATAAAAATGCGATAGATATTGTTGACGAGACTATGTATCTAAAGATTTTACAAAGCATTAACTCGACAATCGTATCAGACATCGCCATTTTTCTACATAATCGCTGTTAAACAGGGTTGCAAGATTTTATACATGCTAACAGTAGGTAGTCTAAAACGTGAGGTTCACGTGTTGGGTTTTTGTTGCATCTTTAAAAAGAAATAATCATAGTCATTCTGAGTTTGCGTATAAGTACAAAAAATATGTTAGAACTTAAGTGCTATAAGAACATGAACTCAATTTAATGATTTGAAGAAGATAGATTGGCCTTGGCCGTGGCGTTCATAGCGTTAGAATCGACTCCAATACCTCAGCTCGTGCATGTCGTAAGTGCCTTTTCACACGCCCCGGTTGCCGGGTAATCGGTGCCAGGTATCCGACGTCGGGTTGATCGACATTGGTCAAGTCTGATATTCCTCAAAGCGGCAATTCGTCAAATTTGATATTGGTGAAAGCTATAGTTCGTCAAATCGTTTGTTTGTCCAACTATGAAAGCCAAATACGTTCACCATCATCATATTAGCTCATACACGTCCACTGCTGAACATAGGCCTCCCTCATACGACGTCACAAACATTTAAGTGAAGAGAATATCAATAACACCTTATTTCCTATTTGATAATAATAACTATGTTTATAGTATACAATGTGACTTTTCTAAGTGCTTATTTTGTAAGCCTAAAGAAATAAGTTATTGATTCTGATTCTGATTCCACAAATAGCGGTCCTGAGCCGCCTCCATCCAACGACTCCCTGCGACCGCTACTATGGCGCTTACTTTAAACGAATACCTATAACTGGAATGTGAGTAAGTATTTCTTATGTTTCGAATAAAGACTCTTATATATTCACAAAGTATGACAAAACAATAGTCTTATAGCATACAGATAGCTTACACAACTCTCAAGGCGAGGTGATACGTTTCTGACATCCTTAATTAGATGAACAAGCTAAACTGTTCTTGCTAATAGAATACATGCACTGATTGTGTTAATTTGTTTTGAAAAACATTATCGTATAAAATAGATTGACTTTTAAGGATGTAAGCAGGTTAATTTCGAACCTTGTTTGTGTTGAAAGAATACCAACGTTTCATCCCTTAAGCGGAACGGATAGCCTTATTCCCCATACAAACGTACTTTCCGCTTCATTTGGAAACTATGTCCCTGATGTTATTGAAATGTTTCATACGTAATCGGATGATAAATAGCTATGATTGCAGCAGTTTAGTTTTTGAAAAAACATAATGATATTTAAATGAGAGCGAAACTTTTTATGCATGACCTTTATTCGAAAATCTGTCGCGTTGCAAACATCCTAAATATGTTTAACATTATAAATAATCAAAAATATTTTGGAAATCAAACGTTTACCGATTAATTTTAATCGGAAATAACGAAAAAATATCAAAAAATGTTGCCAACACCAAGCACACGCACGCAGCCATATGACAGCTTCGTATTAGATGGTTAGACGCGCTTTCTCACTCATAACGCGCCCCGTTTCATTCTACGTGAAACAACAACAAATCTGCATGGGAAAACCCGTTTCCGTTTGGGAGAGGTTCGTAGCCTTCTTAAGGCGCATAGTGACTAGCGCCACTCTTTTTTTTGTATTATCGTTATGGAAAATAATTACCAAAAGTTCTCGCCGCCGCGCCGATGGATAGTACCCAGTATTAACAATTTTTCGATATATCTAGTAGTATAATAGTTTTGTTTCATTTACCATTTTCTGCTAATTCTAAATTAAAAAAAAAAAACTATTACAGAGGTATCGAAAAATTGTTTATGCGCCTTAAAGACGGACTTACCGTCATAATGAAAAAAATATAGGCTAGACGTACCAAGACGTACATACTATAAAATGGCACAGAAGAGTTCGGGAGAAAAAGTATGTATAGTTGTTTATGTGTTTATAGTGCGTGTTGAGGTCATATGCCAAATCTTGCTTTATTTTTAGAAAATAATGATGTTGCCATAGCAATTATATTTTTCTGAGTAATGTAAATACATTAAATAATTGCGTTTTTGTGTTCCAATCAAATGGAAGAAACAATTGCGTAAAACCCATATTATTTTGAACGACCGGGCTGTTTCAATGTAAGACTATTTTTAAACATATAATAACGTTCGTCTATAAATAAAATAAATAAATAATTTGAAAAATAAAAGAGTAAGTATAAAAATATAAAAGTTTAAAAAATAATTTGGAAAGTGGTTTCCCTTAGGTTCTGGAAGTCGCAGATATATCAGAATAAATTCTTGGAAGACAACAGCATACAAAGTCCATTAAAAAAAAAAGTTACATTAAAACTAACCTCATTAGCTTCTCCACAATCAGCTTCCCCAAGAATCCAGTCCCTCCGGTCAGCAGAACCGTACTCCCTTTGAAGAACTTCCGTATCTGAGACTCTCCTAACGCTTCCACTTCGCACTTCATATCTAGGTAGGTGATATCACCCCCTTCTTTTCTGGAGGAGAGGGTCTCTGTGGTTGCCATCCTGGAAAAAAATAAATGTTTTGGCAATTGGAAAAAAATAAATATACAAGCTTTTATTTAAGACGAAGTGGGCTCAGTTTTCCGAGACAAGGACGAGCGAACAACGCGCGGGGAAGGCCAGAAAGGAAGGCAAGAGCAAGAACGGTGAGCTGCTTAGTATCCACTGTTCACCTGTGTTTCAATGTTAATTTAGATATAGTTATTGTACCTACTAACGTTATAATTATGTGTGTACTATATTGGGTGTCGCAAAAGTAATGTCATGAACGTGTTTACATTTTTGCAAATGGCGTTAAATGTTACTGTGCGTTTACATTTATGTTGTCGACCGATAAAGAATTAGTAGTCAAGAAGCCATGGAGCTGTACACCTGAAGCAGCCAGCCACCTTTGGGGCTTTTAGAAATCTCGCGTTTTCCACAATAAACCATGAGCTTCGCAAGTCATCGGGCTTCAAATTTGCGATTTCTTCTTCAATATTAGCTTTTATGTTAGGTTATAAGTATTTGGTTATTCTCAAAAAATAAATAGACATTAGAATAGTAGTTTAGCTTAGTGTAAACAATTAATAAATATAAACAGAAGTTGTTGTTTGGTCTGTAGGTAGTTATTACAGTTTTAAGTTAAAAGATAGGTAAGTACAAAAAAAAGGTGAAAGTTTTAAACACATTACAAATTAGTTAAACTATAAATTACGCTTTTAAAACTTGCAAGCTTGCAAGGTTCGTATTTTTTGTGGTAAGAGAGAGAGAGAGAGAGATTTCAAAAAACCGTAATTGAAAATGTCTGGGTCCATTAGATCTGGCGATTTGTTGTGGTAGAACGATATTTCAAAAAACCGTAATTGAAAAAGTCTGGTTCCATTAGATCTGGCAATTTGTTGTAGTAGAACGATATTTCAAAAACCCTAATTGAAAAAGTCTGGTTCCATAAGAGCAATCTGGATGACCAGTTCGAATGTCCAAAACGGGTCGATGACATCAAAATTCTAGCAGGCGGCACATGGTCTATATTGGCTGGTAACAGACACGAGTGATCGAAATTGGAGGAGGCTGTTGTCCAAAGAGGCATACAGACGAAGACAGATAATTTAGATTAACTTATTGTTATTGTGTATTTAAATGTAATTTTATAAGTCATGTACTTGAAATAAACAATTTTTATTTTATTTTTTATTTATTTATTGTATAATGTATAATAGTCCGGACCGATGGACGCGAAGACTGCTGGAGTGGAGACCACGACAGCACATCAGACCGAGGGGAAGACCACCAAAAAGATGGGTTGACGATATCCGACAGCACGCAGGGCATGATTGGATGTCGAGGGCTCTAGACCGTCTAGAATGGAGGTTATTGGAGGAGGCCTACATCCAGAAATGGATTCATTACGGGCCGCGATGATGATGATGATAATAGTGCTTAATGTAATCGTCTGAATAAAATGCTTGTATTATTAACCTAACATTAGAAATTGCAAGTAATACCATTAACCAGAATATATTCAATTTATTCTACGGCCTTAATCTATGACTATTAGCGAAGTTACTCAATATTATTTGCAATAGTTCTACATAGAATGGCCTACAAGATAACTATAATGATGTGGCTTTTTACCTGTTACATAAATACATAAATAATGTTGGACAGTTCACACAGCATCATCTAGCCCCAAGCTAAGCAGAGCTTGTGTTATGGGTACTAGATAACTGACATACAAGTACTGATATTAAGGTTG
The DNA here is from genome assembly GCA_947859395.1 of Eupithecia insigniata. NCBI lineage: Eukaryota > Metazoa > Arthropoda > Insecta > Lepidoptera > Geometridae > Eupithecia > Eupithecia insigniata. The sequence goes on along the minus strand of OX402023.1, from coordinate 1,175,665 downwards.
CCTGGAAGAAATCGCTTCTAAGCTATAAGGCCGCCCATTGTACTTGTTTATGTTAATGTCTATGTGTTTTATTTGTCTATGTGGTGTACAATAAAGAGTTTTGTATTGTATTGTATTGATATACAATACACTGCGATCTTTTTTACTCAACTACCGAATGACGAGGGTTATGAATTTGACACCCTATGTATGTATGTATGTAGCCGATTTTTATGTTCCCACGTAGCGCTGAAACTACTGGTCCGATTTCAACAAATGAGGTGTCATATGATTCGTCTTAATAGCCCGATGGTTATAGGCTATGTGGCGTCAAATAAAACTGGGGGTCTAACGAGATAGCGGGGGTCTAAGTAAGGGTCAAAAATCTCAATGTTAGTAAATATGCTCGTGTAGTATCGTTGCAAAGATCTTTGTTTGTACTTTCCAAAACCTTTTTTCAAACTTTTGTGACGTAACAATTCTTAAGCTATCGAGTTAACGAGATGTATCTAAAGATTTTATCTCGGCAAGATAATAATTTTAATTATTATACATAGAAAGCATCCAGAACACCCGGTACACATATTTGCAAATTGTATAAACATTTGTCCCGAAGCGGGAATCGAACCTGAAGTCTCTTGCGTCGCAGGCGGATCTTGCCCGCTGAGGCACACAGGTCGTCAATATCTTTGGTAGGAAATTTATTATCAAAGGAAAATAATATTTTTTACGACACGAATGTGGAAGGAGTGCGCGTTGAAATCTTTTGTAAGTAAAATCTATTGCGAGATTTGCCTTTGGTTCTTCCATCTAAATATTAGAATGAAAAAAATATTGTGTAACAATTCCGCGTATAACCTACTCTGATAGTATTCATCAAAGTTAGTTGTCAACTAGTTTCGTCTCTCCACTTGAAGATGTCGAAGTTGTCAACTAGTTTTGTCTCTCCACGAGAAAATGTTTAAGATGTCTCGTGGAGAGACGAAACTAGTTGACAACTTATTTTGATGAATACTATCAGAGTAGGTTATACGCGGAATTGTTACTAAATATTTTTCATTCTAATATATTGCAATGGATTTCCGTAAAGTAACGACTGACTCTATTTTAATTATTTTTTCTTCAATCTAAATAGCCTTGACATTGCCTTCAAATTCATACTTTCAAGTTATTTAAACACTTTATAGACCTCGCCTTATTTACATACTAGGTCGTTCAAACTTATGCCAATATTTACTAAGCTTGTACTTGCATTACCTACTAAACACCTTTGTATAGGTATTTATTTATTTATCTCATCATCATCATCATCATTATATCAGCCCATACACGTCCACTATTGAACATAGGCCTCCCCCATACGACGCCACAAATAGCGGTCCTAAGCCGCCTCTATCCATCGACTCCCTGCGACCGCTACGATGTCGTCGATTGTTAATCTATATAAATATAATCGTAAATTACGTCATGTTTAACCTTTTGCCCTTCCAAGCTGATTTTATTAGTACTTGGTTTAAACATTTTTTTATGCATAGAGCAAAGTAGGTCGCTGGGAGGCGCTGGATGGAGGTGGTATAAAAATAGGAAGCGAGACAATAGGAATGTTTTAGTAACCTCGACACCAAGGGCATAAGGTATGAATCAAGCAATGTTTACGAAATTTGACAAAAAATGCTTATTTGCGTCCAACCGCGTACCAGTTATACCATGGTCAAGGTCTTGTACAATCATGGTCAAAGGCCACGACCATAATTGTACCGACCAGCGATTGTTATTGGGATTTTCCTTGCAAGAAACATTCACAGTAACAGCCTGGAGTCAGAAATATTCTGATTCAGATGCTGCCAGCGTCTTGGAGACGCTTCCGACTGGTATTGATATGGACCGGTTGAGCTAACTGTAGATTGTCTGCGATTAGATCAATTTTTTCAATTGTAAATTCTAATTAGTTTCTATTATTTGATTGAAATATTCAGATACATTTATTCCAGTAAGATATATCGTGTTGTATGTGTGTTATGTAGGCATGGCCAAATAAATATATTTTCTACCTCTACTTTTTTTTCTTTTCTTTTTCTATATATAAAGCTACACTTGGAAAAATACTTGGAATCACAGTACAGAATCCTGCTAATATTATAAAATGTCAAAGTTTGTAAGTATGGATGTTTGTTCCTTATTCACGCAAGAACAATAAACAAACTGATTGGGCTGAAATATGGTATGGGTATAGTTTGGGACCTGAAATAACATAAAGGCAATTTTTTATCCAGATAAAACGCAGACAAGTTAAAATTAAAATTTAATACAGTTAAATTTTAAATGTAGGCATTAAATCATCTATAACGGCATCGTCAAGTCTATAAAAAGATTTTTCTGATAATAGGTTTCGTACTTTTTAGTTAGTGAAGCTGGCGGTGTTACACCACCCGTGCCTCAGAAAGCACGTTAAGCCGTATAGATCCTACGCCTGACCTCTCCCCTGTCGTGTCACTGTGCCGTCCCATCGGATTATGAGAGTAGTAGTGGGTAGTAGTGGATCGTTGTCTGTTTTTGCGTTAACGAAACGAAACCGTTTTCTACAAACGGTCAACAATTTGAATAACCAGTTGACGTTTAACTGGTTTAAGAACCAGTTGATGTTTTACTGGTTTGGTTCGTATAAACTGTAGCAGAAAGAAAGACACCTTATAAAATCTACTCGCCAACTGAATGTAGTTACGTTGAACAACCAGTTGAACAACCAGTTGAAGTTAAATATCGTTAAATGAATTAACCAGATGACTGTTTTTTTTCAACCTGTAATATTATTGTGGTAAATTCAGTGATACATAATCCACAGAACAATTATGATGCCGAAAAATAGCGCTATGACTTATCTTAAAGTACTCAGTTTCGGAGTATCAAATATCAAAGTGCTTTATTTCCTTTAGACCTTACAGGACTCTTGGACACGTCACAAAATTAAAATTACATAAGTAAAACAGGGAAATAAAGTGATCACTTTGATTTTTTGTTCACTTCTATCTTTTTAAGGTAAAGTAAAGAAGCGATCAAGAAACCTTTACCTTGTTAGGTTGTTAGTTTTCGAGTTGGAGCAAAAGTCGTCCCATGCTTTTTTATCCTCTAGATAATCTGATATTTTGTAATAAGCCTTTTTACAAAGGATATGATTTATTTTGATAGTTTGTTTGAATTTATTTATTGATATTTTTTGCAACTCACTCGGAGTTTTGCTGTAGAAGCGTATACATTAAAAGATACACTAATCTTGTGCAGCCGAGTTTTGGGCAAAGCGAATTTGTTCTTATTTCTAGTATTTACATTATGTATGTCGCAATTTTTAGGGAATCGATTGATATTTCTACGAGTGTTTTTTTTTTCGAAAGGATTATAATGCTGTTGACCGCAGATGGCCATGACAGCGTTACCGGACTTTTGGCAGGCGCAGAGGACGCCTCGCCGGTAAAGTTAGGTTGGGGCGACACGCACAAGGGCCACCACTTAGGTGCGAGCCTCGGCTTGGGCTGCCGGCAGATGCTACAAGAGGGTAATGGAGGTTTCGCCTAGGTGCACGAATGCACCTAAGGGCGGAAGCGGGGAATTCTTCGACCCCGCATCCGGCGGGGTCGGTTTTTGGTCGGTTGTGTAGTGTGCGGAAGCGAATCGGTTGCCGTCACCTCCGGGTTAGCGGCGGTGATTGGGTCAACGGGGTGACCGAGAACGTGTCTCGGTCTACGGAGGAGAGTCTACGAGTGTGCAATAAGTTCTCATAAATATATTGACATGGTACTGTCATTATATTTATTTCTTTAAATTTATCACTCATATGGAGGACAACAGGATTCTCTGAGACCCATGTTATAGATAGCATGAACAGCCCTCTTCTGCAGCACAAATACGGTGTTAATATCTGCAGCGTTCCCCCACAGTAATATGCCTTAAGACATAATACTATGGAAGTAGCTGAAATAGACAAGTCTAGAAGTATCAACGTCTGTAAGATGACGGATTTTTTTGACTGCATATGCTGCAGAAATAAGTCTCTTTGATAGTTTATCTATGTGTTTACTGTCTAAACTTATTCCTAAGAATACGGTACTGTCTACAATTTCTAAAGTTTCTCCTTTTACGTTTATATCAGCCTGTACATGTTTTACATTTGGTAGAATAAATCTAATGCATTTAGTTTTGGTTTCGTTAAGCAAAAGATTATTGACACTAAACCAATAGACTACTTTTGATATTGTCATAATTTGTGTTTTGTCTAATCATCTTGAAAATTAAAGAAGTATCATCAGCAAACAATACAATCTCGTGATTATTTTTAACGAGATGAGGCAGGTCGTAATATAAACCAAAAATAGGAGAAGATAGATCCCTGCAGTACATCCATTTTAACTACAGATCTCGAAGACCGTTTCCCATTAATGTCAATTCTTTGTATCCTTTCACTCAAGTAAGAAGAAAGAAGATCCAAAGAGGTGTCATTTATTCCATAGTGTAGTTTCCTGATTAATGTTCCATGGTGTACACAATCGAATGCTTTTGACAAGTCGCAAAAAACACCTAAATCATCTTGCGACTTCTCCCAAGCATCGAAAATATGCGATACCAACTCTACACCGGCATCAGTAGTTGACCTGCCGCGAGTAAACCCGAATTGCTTACGATGTAGCAGGTCATTGCCATTGAAATGCCTGAGCACTTGATGTTAAATAAGTTTTACAAAAACTTTGCTGAATGTAGGCAGTACTGATATCGGTCTAAAGTTAGTGGGGTCAGACCTACTACTCGATTTAAATATTGTGATTATCTTACCATGTTTCATCAGATCAGGAAAAACAATCATAAAATCAATAGATACATTGAAAATAAAAGCTAGATCTGGTGCAATAGTCATCAATGGTTTAATAATTCTAACTGAAATGCCCCAGAGATCTGCATTTTTCTTTATATTTAAAAGTTTAAATGCTTTTTTAACATCTTTTTCATCGACATGATGGAAGTTAAATTTATTTTCGCATGCTGGTAGATTTTCTTTTAGTAATGACTCAGCATTGATTGAGAAGAGTTCAGACACTTCGTAGCGGAGATTGGAATGTCAGTAAAAAAGTTTTCAAATGCTTGGGCTACTTCAACGTCAATTTTGACGGAGCAATCAATAATCTTTCAATTGTAATCATTAATGTAGGTACTGACCTTTCCAGTCTCACTGTTTATTATTTTCCACGTTGATTTTATTACATTTTCGCTGTTTCTAATTTTTGAGCTAATATAATTACATTTTGCTATTTGACAAACTTTTCTAAATATTTTTGAGTAAGAGTTTTTTACTTTGTCTTTGAAACGCTTTTTTTCTTAGTACTTACGTGACATAAAATTTTTTTACACTTTTGTAACTGATTGTACAAAAACAGCTTCAATAGGTATTTTGATGTTGTCCGAAATGTCAGTAAATAATTTATAAAAAATTCAAAGTGACAATTCGGACAGAGTGTCCGAACATTTTGTGTCCCAAATGTCGGCAAGCCGATAGAATCGACATCAACTAGTTTTTCGGTAAAAAGAAAACGGTTAACTCGTAAACTGTAGAAAAACAGATTTGGTCAGGTAGGTTTCTGAGTTTTGACTTATTAAATAGCCACACATTTACACATCTCTTATATTTGTGCTGAAAGATCCCCTAAAATAAATAAGTGAATATAAAATAAACTGTTAAAAAAAACCGTTTGTTTATTCATTGCTCACTACTTGAGCTAGGGAATAGATACGTGTGATGTGACACATAAGCATCCTGCGCGGTTGGCTAGCCTCTTGAGACTGACCGACCGCCTTGGCCGAAAATTCGGTAATGTGGATATCACCTACCGACAACAGCATAATTATTTAACTGAATAATTAATTAGTTAACGAAAGTTAAAAAAAATGCTGTTGCAGCTGTTTTACGTAAAATTCTACTTGATGAAGGTTTGATGCAAATAGTACTTTTGTGGCAAAAAATACTTTACTATTTTTTTGGCCTTGGGGTCGCGGCGTCCGAATATCGACCCCTCCAACACCCGTAGATATCGAGCCAAGTAAGGGAACTAACCAGAGGAAGGCAACAGCTTTCTTCTGAGTATTTTTCAACACCAACACTGCGATTACCAATTCGCCTGCCAATCGTGGTGATTGCTAAACCCTCTCCCATGTAGGGACATGGGAGACCACCCACTGCGATGGACCGGCGACATCGTAGCGGTCGCAGGGAGTCGATGGATGGAGGCGGCTCAGGACCGCTATTTGTGTCGTCGTATGGGAGAGGCCTATGATATGATTACTTTTTTTACTTCTAAATTGTTAAAAATAAGCAGTTAAAATACGCTTAAATTTTGATTTAAAGTATCTCTTCTCGAATAAAAAAATAGAAACGAATTAGAACTAGTATTTAAAATGAAAGAAGTTGAGCTAACTGCTGACTGTTGCAAACAATCTGTAAGTAGGTCAACTGGTCTATATCAATACCAGTCGGAAGCGTCCCCAAGACGTTGGCTGCATTGCCCCGCTGTATGGCAATGCTAATGCGCTGCGCCAGATACTGACCGGTTCTCGGGTCATGCGTCACTTTGAATGTTAAATAATTTAATTTTGCGATTTTTATTTATAATTTATTTGTGTACCGCGGTTTCACTCGCTTTAGATTCGAATTTCACATTTCTAGGGGTATCCCCCTTAAAGTATTTTTTCCCGTATTTAAATCTAAATATAATGCGATATAGATACATGTCAATCCTATCCTATTCCTACTAATATTATAAATGTCAAAGTTTGTAAGGATGTATGGATATTTGTTACTCTTTCACGCAAAAACTACTAAACCGATTAGGCTCAAATTTGATATGGTTATAGTATGGGATCTGGAATATCATAGGCTATTTTTGATCCCGATAAAACGCGGGCGAAGACGCGAGCTGATAAATATTTTTTACTATGCATAAAAATTACCCAGAACACCCGAGACAATATTTGTAAATCGTACGAATATTTTTCCCAAGGCGGGAATCGAACCCGCAACCTCCTGCGTCGCAGGCGGACCTTCGCTAACCGCGCCACATCGGTCGTCAAACTCGTCAAATATCGTCGCTGTACGATCGTTTATGTAATGTACCTGTTAGTAATTAATATTTTTATATTCGTATGTATGTATGTTAGTATTCTGTAAGCGCGATTCCACATCGTCAGACGTAAAATCGTGAGACGATAATAATTTTAGACAGTTAAATCAGACGTTACCAATGATTTAACTGTCTAAAATTATTATCGTTATGCAGTGCATGGTATAAGAAAACAGGTATGCCCTTCCGAGACACGATGGTCACGTGGGTGTCTTCAGTTTACGTCATCATCGCCTTCGGCGAATGAGGAGACGAATTTGTTTCCTGGTGTTCCCAGTAGCGTTAAATTGTAACTCCCCGAACTCTTGTATGAATCTGATAAAACTATATAGTTTTGTATTTACCAATATCTATCACATTGACTCGTGTTTAACTAACGCTGTTTTGACTGATCTTACAAACTTAATTGACGATTCACATTTTTTTATTGATTATTCAATTGACCCTTATCACATTTGTTTCCCAACTTCTATATTTTGTAGAAATAAAGTGGCAACTGGACAGTGACGTCACTTGGAGACATTCCCGGCAGAGCAGAACTGTTTTCTCGGATCATGCTTCGTAGCTTCTGCGATGCGACGACAATGACCCGCAGTGGGACGGGGCGGTGCGCCACGCCACCACCGCTCAGGTTACCATTGCTGAAGCTGGGCAATGAACGAGTGAATAACTAGTATTACTGGAAATGTACTTTTGTCCTAGCTCAGGGCTGTCCAGTCCAGGTACGACCGCGAGTCAAAACATGTCACTGTATTTTAGTTGGAAAGCCGCATCAACAAATCATCATCATCCACAGCAGGATTTAACCCACTGCTGGGTATAGGCTGATCAACGGACCCATGTCCTTTCATCGTGCCCGGGCTTCATAGCGAAAGAAAAACGCGAGCAAACCGTTCGTTTGGGTTATCTTGCAAAACGGGAGTCATTGCAAAACAATGACTCCAACACCCGGTCCGTAAGCCTGCGCTGACCTTTGTTCGCCCCTGTCTGTTCCCACCCTTAAGGTGAATGATCTCAGTCGCACGCAAAATGAAATTAATTCGTAATTTTTTGTATTTTTTGCATTCAACAAGTTATAAAACTAGGAGAAAAGTAGTTTTGCACAAATCGTAATTATGATTACTTGTAGAATACAAAATGCATAGAACCAGTTTTTTTATTTCGTACGCGAACGATGATCTTAACCTGACGTCTGTCGACTCCTCTCGCAAGCGAGATGAAGCGAGGGGTGTGTGGCCTGATTTGGTTTATCGAGATTCTAGGAGTTGAGTGGTAGAAAACTGTCTACAAACGAAGAACGTTTTATTTTTAATGTTCAACGTAAATAAATGTGAAGTTTAATTAACTTTTTAAATTTCTAATACCATAGATTAAAAAAGTTAAATGTCTCCAGAGATATCAGAGTACCTATATCACATGTAAAAATAATAAAATTTACGTAATAGTAGTGTATTAGAAATATGTCGCGGTTCGCACAAATATTGCCCGCGGGCCGCGCTTTGGACAGCCCTTTTTTAACTCGATAAATGAATAAATGAAACGTTGTATTATTTCCAACAGACAGTTCGTATTTAATCCAAACACATTTCCTTTTAAATTACCATTCACTGAATAACAAATTATGAAAATTTGAATTGAATAGGTAATCTGAAATCTTTAATTAATTATGTAAAGACAAAGGCACCAATCAGCAACAAATAAAATGATGGTGACTATACAAAAAACTAAGAAATTCATTAAACCTACCTACAGACAGACAGAGTTATATAGGTAGAACCGGTGAACAGTACCTATAAATCGTGTATACTGTTCACCGGTTATATAGAGAGTTATATATGTAGTTAGAACCGGTGAACAGTACCTATAAATCGTGTATACTGTTCACTGGTTATATAGAGAGTTATATATGTAGTTAGAACCGGTGAACAGTACCTATAAATCGTGTATACTGTTCACTGGTTATATAGAGAGTTATATATGTAGTTAGAACCGGTGAACAGTATAAATCGTGTATACTGTTCACCGGTTATATAGAGAGTTATATATGTAGTTAGAACCGGTGAACAGTACCTATAAATCGTGTATACTGTTCACTGGTTATATAGAGAGTTATATATGTAGTTAGAACCGGTGAACAGTATAAATCGTGTATACTGTTCACCGGTTATATAGAGAGTTATATATGTAGTTAGATCCGGTGAACAGTATAAATCGTGTATACTGTTCACCGGGTATATAGAGAGTTATAATATGTAGTTACAGCCGGTGAACAGTATAAATCGTGTATACTGTTCACCGGGTATATAGAGAGTTATAATATGTAGTTACAGCCGGTGAACAGTATAAATCGTGTATACTGTTCACCGGGTATATAGAGAGTTATAATATGTAGTTAGAACCGGTGAACAGTATAAATCGTGTATACTGTTCACCGGGTATATAGAGAGTTATAATATGTAGTTAGAACCGGTGAACAGTATAAATCGTGTATACTGTTCACCGGGTATATAGAGTTATATATGTAGTTAGAACCGGTGAACAGTATAAATCGTGTATAGGTACTGTTTACCGGTAAATATTTGAAACTTGACAATTATTAAGCAAAAACTCGTGAAATTTACAACAAAATATTAATTTATACACGACTATAAAATATATTATCCATCCCACTCCTTTATAATCCACGCGCGCGTTCAGAATGGGACGGACCATTGTCAAGTAAATATTTGATGCCACATTTCACATTTTACCTGAACTTGCCCAAAATATCTCTATAGAATCAGAATCAATAACTTTATTTCTTTAAGTTTAGGCTTACAAAATAACACTTAGGCAAGTCAAATTTTATACTCGCTAGCCTCTGGAACGCCCTTCCTGTTTCCATTCGGCATGCCATATCCTATCCTATTCAGAATCAGAATCAGAATCAATAACTTTATTTTTTTAAGTTTAGGCTTACAAAATAACACTTAGACAAGTCAAATTTTATACTCGCTAGCCTCTGGAACGCCCTTCCTGTTTCCATTCGGCATGCCATATCCTATCCTATTCAGAATCAGAATCAATAACTTTATTTCTTTAAGTTTAGGCTTACAAAATAACACTTAGACAAGTCAAATTTTATACTCGCTAGCCTCTGGAACGCCCTTCCTGTTTCCATTCGGCATGCCATATCCTATCCTATTCAGAATCAGAATCAGAATCAATAACTTTATTTCTTTATGCTTACAAAATAAGCACTTAGACAAGTCAAATTTTATACTATAAACATAGTTATTATTATCAAATAAGAAATAAGGTATTATTGATTTTGAAAGGTTTGGTTCATCAGCACTCAATTCGATTCCCGCCTCGGGACAAATATTTGTACGATGCTATATACATATGTGTTTTCTATGTATAATAAAAAATATTTATGTATTTAGTGTATTATATTATGTATATCAGTTATCTAGTACCCATAACACAAGCTCTGCTTAGCTTGGGGCTAGATAATGCTGTGTGTATTGTCCAGCGTTACTTACTTACTCACTCTTAATATACCCTTCTAATATAGGTACTTAGTTTATTTTTACAATTCTTGTTTTTTTTTTGTTATATGCTTTCATTTTGCATAGTGATGCGACACTAGCGCCACTCTTTATTTTTTCTTGTATTATCGTTATGGAAAAGAATTACCAAAAGTTCTCAACGCCAATTGATAATACCCAGTCTAAACAATTTTTTGATGCGACACTAGCGCCACTCTTTATTTTTTCTTGTATTATCGTTATGGAAAAGAATTACCAAAAGTTCTCAACGCCAAAAGATAATACCCAGTCTAAACAATTTTTTGATGCGACACTAGCGCCACTCTTTATTTTTTCTTGTATTATCGTTATGGAAAAGAATTACCAAAAGTTCTCAACGCCAAAAGATAATACCCAGTCTAAACAATTTTTTGATGCGACACTAGCGCCACTCTTTATTTTTTCTTGTATTATCGTTACGGAAAAGAATTACCAAAAGTTCTCAACGCCAAAAGATAATACCCAGTCTAAACAATTTTTTGATGCGACACTAGCGCCACTCTTTATTTTTTCTTGTATTATCGTTACGGAAAAGAATTACCAAAAGTTCTCAACGCCAAAAGATAATACCCAGTCTAAACAATTTTTTGATGCGACACTAGCGCCACTCTTTATTTTTTCTTGTATTATCGTTATGGAAAAGAATTACCAAAAGTTCTCAACGCCAATTGATAATACCCAGTATAAACAATTTTGAAACAAGAACTGTTACATAATAATGTAACACTTCTAAGAGTGTATATTATACACTCTAATTACATTTTTATCGAATGTTTTGGCTTAAAACTGTAATTTCATACAAAAATAGTTATGTTTGTAAGAGAGGTCAAAATGTAGACATCTTCCATGTATCAGTCTCCACCCTAAAGAGGCTCCCTAACCTGTAGTCCCTCAAATGTTTACCTTGTTAACCCTTATTTTTCTCCTTTTTTTATCTTTTTATCTATTTATATCAATATTTGGTAGAGCTAATTACTCAACTTAAGCATGCTGTGTTCACAACGAGTAGGTTTTGCACTTATTCTAGTTTACGTATATTTAAGTTACTTTAATAGTTATCTTTTCTGTGTAAAAACCAGTGAACGTGAAGTTTGTGAAACAATTAAAAAAAAAGATGTTTTCACATACCTAAGTACAATGTTCTGGATTTTAATATTCATCATCATCATCATCATCAGCCCATACACGTCCACTGCTGGACATAGGCCTCCCCCGTACGACGCCACAAATAGCGGTCCCGAGCCGCCTCCATCCATCGACTCTCTGCGACCGCTACGATGTCGTCAGTCCATCGAGTGGATGGTCTCCCATGTAGGGGGGGATTTGCTATAATCACCACGCTTGGCAGGCGGATTGGTGATCGCAGTGTTGGTGTTTAAAAATACTCAGACGGAAGCTGCTGCCCTTCCTCTGGTAGGTAATATTGTTTTGATAAAATAAAATAAATAATACTGGACAATCCACACAGCATCATCTAGCATCAAATAAAAAATATCTCGGTCTGCTTAGCTTGGGAATAGGTGATGTATGAAATTGTTCACTGAGTAGATTGTAATTGATCGGAAAAACAGAAGCAGGCAGCAAGTTCGATTCCGTAGCAGTGCAAATTGTGAAGGTGGAGGAAAACTACTAGTATTAAATAATCGCTGCTTGGAACCTCTCCCAAACGGAAACGGATGTTCCCATGCAGATTTGTTGTTGTTTCACGTATAATGAATTGGGGCGCGCTATGAGTGAGAAAGCGCGTCTAACCATCTAATACGAAGCTGTCATGTGGCTGCGTGCGTGTGCTTGGTGTTGGCACCATTTTATGATATTTTTTCGTACTTTCCGATTAATTTTGAGTAAACGATTGATTTCAAAAATATTTTTGATTATTTATAATGTTCAATATATTTAGGATGTTTGCAGCGCGACAGATTTTCGAATAAAGATGTCTATCATACATAAAAAATGGCTTGAAGATGACTCGATTTGGTGGTCAAAATAAGTTTCACTCTCATTTAAATATCATTATGTTTTTTGAAAAACCTAAAATAGCTGCAATCATAGCAATTTTTCATCCAATTACGTATGGAAAATTTCAATAAGATCAGGGACATATGTAGTTTCCAAATGAAGCGGAAAGTACGTTTGTATGGGGAATAAGGCTATCCGTTCCGTTCTTAACCCTGACAAGTTAGGTACCTAACTTATGTATGAGATTTTGCATATCTTAGTTCTAGAAGCTAATTTATTTAAAAGCTAATTTATTTTGTAAACATAGGGCTTAAGGAACCTCAATAATATTGACTTGACATTGAAATTGACATCTTTGTTATTTGGTTTGTTTTATTATATTTGTATTATTAATAAGCATATATTAATAATCATAGAGGTAGAAAAATTCAATGTAAATATCACATTGGTGTTTTTCAAAATTTACCTCCCGTATAAGGATGGTAAATTTTTGCCAGCCAACCCTATTACCAAGCTGTCGGTCTGTTTACCTGTCTGTAGATTTATCTGTCTGTCGGTTTATCTGTCTGGCAGTCTATCAGGGAGTTGTATTTTATTAACGGTAATAGGCAATTAGAAATTTGGTCACTGTATTTTTATAGTCGCTAATAACAACGAAAATAAATTCGAGAACAAAAAATCTTATTTTAACCTTGACTCTTCCATTACTATGAAATTTCCTCAGCTGGTTCCCTTCGAAGACTACGGAACTAAGCCCTATCGCCACTAAGATTTCTCTTGCACAATCTCTTCTCCTTCCATTACTTGATTACGCTGATTCTTCCTTTCTTGATCTTACTGAGCAACAATTTGACAAACTTGAGCGCCTGCAGAATGTCGGGATAAGGTTTATATTTGGCTTGCGCAAATATGATGATAAGACCGCCAATTGTCACATTTCTATTTTTTTGTTCAAATTGTTTGTAAACTGTTTTGTTAAGTGTGCAATAAAGAATTTTCTATCTATCTATCTATTTCCATGAACTGGACACTAGGAGAAAAATGGCAAATCTTGCCTTTTTAATTTTTTCATGTCATTTAATATTTTCCACCATAGGTACATATTAATGCACTTGATGTTAGATAGATAGATAGAAGATAGATAGAAAATACTTTATTGCACACTTAAAACTAGAAAACAGTTTACAAATGAGACAAAACAATATAAGTGACAATGGGCGGTCTTATCGCTCAAGAGCGATCTCTGCCAGACAACCTGGCTGGATGTTGTTCTATTCTAAAATAATATTACTTAATTAATAAGTAAATTAAGGTGGTTCTCTGACCCAAACTAGCACTGCCACCTATTTAATCGTATTATAACGTTAAACAAGGGAATTTTCAAAAATACCTTGGCCAGTTTGTTATACCTATCATAAGCTTTTTGCCTCTGTAATAGTTTCATTTTGTAATAGTTTAGGAAGAGATGCGAAGTTGCACTTTTTGGCCACCTAACTCGGTTTTCGCATCTCCTCCTAAGCTATACAATATAAAACTATTACAGAGGCATTAAAATTAAGCTTATGATAGGTATACAAACTGGCCAAGGGATTTTTGAAAATTCCTTTTTGTTACGTAATTATACGATAAAAAAGGTGGCGGCGCTGATTTAGGTCAGGGTAGCCCCTAAACACTTGTTATACTACTAAGTATACTTGTTAAAAGCAAGGAAGCACCATAAGGGATTGTACGCAGCAGATGTGAGAAGGAAAAACAGACATACAGTGGTTCCTATAAGAACAAATAAAAATTTCAAAATGTTTGGCTGTCAAGGACCTAAAATTAATAATTATGTCAGGAATAAATAACAAAGAAGTCAAGTTAATCATAAATAACACATATCGGAAATCCGTAGAAGAACCAAAGTCACATAGCTCTCAGAATTAGAAGACTGAAGTGGCAGTGGGCAGGTCATATAGCTCTCAGAACTGATAACCGCTGGGGAGTAAAGGTTCTCGAGTGGCGGCCACGATGTAATGCGAAACGGAGTGTTGGGAGACCATCTACTCAATGGACCGACGACATCGTAGCGGTCGCAGTGAGTCGATGGATGGAGGCGGCTCAGGACCGCTTTTGTGGTGTCGTTTGGAGGTGGCCTATGTCCAACAGTGAACGTGTATGATGATGATTAATTTGTACGTTTCATCATTGACCGTGTGAGTGCTAGCTGCTATTATAGTACATTAATGTATCTTTTAAAGGGCAATGTATACGCTTCTAAAACAAAACCCCGAGTGAGTTACAAAAATTATCAATAAATAAATTCAAACAAACTATCAAACATATCCTTTGTAAAAAGGCTTATTACAAAATATCAGATTATCTAGAGGATAAAAAAGCATGGGGCGACTTTTGCTCCAACTCGAAAACTAACAACCTAACAAGGTAAAGGTTTCTTTTTCGCTTCTTTACATTATCTTAAAAAAGATTGAAGTGAACAAAGAATCAAAGTGATCACTTTATTTCCCTGTTTTACTTATGTAATTTTAATTTTGTGACGTGTCCAAGAGTCCTGTGAGGTGTAAAGGAAATAAAGCACTTTGATATTTGATATAAGCAAAGTAAGTACATGATATTCAAACAATGCTCAAGAAATGTTCAGTTCAAATTTTGGCGTCTTCTTGTTTGCATAGCATAGCATCATCCGTCTATTTGCAAATGAATATTGGCTTTTGTAAAGTAAACAAGTCTAATAGTATTTGAAGTTTTTTAAGGAACTAAGTTTTTGTTTCCATTATAAATGTACTAGCTGCTGCCTGCGCCTTCGCCCGCGTTTTATCGGGATGAAAAATAGCCTGTATGTTATTCCAGGTCCCAAACTATACTCACAACAAATTTCAGCCTAATCGGTTCAGTAGTTCTTCCGTGAAAGAGTAACAGATATCCATTTAAACATTCACATAATATTAGTAGGAAGCAGGCACAAGAAACCTAGTTGATTTGAAATATTGATGTTCTTCCAATAAAAACTATACACTAGCTAAACTGATGTGAAAATTTTGTAAACCGCACATACTTAATCCAAAATTCGCTCTGAATGAATGAACACTTTATTGTACTTAAATTAACATTAATACAAAATCTAATATCTAAATGAGAAAATAAACAGTACAAAAGGCGGCCTTATCGCTGAGAGCGTTCTTCCAGGCAACCTAGAGACCTCTAGGCACTCTTTTGCCGGTGTATTGTTATTTCGAACCAAATTTTCATCCCAAAAAAGAAAAGTAATAATATTTTTTGTTATTTCAATCCTCACATATTTTACACTGTTGTTTCAACCCACCCAGATGAAAACAATCGTTAATCCGTAAAAGTATGCCACATCTTATCTGGATTTGACATTACTTGTGGATTTGAGATCCTTCCTTCAATAAATACTGTTTTCGGAAAATTCGCAGAGAACAATTCGTTGAGAACAATTCGCCGAAAAAATAATTTGCCGAAAAAACAATTTGCCGAGAAATAGTCATAATAAATAAATAAATAATGTTGGACAATTCACACAGCATCTAGCTCCAAGCTAAGCAGAGCTTGTGTTATGGGTACTAGATAACTGATATACATAATACAATATAATACATATGTACATAGATATTTTATTATTATACATAGAAAACGACCAGAACATCCTGAACAAATATATTTGTCCCGAGGCGGGAATCGAACCCGCAACCTCCTGCGTCGCAGGCGGCCCTTCGCCCACCGCGCCACAGAGGTCTTCGATAATGATTTTCAAGTATAGCGTAAAATACACAGTTTTAAAAAATTGTGTTTTCGGCGAATTGTGTTCGACGAAATTGCTTTCGACAAATTGTTCTCGGTGAATTTTCCGCAGACGATCTTAAACCGCTACGATGTCATCGGTCCATCGATAGGATGGTCTCCCAAGTAGGGGGGTTTTGCCATAATCACGACGCTTGGCAGACGGATTGGTTATCACAGTGTTGGTGTTGAAAAATACACAGAAGGACGCTGCCATGGACCGACAAGATCGAAGTGGCCGCAGGGAGTCGATGGATGGAAGCGGCTTAATAGTATTTGTGGCGTCGTATGGGGGAGGCCTATGTCCAGCAGTGGACGTGTATGGGCTGATATGATGATGATGATATCTTAAACTAGACGCCAAGCAAGTGAGTTTTAGTTTTTTGTGTCGTGGTTTGTTTATAAACATTCCACTCCGAGTTACGCTAGTGTATCAGTTCGTATTGAATCTGTCAAACTAGAACAGTTTTCATAGTTTTTGTTTCCATAAAAGTAACATAAGCCGTGGGCAGATTATAGTCAAATATAATGGTCTCGACAGAGCGTACGCATTTGCTCCACTTGGAGTCGAGACCCTACGTCCGTGGGGTACCGGTTGGGGACGCTTTCGACTGGTATTGATCTGGACCAGTTGAGCTATCTGTAAATTGTTTGCAACAGTCTGCAGTTAGCTCAATTGTTTCAATAGTAAATACTAGTTTAATTTATTTATATTATTTGATATTTTCTTTGTCAATAAAGTGAAATAAAAATAATATTGACTAGCTACATTAAAACATTATTTTTGCAGAAAAGTTAAGGATAAAGGAGTAATAAATTCGTATTAATACTGTCAATTTTTTTGGGAAACTTTTTTCCAAAGATTGCGGCTGTTAGAGTATAAAACGTAAATGTGGATAGCGCTGTGGGCTGCCGCGGGTGCAGGGGGGGTCCAGGGGTGTCACCAACCCCCTGTGCCCGCTACCCTACCACGCATGCTCCAATTATTGTGAATATTTCTCATCTTTACACAGTAAAGCACTAACACCTATAAATAAATAAATAAATAATGTTGGACAACGGTACTAGATAACTGATATACATAATACAATATATAACATATATAGATATTTTTTATGTATTACCTATGTATAATAAGTTTGATGTAGTCGTTTGTTGTTCATGAAAAAATAAACTAGAGGAGCTCACGCAGTCAACCAAGCAAAATGGAGCGCACCGCAACATAATAAATGTAATTATTATGTAATAAAAACGTGAATTAACCTTTAAACATATTTTGCAGCAAAGTCAAGGATAGAGGAGTAATAAATTGTTGAGATTAATCTTTGGTTGATAATTGAGTTAAGTTCTTATAAGAAACGTTGTGATGACGCGATCGAAGAATTCTACTTATTTCTTTCTTTCTAATATTATATATGCGAAAGTAACTCTGTATGTCTGTCACGTTTTCACGCCAAAACTTCCGATCTGAATTAAATTTGGTATAAAGATATTTTAGAGCCTGAGAAAGTACATAGGCTACTGGGAAAAAAAGGTTGTAAGGGGTTGAAAATTTGAATGTGAATGTGAATTATATGAAAATATAAAAAAAATCCTTCTATTTTCAGCAATACTTATAACCGGTTTTTTTGGACAAATTATCAGGTTAATTCGGATTTCGAATAAATCGGATTATAATCTCTAGACGTGAAACAACAACAAATCCGCATGGGCTGGCCGCTGAGATTTCGGAGAGGTTCATAGCCTTCTTAAGAATTCCTATGAACTTAGGTATCATGTTTATACCAAAAACCACAGAAATATTTAATTGCCTCGATATTTACAAAATCCGCTTGCAATGCATAAGTTACTTTATTTTGTTGCACACTATTTTCCTCTATTTATCTTTTGAATAATAATCATTTATTTCGTCGTAAAGATGCGCGACTGCGAATTATCTGACTATTCGAATGATCGAAAACTACTAATTTCCTTATTCGACTTGAAAACTAGTAATATACTAATCTTCAAAGTCGAATGACAACTACTAATTAGTAATTACTAATGCTTCTACGAATGGGTCATTCATGGCTCCGAGTCGACGTTAGTCGAACGATCATAATCCAACCAATCCACTTCGAATAACGAATGAAATGAAGGCCGACTCGGGCAGTCGAACGAATGGAACGACGCGCGACTACTAACCAAATTAGTTACTAATTTGCTCTAGTCATTAGAATCGTTCGAATGATTTGTCAAGTCGAATAATTCGAATAAAATCATTCACAGTCGCGCATCTTTATTTCGTCGCTATCAGCAATAACACGTCACATTTGTTTTAATTACGTACAGTCACATAATTCAACAATAAAAAATTCTAATAATTCAATTAATAAATGAAATTAAACAACAATAAAAATATAAAAGTCAATAAAAAATATAAAAACAAAAATATACAGAGTATCTACAGCTAGATAATTACAATCAGTCACTTACAGGCTTTGAATATATATATATTTATTTGATTTATTGTCTGGTGGAAGATCATAACGCGGATATATTATAACGTCCAAAGTACAGTGACCTTGCCGAACACAGTCAAATCCTAATATTTACCAACTAACTATAACATGTTTACTGTGTGACCTTCTGATAGAACTGGTTCTAAATAGATAATCGCCATTTTAATCTCGAAGGTAATCAGAAAAATTTACAAAAGTTTTTTTTTGCACATTTTCGGTATTCGGTCAGCTAGCTTGGTTGAAGTAAGCTAGCTTGGTTGAAGTAAGCTAGCTTGGTTGAAGTAACCACGGTAATCCTTACTAATATTATAAATGCGAAAGTAACTCTGTCACGTTTTCACGCCAAAACTACTGAACTGATTTAAATGAAATTAGGTACACAGATACTCTAGAGCCTGAGAAAGGGCATAGGCTACTTTTTAATGCGAAAAAGGGTTGTGAGGGGTTAAAAGAGGGATTGGTTAAGTATCGTAATTTTTAAAGCTAAAAGCTTGGAATTTATTTTTTAGGTTCTTGATTAGATGTAAATAAGAATATAATTTAAAGTTTCTACAAATTTAACCCTCAAGGGGGTAAAATATCAAAGGGAATAAGGGATGAAAGTTGAAAATGCTGCCCATTGTCACTACTACACGCGGAAGAAGTCTTTTTTTTTCGAAAAGAAAAAGTTATAATGCTGTTGACCGCAGATGGCCATGACAGCGTTACCGGACTTTTGGCGGGCATAGAGGGCGCCTCGCTGGTAAAGTTAGGTTGGGGCGACATGCACAAGGGCCACCACTTAGGTGCGAGCCTTGGCTTGGGCTGTTGCCAGATGCTACAAGCGGGTAATGGAGGTTTCGCCTAGGTGCACGAATGCACCTAAGGGTGGAATTCTTCGACCCCCCATCCGGCGGGGTCGGTTTTTGGTCGGTTGTGTAGTGTGCGGAAGCGAATCGGTTGCCGTCACCTCTGGGTTAGCGGCGGTGATTGGGTCAACGAGGTCACTGAGAACGTCTACGAAGGAGAGAACTCGTGGGAGGGTCGTCGATGGGATAATCAGGCATGGTGGATATAAGGGGATTGATATGTTCCGAGGCTTTTTCATAATGACGCTGGGAGGCCTTTATGAAGTGGGCAACGGACTCGAGATTAAGATCGCGATGGAGATCTTTATTGCGCATGTACCACGGACAGCCCGTGACTTTGCGCAGAAATCGGTTCTGGACAACCTGGAGGTAGCGAACATTGGCCGAGTGGCCAAATACCACAGAGGAGTACGTCATGACAGGTATAATGGATGAATTCCATCATAAAATTAGACGGCTGCGCCGATTTCTATGTAACAACCAAATCTGACCATTTGACGACCTCTGTGGCGCAGCGGGCGAAGGTACGCCTGCGACGCAGGAGGTTGGTTCGATTCCCGCCTCGGGACAAATGTTGATACGATCTGCAAATATTTGTTCAGGGTGTTCTGGATGTTTTCTATGTATAATAAAAAATATCTATCTATGTATCGTATTATATTATGTATATCAGTTATCTAGTACCCATAACACAAGCTCTGCTTAGCTTGGGGCTAGATAATGCTGTGTGAATTGTCCAGCATTATATTATATATTATATTATTAGGTATATCTCAAACATTGTACAACAAAATAACATTCTAAATTTAGTATTAAAATTAAATAGTTCTAAATTACTTGTACTCAAATACGAATGTATCAATTTTAAAATCACTTTACAAAAATATATTAGCAGTTAAGATTACGATTTAAAATTTAAATTTTTTAAAATTTGAACTTGTTTAACTTATTTTTCTTTTGCGTTGTGTGTATAATAATTATTAAATTTATTATTTTTTAATCCGGTTTATTTGCTGTAGTGATGATAATATTAGAATTACGCTTTGCCTATTATTTATATAATTATCTGAATAAGTAGTAATTTAGTAACCTAGATTTATAAAAGCAATAACATAGTTGTAAATACCTGTTTTGGTAAAGGAGAAACGTTTACTTTGCTGAAGTCCTTGAGTCTTATAGAAGTTTGTATACTTGTAGTACCAGAGAGTATGTCATCATCATCATCATCATCATCAGCCCATACACGTCCACAGCTGGACATAGGCCTCCCCCGTACGACGCCAGAAATGTAGAGAGTATGTATGAAGTCGTAAATTGGCGCGTTTTAAAAACTATTATATCGACTTCAAATTCCTGAACCTACCCCTTGTTTACGCCCATTGCCATGGAAACTGTTTGTTATTATATCAGCCATTCTGATAATTTGATTGTTTTCAAAAACCTAATAATCGACGAATCCCTTACTTTTATACTGTTTTTAAATTTTGCGGGATAAATATTAATCCCCTGGGTATCCCCTGGATATTTTTTTATAGGACCACTCCGTGATCATTTTCTATACAATAGAGAAAAAAAAAACAAAATTGGTCTATAATTGGTAGAAATATCGCGTAAAATACATACTAAAAAAACGGACTAATTGACAACCTCCTGTTTTTTAAAGTTGGTTAAAAATAACAGAAAACATTTTTATAACCAATTCATAATAATGGAACATCAGTGTAATGCCGAAACTAGTATTGGAATTAGCAAGCAATATATAGCTTGGGGAGTAAAGGTTCTCGAGTGGCGACCGCGATGCAATGCGAAACGAAGTGTGGGAAGACCTCCCACTCGATGGACCGACGACATCGTAGCGGTCGCAGGGAATCGTTGGATGGTGGCGGCTCAGGACCGCTATTTCTGGCGTCTCGTTTGGGGGAGACATGTTCAGCTGTGGACGTATACGGGCTGATGATGACGAATGCGGAAACTAATTTAGTTTTCTGAATTGACGTCATTTCGTAGACAATTTCTTTATATTCATATACATATGTATAACAAATCAAAATACGCGTCATTAATATATAATAGTTACCTACCTTATAATGACAATGGTAATTTATCTTTTACGTATGTTTATTATGTGGAAGGTACATAGTGAACTTAGACCTACTTAATAAATATACATTGTGGGTGATTTCAATAAGTGAGGCCATATTTAAAAAAAAAATTATGTTAGCAAGTCTTAAGTTTTATTCGTAAGCTAAAAATAACTTATTATATAATGGAGAAACTTTTCGTTTAAACTTTTTTAACTATTATTGATTTAGTAATTTACACAATTTGTAAAGTATCTATATACTAGCTGCTGCCGCGCCTTCGCCCGCATTTTATCGAGATAAAAAATAGCCTATATGTTTTTCCAGGTCCTATACCTACCCATACCAAATTTCAGTCTAATTTACTTGTCCTATTGTACTTTTCCTATGTAACATCTCTGTATAGTTGTTTTTCTGGTGTACTATAAATAATTTTTGTATTGTATTATATTGATTTATAGAGTATTTTTCAACAGCAACACTGCGATCACCAATACGCCTGCCAAGCGTGGTGATTATGGCAAAATCCCCCCTACGTGGGAGACCATCCACTCGATGGATCGACGACATCGTAGCGGTCGCAGGGAGTCGATGGATGGTGGCGGCTAGGAACGCTATTTGTGTCGTCGTATGGGGGAGGCCTATGTCCAGCAGTGGACATGTATGTGCTGATATGATGATGATGATTATATTGATATATCTGAAGATCGTACAAATATTTGTCCCGTACCTATATAATCAATCTCTAAAATCGAACCGGTAACCAAAGGTCATCGCTTAGAATAATATAGTTTTGTTCCTGGTCTTCAAAAAAATTCAATAGCGGTTTTTTTTGCATACAATATCAATAAAAATGTCTGACCCGTTAATATTTTCTCTTCTACACTGGTTGGGTAGTAGTGGTTATGTAAAACGTTTATAATTTTGCAAGATTTATACAAAGCAGAATCCTACTTCCTACTAATATTATAAATGTCAAAGTTTGTGAGTATGGATGTATGGATGTTTATTCCTCTTTCACGCAAAAACTACTGACCTGATTAGGATGAAATTTGGTATGGGTATAGTTTGGGACCTGGAATAACATATTGGTTATTTTTTACCCAGATAAAACGCGGGCGAAGGCGCAGGCAGCTAATGGATGGATGTTTGTTACCTCTTCACGCGAAAACTACTGAATGGATTGAGGAGAAATTTTGCATATAGGTAATTCTAGGTATGTTATCAAACATAGGCTTTTTTATCAGTTCCCATGGGTTTTGAATACCATTTAAACGTAACCATAGAATAACGCGAGCGAAGCCGCGAGCAGAAACGAATTAATCCTAACTTAATAAATGAATTAATAAATGCGAAAGTGTGTTTGTTTGTCCTTCTTTCGCGTCCTAACTAAGCAACAAATCGACTTGATTTTATTTGGTATAGAGTTAGTTGAAAGGATAGAGAGTAACATAGGCTACTGTTTGTCCTGGTACAACATCAAATTCTCACGGGAGATTTACGGGAACAAAGACTTTTTCCCCTAGAAATGTGAATAGCGAATTAAACGCGGGTGAAACCGCGGGGTTTAACAACTAGTAATGTATAAATTTGCAAAAGTTGACATAATTAGGTTGCTTAATGTCAAGAGAAAGTTTGAATGTTACTCCATCACTCCAAAACTATAGGGGGTCAATTCAGATGTATGAATTAATGTATCACATAATATATTTTCGCCGCTTATTGGCTGCTTTTTAATTACGATTAAAACAGAAGATAATTTGATTGTTTTGTAGAAACTAAAATCCGACTTCCGATTCCTTAGTACGAGTATTTGCGTGAATCAACTTTTTTACCGATCCTGTCATGGAAAAACGCTAAAATCTGTATTTCAGTTTAAAATATCATTATTTCAATGCTTATGTAAACACAGATTATCTTCTGACATTGTAGTGTCAAAGTTTTTTATAAAAATATAGTAAAAATCTTGATTTTCCTATGGTAACTCACACTTGAAAAAATTACATATGAATTGGTGATTTGTTTTACAAATAAAATGTATTTCTGTATTTCTTGTCAACCGAACATAGCCAAAAAAATGTGTCGCTAGGATTCTCCACCTTTGTATGTGTCCGCTGGGTTACCATAGGAAGATCAAAAATCCCGCTATAAACTACAAAAATATATGAAACTAGCAAGTTAACAGAGAATCTTCAAAACAATCATATTAACAGCAGGGGTACATATACATAGAAACAAAATGTTTAGATTAGTATTTAGAATTTTAATAAGTCCCAGCACATATGTATAAAAAATACAATATAAAAGTTAGTCATTAAATAACCCACCCCTGACCGTTCCCGGCGCAAACGTGCCCATAATGCTTGCAGCATTACCTCGCTGAATAGCGATGGCTATCCTTTGCACCAGGAAAGACCCGGAGTGGGAGTCACCTGTCACTTCATTTAGTATACGGCCTAATTCTCCCACAAAACACTTCGCATCCACACTCCAACTACCCAAGGTCTCCACTGCTATAGGTGTAAAATGATAAAGCTGCTCCAAGGCAGCGTACTTAAGCCTTTTTTTTTTGAGCAAGCTTCTTCGGCAGCTGCAGATGCAGAGAGCATGGTGCGACTCAGGTGACTGGCGACCACAGTGCTGACGCAAGTTGCGTCCCAGATACATACTTAGAATAGAATAGTACCTACTTTATTGCTTATTGTATTATATACCTACATACATATATCACATATATACAAACAAATATCGCCTTAGGGTTAAAAAAACTTGTTATGATGTCTTTTAAATAAATAAATATTTTAAACCGAAATACAGATCTTATGGTTGTATTCCCGGCTTCTCCACTGTTGTATGGAGATTGCCTATGTCCCCTATGTCACCATAGGTAAATCAAAAATTTTGCTATAAACTATAAAAATTATGAAAGTGCCATGTTAGCAGAGAATATCAGTTTAGGTTAACATTAAAACAATCATATTTTAAACCGAAATACAGATCTTAACGTTCATATTCCCAGCTTCTCCATCGTTGTATGGAGATTGCCTATGTCCCCTGGACCACCATAGAAAAATCAAAAATTTGCTATAAACTAGAAAAACAATAAAACTACCACGTTATCAGAAAAAATAAGTTTACGTTAACATTAAAATAATCATATTTTAAACTGAAATACAGATTTTATAGTTTTTTCCATGACAGGGACATAAAAGGGTCGGTAAAAAAGTTGGTTCACCCAATTTACACTGTTCTTATTCTTTGTGGAGGAACTGAGATCTGCACTGACATCTCGCATAGGAGCGTATTGTGCATTATCCCCCTGCCTAGACAGGCCCTAACCAGCCCAACTCCTTGAAGTACCGGAGCAGGACTTTTGGTGTTTGACAGCTTCGTTTCAGCTTCAGTTGGATTCATTTACACTGTTTTTTTAACACTAAATAAATAAACAACGGAATATTTACCATGATTTGAGTTTTGAGTTCTCCAATATTTCGGCACAGTTACATGTGCTATGATTACGGAACAACTGAAGTGACTGCGAGTTAGTTTTTATTGGCAGAAATACCGATCTACCCTCATTCTTTGCCTTTTGCTACGAACGTTACCATTACCACCGGTTTCATTATCGAACGCAACTCGATCACGACACACAACTCTGACGGTATCTGAACGCGGCCCGGTTGATACGTCATCACTACTTCAGTTTTTGAACACTCGCCACGGGCTTCCAGGGGATGCAGTCTCGACAAAGCGATCGCAAGGCGACCGACATCGGTCGCAAAGTCTTACCGGTCATATTTTAATGATTTTTGAATGTCTTAACCAGAATCAAGTTTCAAACGAAAAGAAAACTATCTATTTCCGTAAATACAATAGATGTACACTAAGAAAAAGTCAAATTCCTTAAATTAAAATAGATATACCATTGGAACTATCGATTTTTATCGCAACCGTAGCGAAAACAACGGTCGACTTTACGATTTTGCGGATGTGATTAAGAGCAAATTAGACAGCCCGATAAGTATGTAGCGATCGATCGGTAATTATTATCTATTTTCTTAAATTGCGGGTAGTTAACAATAATGATGCGTTCGAACTTCATTTATCCGCTCTATGATTGCGATTTTTTGATAAATTTACGATGTCTCAAGTTACGATTTTGCACTTTTTCTTGGTAGAAGATTTGCATTTAGCAAAAACATCGGTATATCAGGCAAATGTTTTCGTGAACAGTTAGCGATCGATACTTTACGATCGCTAACTATGTCGATGTCGAGACTGCACCCCCTGGTCCTGGTTAACTTAAGTGTTATAATTATAACCATGATAGTTTCAATAGTTTTACTATTTTTTAAGTTTTCAGGACATACATATATATATAGTATATATTATGTATATACCCCCAAGGGTATAAAATTTTTGTTGGATGGATTTGCCCTAACTAAGTTACTAGCATACTTCAAATGTCATATCTGTCTGTACACCTAGCAAATTTCACGCAAATCGGATCAACCATCCTATCCTATCCCACTAATATTATTAAATGTCTAAGTTTGTAAGGATGTATATTTGTTACTCTTTCACGCAAAAACTACTGAACCGATTAGGCTGAAATTTGATATGGGTATAGTTTGGGACCTGGAATAACATATAGGCAATTTTTATCCCGACAAAACGCGGGTGAAGGCGCTGGCAGCAGCTAGTATTAGCATATAATGTAGCCAAATCACCCAAGCTGCCACCGAGAACTTCATTCATTAAAAAAATACAGCCGAACATATAAACTTCTCTTTTGTTTATCATCGGTTAAAAATTAACCATTGAACGGTTAAAATTGTAAATAATACACGATTATACCTGAATTGGATACAAGTATAAAGAATTGACCTTCAGGTGATATAAGCGAGGAAAGTTAAAGTCAAGAATAATAGACCTAGCTGAAGACCCACGTGTCACCTGGCTGGTCTTCGTTAAGAGTGGTCGACGAGGCCGAATTTCGGCATCCATCAAATATGTTAATTTTGAAACATTTAACTAACGACATTTTTTATGGCGGTATAACGCTTCGCCAAAACTGATGAATTATAAAACGCTTTACCTGCGTAGGTTCGGGGAATTCCATAATTTCAAGTTATTTGTCTAACTTTAAGAGCGCGCGCCCACGTCGTCTTTTTGTAGCGATGCTGTTGCGCGTTTAAAAAACGCGGCTGCATCGCGACTGTATCGATACAAACGCGCGACCGTCTCAGACGACATCGCATCGAGGGAACGAAGAGTGGAGAGGGGTGCTCGCGAGTACACAGACATTTCTGTATCGATGCTGAATCACGACAGAATCGCTACAAAAAGTCGCCGTGGGCGATATGAACGTCTCTGAAACTAACTCATTCGTGGAAATTGTAACCCGTACTAATTCGACAGCATCTGCGCGGTCAAAATATTATGCAGCAACCTTGTCAAAGAAAAATTTGACGGCACATTTCTCATACAATTCACGCGTTGGCAAAATGGGATATAAATCAGTATTGTTTCGAAATGGTTCCTTCCCATAAAAAGTACGCGTGGATTATACCATTAGAATCCCTTAGATACATAAAGAATTCAAAAACAGTTCAACAGTTTTTTTACAAAATAAATGTACCTACCTAGTTTTCCCAGGCATAGGCAGTATTTTTATTTACATTAGTGTTTAGTCCAGTCGCCTCTCATAGTTTTCACAACAATAAACTAGATGTCGCTAGTAAAAGTGAACCAACTCTAGATCGCGCTGACGAGAACGCACGGTCTAGAGGTATAAAGCTTTTCTATGAACCAACTCCCCGCTTCCGCCCTTAGGTGCATTCGTGCACCTAGGCGAAACCTCCATTACCCTCTTGTGTAGCATCTGGCGACAGCCCAAGCCGAGGCTCGCACCTAACTGGTGGCCCTTGTGCGTGTCGCCAACCTAATTTTACCGGCGAGGCGCCCTCTGCGCCCGCCAAAAGCCCGGTAACGCTGTCATGGCCATCTGCGGTCAACAGCATTATAATCCATTCGAAAAAAAAAAAAAAATTCAGTCTATTCCGTGAGATCAAGGTTATTTCTACAAATACCTCATCAGTACGGAGATTCGGGATAGGACTCAAACAATTAGCAAGTAGATGTATTTTTATTTATAAATTATAATATTTTTATGTTAAATACATAAATACAAACCATTTAGAAATTCCTATCTATAGAGATACACAGGATTGTAGATATAAGGCTGGTTTTGTGTCACGCTGATCACGGCGCTGAGAGTTCGACGCATAGCTGGTCAGCGCCGACCGTCGTCGTCAGTGCGAGTAACGCTCATTTTCCTATCAGCGCCGATGGTCAGCTTCAACTAAAACCAACCTAATGCCTTGGCATAGTCTGTAATGTTATGCCTGGTTTTAATAAACGAATTGAATTCCTTTTACAAGGTTTTATTTAACTTGCAATGTATGTTTGTTCGGGTGAAATCTTGCAACTCAATTTAGACCAGTTATCCTCGACCGATTGAGCTGAATGTTATACTCATGTAAGTTTGGTGACAATGCAATGTCATGGTACCACCGAGCTGGTCGGATGATGGGAATCGAAATTGAACATAGGAACTCCTAAACAAAATGACTTAACCACGTCGAGTTTGGGTTCGTTGGATTTGTCTTCCCAAGCACTTTGATCCTAGATGATAAAAAATCGTGTATTTAAAAGTTATTAAAAATATTCTTTTATTATTCGTAGATAAAGAAAGAAGAAAAGAAAATATAAATAAGAAAATATAGATGTAATAAAGTTTGATAAGAACCTACCCATCCATTTGCTAAGGTCTCAAAAAATATTTCCCGACAATTGATGCAGCTAAAATGGTAAATACTAACGTACGTATTTAAATTAAACAGTAATTAATTAAAGTAAAGCCGACTTATAAAATAAACATATAGCCTTGCTGCATTTATTATACAAATGTGCGCTAATTATTGAAAATATATTGCATTTAATGTATTGCACGCGTACCTACTTTGGTTTGTGGTCCTTTTTAATTAAGTTTATAATATATTTTATTTGATTTTTATATATCGTTGTTATGTAAGAACAAATTATTATGTTTAGTTCCGAAGGTATTTGATTTGTTTTTTTTTGATGTACGACAATATTATTCCATCATTATTATTTATCTAATTTATTTATCATAGTCTAAATAAGCATAATAATTAGTAAATTAAAGTTATAAACAATTAGTCTAATCTGAATTGGAAAAAAAAAATTAAAATATTGTTTAATCATCATTATCAGCCCATACACGACCACTGCTGGACATAGGCCTCCCCCTTACGACGCCACAATTGTTTAATATGAGCCTATAAATGTCTACCGTTTCCCTCTATTATTAGAAAAACTCACCTTCAAGAACACACACCACTAACTGTCACAAAAAAAATTATTATTTAAACGTATAACCGAACCGTGAACTTACAACCGACCATTCCTTACCAAGGATGGATATGTACTGTCCACTGTACGGATTTTGCAATCAAAGGAGTCTATAGCGAAAGGATAGAGGCTCATTCTCGTTCGTGCGATATTTTATCGAATGCTCTATATAGGTACATATAACTTATTAATTAAATGCATAAAATATAAACAATTCCGCAATATTTAATTACCTATATTGTAATGTGTCGTCTTATGTATGGTATCTAATAAACTTTTTTCTTACTTTCTTTTTTTTAAATTAATTGATATTCTTGTTGTGTTCCAGTAAAAAAGCATTGTCAGAAATAAAATTCAACAGAATCATAATAAAATGAATTGCTGTAAAATGGCATTGTCGAATTAAAATTATAAATATAAAGTAAATATCACAGAACCTTGTATCTGTGATAAAGTTATCTGAATGAAATAAGAAGAGACATGCTATAACCTGTCGACTGATTCAGGCTCGAGATGCATGTCTGTGTTGAGTATGAAATAGTTATATAGGAAAATAGAACTAAACTTGGTAGAAATATCAAATTTCTTCTTCTTCCTGCCCTTATCCCACACTAGGTGGGAACGGCACAACATGTATTTTTCTTCCACTCTCCTCTATCAGCCGTCATCTCTGTACTTACACCTTTCTTAAACATGTCCTCTTTCACACAATCCATCCATATTTTCTTCGGTCTTCCTCTCCCCTTGTTTCCGTCCACATCTAAATTTAACACTCTTCTCGTCACATGACCTTCTTCCTCCACATAACATGCCCATACCATCCTAACCTGTTACTCCTAATTTTTTCCGTTACTGGCGCCACTTTCAGACTTCCTCTAATGTACTCGTTCCTTATCTTATCCATCCTTGTCACTCCACACATCCATCTCAACATTCGCATCTCCGCTGCATGCACAGTTCGTTCATCCTTTCCTTTCGTTGCCCAACATTCAGATTCATACAGGACGACAGGTCTAATCACGGTCTTGTATATTTTCCCCTTGAGCTTAACGGGCATTCGTCGATCGCATATAGTGCTGTGACCTGTCGCCATTTAATCCATCCTGCGCTTATCCTGTTCTTGACGTCGTTGTCTATTTCGCCGTCGTTTTGGATCAATGAACCCAGGTACTGAAAATTGGAGCAGACTGGTAGGGATACATCATCTAAGGCAATATTGGCAAAAATGGAGGCACCGCCGAAATCGAGGAACAGCTGTTCGGTTTTCGACTGGCTAATTCTCAACCCGACACTTTCCAATTATTGCTGCCATTGTCTGCTCTGGACCTCCATTGCATCCTCCCCGACAAGAACAATGTCGTCAGCAAACAGCATGTACCAGGGTGCTTCCTCCTGTATGTCCGATGTTAGAGCATCCATAATCAGGAGAAACAAATAAGAGCTTAAAGCCGATCCCTGATGCAAGCCTACAGCTACATTGAAGTTATCGGTGACACCAGCTTCAGATCGGACGTAAGTACGAGCTCTACTGTACATCGCATGCACAAGCTGCAGGTATTTCCCGGGCACTCTCTTTTCTTTCAGTGCCCACCACAGAACCTCACGGGGTACTCTATCATAGGACTTCTCCAGGTCAACGAACACCATGTGCAGGTTTTTATGCGCACGTCTGTATTTTTCGCACAGTTGGCGAAGTGCGAATATGGCGTCCGTAGTCCCTCTACCAGGCATAAACCCGAATTGGTTCTGGGTTATCTCACTCCCCCCTCTCATTCGTCTCGCGATCACTTTCTCCCAAATTTTCATAGTATGTGACATGAGCTTTATTCCGCGATAGTTGTTACAGTCCTGTACATCACCCTTGATTTTAAAAATGGGCTCTAGCAGACTGTTGCACCATTCGTCCGGGATCGCCTCTTCTTGTAACAAATTATTGAAGAACAAAGTGAGCCACTTCCACCCATCTGCTTTTAGAAATTTCCATACTTCTACTGGTATACCATTTGGTCCAACTGCTTTCCTATTTTTCATGCTTCTCACCTCTTTCTTAACTTCTTCTATACTTATCTCTTCCACCACACCTATGTTAATAAGTGGATTCTCTAATATTCTACTCCAGTCATTCTCTTCATTCATTAAACTGCTAAAATATCCTTTCCAGCGTTCATTTATATCTCTGTCATTCGTCAAAATCTTTCCTTGATCATTTTTTATACATTTAATGTGTGTAATATCCCTTGCATTCTTCTCTGTTGCTTTCGAAAGTCTGTAGAGTTCTTTCTGTCCGTGCGGGCTCTCTAAAGATTGATACAGTTTGTCCTGTACCTCTGCCCTAGAGACAGCTACAGCTTTCTTAGCTTTCCTCTTGCATTCCATGTAATCTATCCTCTATCCACGCTTTTCCATTCTTTAAATGCATTCTTCTTTTCTTTCAAAATGTTTTGTACCTCTTCACACCACCACCAAGTATCCTTATCTATTCTTCCTTTACCTTTCGTTTCTCCAAATACATCCTTCGCCACGTTTTTAATACAAGATGCCATTTCATTCCAACATTTATTCACTGATTGTGCATCCATGCCTTTCATTTTTAACATCTTATCAACCACTTGCTTTTGAAATTCCCTTGCATGCTCTTCTTTCTCTAATAAATGCCATTGAGTTTTTAGAGGCGGCCTTGGCTTATTTATAGCTGTTTTAACTATTATTTTAGTCTCCATTACAAGTAATCGATGTTGACTAACTAATGGCTCCCCTGGTATGACTTTACAGTCTTTGACCGAATTTATTTTGTTTCTTTTCAGGAGAAAGTAATCGATCTGTGTGCTGTGGTTTTCGCTTTTGTATGTGATTAGATGTTGTTCTTTCTTTTGACGAAAGGTGTTCTTTATGCACTATTTTATATTCTCCGCTCAATCTTCCAACATGCCCATTAAAACTCCACCTACATAGATATCCTCATTCTGAGGAATGCTCATTATCACCGCGTCGAAATCTTCCCAAAATTTTTGTTTTAACCTATCATCACATCCACTCTACGGTGCATACACACTGATTACATTCAACACTAAATCTTGTATTATCAATTTCACCACAATCACTCTATCATTTACTTTCTTAACATCCGTCACATATTTTTTCATCTCCTTATCCAGTACAACTCCCACACCATTCCTTTCTCCATCACTTCCACAATAATAAAATTTATAACCCACTCCAATTTCCCCTGCTTTCGTACCTTTCCATTTTGTCTCTTGTAAACATGCTACATTGATTCGTCTTCTTTCTAAAACATCTGCTAACTCCCTTCCTCTTCCAGTCATCGTTCCTACATTCCAACTTGCAATTCTCATTCTTACTTCCTGGACTCGCTTCTTACGTTGCATCCGTCCCTGATGCAACAACCCTAATCCACTTCCCACATCCGCCGGGTGCTGCGTTTGCGCGTCGCCTGGGGGGTACTCGTACGTTCATGTTGTAAAGGGAGAAATATCAAATTTATGCAATGAAATTCGGTAAAATGTCAATATTAAGAATTAGATTTATAAATTATTATTTACCACATGTCAAAGGAGTCGTCAATTAATTCTTGTAAAGTTTAGTAGATTTTCCTTATCACAATTTTCTTCACTTACTACTATCTTACTAATATTATAAATGTCAAAGTTTAGTATGGATGTATGGATACTAAACTTTTGACGCAAAAATTACTGAACCGATTAGACTGGGTTGGGAGTTTGGGACCTAGAATGTGCAGACGCAGGCGAAGGGCAGCAGCTAGTTCATCATAAATAAGTCACAATTTAATCTTTTAAGTTCGGAATAAATCTTATTGTAAACTTTCACATCATTACAGAGAAAACTTTTTGACACTTTATCCAGTTCACGGTTTGGGTTCATAATGTTTGACTACCATGTCTTTTACTGTAGTTAGTTATGAAAATATACACAAAAGAAAATATACACTTAGGAAAATAGCTGCATTAAACGCCAGTTGTACGTCATGAAGCTGATTTACAAAACGAAACATAAAATCTTTCAATTTTGAGCAAGGCATTATTACACCTCTCTTGTTGCTGTAATAAATAAAAAATAATGCTGGCCCATTCCTATAGCATCATCTAGCACCAAATTAAACAAAGCTTGTGTTATGGGTACAAATGAATACTTAATATAATACATAGATATACATTACATACCTACCCATTACACAACTAATATAGCCTATGTAATTATACATATACCCGAATACATATTACATGTAAGTTCCACTATACAGTACCTGTTTTAAATTGTCATCTCATAAATTGACAATCGATAATGTTTGTGGTAATTCAATTAACATTTCGTCTTTCGACACAATATCGAAAGCATTAGAATAAACTCCGTGCGTATTCAGTGCGTCATTCGTTTTTCCGATCGGCACTTGGTCTTAATGGCTGTCCAATTCTGCGTAGACATTAATGATTTTGGTATTATATTATAAGTGATTTATTGGGTAGGGCAGTAAGAAACCTAAATTAGTAGGCAAAATAAAGAAGAGATGCAAATATGCAGGTCTCGGCAAAGCCTACGCATTTGCTCCCCTTGCAGTCGAGACCCTAAGTCCGTGGGGTACCGAGACCCTCTGGGTTTTCAAAAAATTATCTGAGTGCTTGGTCGAGGCGACGACGCATGATCCGAGAGCTGGTGAGTATCTGGCGCAGCGCATTAGCATTGCCATACGGCGGGGCATTGTAACCAGCGTCTTGTGGACGTTTCCGATTGGTATGTATTGATATGGACCAGTTGAGCTACCTGTAGATTGTTTGCAGCTCAATTATTCCAATTGTAAATACATGTTCTAAGTTGTTTTTATTGTAATTTTCTTCGTTGTCCATTATAGATTTAAATAAACAAGTCATTAAAATTAAAACCCAAATAGTGAATTGTCATGGATTCCATTGGAAAACGAGAAAAATCTTTTGATTTGGAAATAAGGTCCTTGAAAATTTAAAATAATTCGTAAACTGTGTATATCACATAAATCTCTCTGATAAGCGGTTGTATGCCGCACACTAGCGCCACCACCTATTTTAACTTTTACGTTAAGCTCAAGAATTTTCAAATATCCAATGGGCAGTTTGTGACGCTTATCCTAAGCTTTTTTTTAATCCCTCTGAATTAGTTTCGTATAATTAAGACAGAGAACCTAAAATAAAGTTCGGTGACCACTAAGAGCAACTTCGCTATTCTGCATAACGGGTATAAATGTAAACCAATTGCATTAAAAAAGTTTATGATAGGTATCATAAACTGTACATTGGATATTTGAAAATTCCTTTCATCATCATCACCATCAGCCCATAAACGTCCACTGCTGGACATAGGCCTCCCCCGTACGACGCCACATATAGCGGTCCTGAGCCGCCTCCATCCATCGACTCCCTGCGATCGCTACGATGTCGTCGGTCCATCGAGTGGATGGTCTCCAATGTGGGGGGGATTTGCCATAATCACCACGCTCGGCAGGCGGATTGGTGATCGCAGTGTTGTCGTTTAAAAATACTCAGAAGGAAGCTGCTGCCCCTCCTCTGGTAGGTTCCCTTAGTCGGCTCTTACGACATCCACGGTTTGAGTTGGAGGGATCGATATTCGTACGCCGCGGCCCCACGGCCAAAAATTCCTTTGATTAACGTAATTATAAGAAAGAAAAGTCAGCGGCGCTAGTTTGATACATACAACCGCCTTGAATCCGACGACCTCTGTGGCGCGGTGGATGAAGGTGCGCTTGCGACGCAGGAGGTTGCGGGTTCGATTCCCGCCTCGGGACAAATGTTTGTACGATCTGCAGATATTTGTTCAGGGAGTTCTGGATGTTTTCTATGTTTAATATATATCTAGGTATGTAGTGTATTAAATATAGTATAATATCAGTTATCTAGTACCCATAACACAAGCTCTGCTTAGCTTGGGGCTAGATGATGCTGTGTGGATTGTTCAATATTATTTATTACTAGCTGCTGCCAACGCCTTCGCCCGCGTTTTATCGGGATAAAATATAGCCTATATGTTATCCCAGGTCCCAAATTATACCAATGCCAAATTTCAGCCTAATCGGTTCAGTAGTTTTTGCGTGAAAGAGTAACAAATATCCATACATCCATCCTTACAAACTTTGACATTTATAATATTAGTCGGATTATTTATATGTAAAGCAAGATTTCTTCGAAAAGCGCTGACACCAAACCACTTGTATGGAAAAGTTTATAATGACGTCCGAACCATAACTCGAGTTCGTTACCACAAACAGGTTCCTATTATACGCGTCATTTGTAAGAAAGGGAATTTCCTTATTAAAAGCAAATCAAAACTAATGATTCATGCAGTTATCTTGTTTGTTATTCAACGAATTTGTTGATGTCTAAGAAAAATTAAACCAGCCAAGTGCAAACGAAGGTCATTTATTATTTATTACGATTAATAAAAATCAGCCAAGTGCGAGTCGACTCGCACGCGGATAGTTTCGTACCATCATCATCGTCATCATCATCAGCCCCTACACGTCCACTGCTGGACATAGGCCTCCCCCGTACGACGCCACAAATAGCGGTCCTGAGCCGTCTATCATTTACTGTTCATGAAATGCCTGCTGAAGGGCGGACGGACAGACGGACAGACAGCGGAGGCTTAGTAATAGGGACACGTTTTCACCATTTGGATACGGACCCCTAAAAAGTGCCTAGGTAAGGTACCTTGCTACTTGAGATTTGAGGTTATTACCCCTGCACTCCACAAATACATAAATCAAATTTACTTTTATACAAACAAGTTACAACATGAAATGAAAGAGTTAGTCATAACCGATTTCGAAAAAAGGAGAAGGTTCAATGTTCGGCCCTATATATGTAAATGCTGACCATTCACACAGCACCTAGCCCCAAGTTAAGCAGATCTTGTGTTATGGGCACTAGATGACTGATATACTTAATATAATACTTATATATATATATATTTTATTTATATTCATTCGTCGATTAGTCCGTTACTTATTACGACATTTATTATTTTGCAGTTGTATCCTATCCTACTAATATTATAAATGTCAGAGTTTGAAAGGATGGATGTATGGATATTTGTTCCTATTTAAATACTACTGAACTGATTGGGCTGAAACTAGGTATTTTAAATGGAATAGTGTGGGACCTGGAATAACATACGGCTATTTTTTATCCAGATAAAACGCTGGCGAAGGCGCGGGCTGCAGTTAGTAGAAGATAATTCCGAAGTCGTACCTTAAAAATTATATCCCCGAGGGATTAGTTTTTATCACACAAAACTTTAAAAAAGTTAAATTTAGGGGATACGATGTCCTCTAATTAGTTTTATAAACAATGTTTTTTAATTAATTAATTAATATACGAGTGTTTTGTGTCCAATTCTATTATAAAACACTTTTAGAATAATGATGTCGTCATAAAGCCTCTTTCATTGGAAACTTGGAAAATGTGTTAATAGCCCCGCTACACGCTCAAACATTTGTGATTGCATGATTGCACAAACACAGTTTGCGCAAGAAAGATGGAGCGTGTGGCCGGGCTCATCTTTCAACGTTCATCCATTTTTAACCGACTTCAAAAGAAGGAGGTTATCAATTCGTCTAATTCGTTTTTTTTTTGTGACGCGATATCTCCGCCAATTATGAACCGATTTTGAAAATTCTTTCACTATTGTATAAAAAATGATTCCGAAGGGGTCTCATAAAATTTGTATCCCCAAAGAATAAAAAGGATTAGTATTTATCACGCAAAACTTTAAAATAAGTGTAAAGGTAAGGGAATTTGAAGTCGGTTTATCGTTTTTTAAAACACGCCATATTATCGCGTAAGCAGTCGAGTTTTGTTTGTGCGCATCGCACGCCACACGTAATAACGGGTATTATTTAAACGATCAGCAGATTAAAGAGGTTTTGGTTAGGTTGGGTGCATATATAGTGGTCGGCCAAAATGATTACATTGGTCAGCAAGTAATGTTGCTTTCTTCAGCAAGATATTAGTAAAGAAGCAGGAAATTGTGGTTTATATTTTATATTTGGCACGCTATAATTTTTTTTTATTAATTTGCTTGTTTTAATATAGTGTACCTACCTGCCTAGACATACTTTAATCATCTGGGCTTTATTCACATTTATTGTGTGTTTCAATCTCTTTACTTCAGGTTCCATTATTCACCCCCGTGGGGTGAATAAGTCTGAATTTCGGGCGGTCTGAACGTCTGAAACTAAGTTACTTGGATGACAGACAGGGCCAAAAAAACAATTCTACTCTCAGTTTTACAACTCACAAATTTTTCTGCTTAACGAAAGTAAAATCCTTCTGATCAAATAATTTTTTATGCTGACCAAAATAAAAATTTTGCTGATCAAATAGTTATTTATTTACTGATCAAAAATAATTAAGTTGCCGATCAAGTTCTGCTGATTGTTTTATTTTATAATCTACAAGGCTGTCCAAATAGTTTTTTGGCTGATATTTCCGCCTGACCATTTAAAATAAATACCAATATTAACTAAGAAATATGTATATGAAAAATGGGTGTAGTAATTTTTTTTTGTGATCGATCTCGAGTGTTAATTAGTGATTTTCATAATGAAAGACGTTCAGCCAGGTTTGTAGAATTGGAACTATAGTAAATTATGTCTAAAAATTACCCACAATTTTTGTACAGGCCGTTTTTGTCGACTGTCTATATTGTTATGGTGAGTTTTTAGAAAATAATTTAAAATAGTAATTTTGTTTCCGGGCCCTTGCGTGATGCATTTTTTTTAAATTTGGGCCTTAGCGTCTTGAAATTCCATTGAAACCTAGGTGCCATACTGCCAAAACAGTTTTTATAAATTTTCTAGCCTCTCTTCAGTCTAAAAAAAGATTCATTTTGCAGTAACTTTCATAAATTTTAGCATACTTTTGTTTTAAGAGTTTCGAGGCTTCCGTCGATTGGGACCACTAGGTAAAGGGAAAGCGGTCCCATTCGCCGGATTGATTAAATTTTTTTTTTATTAAGGCGAATGGGACCGCAAACCACGTGTCGTAAATTGTACAGTCGTCTTCAGATACAGATCCGAAATATATACGACAATTTTTAAGTAAGTAGTCCCTACTGGCGTGAGGATTATCACTCGAGAGGCTATATAATATATGTATGGCTACAGTATCGGTACAAATATCGCAGAAAAGTTGGAATTGGTAGAGTCAAATGTATAAAAACAATGAAAGTGAACCTGACAGTGATAATGTATCAGACGAAGCAGGATCGGATGATTGTTCTGATTGATAATAACATTATAGAGATAAAAATTAATAATTAAGATTATTTTAAGTACTTAATTTGTATATTTTAGTATAAAGCAAGTAATAAAAAGTGTTTTTAAAATGCATATGCGTTTTTGTTCTCCCATTACACATTTCTAACTTCAAATAGTCAAAAGAACGAAACAAAAATAAAAAACCTGAAACAAATATTTTGATCGACTTCTCTCGGTTAATCTGTTCGGGGTATTTTCTATGTACCTACATAATAATAAAAAATATCTATCTATGTAATCTACAAGCTCTGCTTAGCTTGGGGCTAGGTGATGCTGTGTGGTTGTTCAGCATTAATTATTTAGCATAATAGTCTCGCTGATCACAGAAGGAACCTTATTGAAAAAGTTCCGTACCATTTTGATCACGCGTGGAAGTCGCACGGCTTTGAAAGCCCTGACCCTGAATAAAAAATGATAGCACGCCTTGATAGGTATTGCAGCCAATCTACCTATAAGCTTTAGGTGAAAATATAGAAACAGAAATACCTATCTATAACTAGCCTGGGAAATCGACAAAAATACTACACCACCATTTAGCAAAACCACCTTACTCAGGAAAGTGTGCTCTGCATGGCCCCGATTATCTACAACAAAGTTACTTTGTCGATACGCTCCGAGAGTAATTTGAAAGCATTTAAAAAAACAAATTACATAAGTTATTAGAGGAACTTATAAGTGATGAATTCCTGAACGATAGTCCGAAGCCCAGCTAATCCGCTCGTCACGGGTTGGCGTGAGATTCCATTTTTTTTTAGTTTTAAATTTATTCTGCTTTCTTCAAGAAATAAATCTAGCGGAAAAGTAAGTTGGCGCAAATTGTAAACCATTTTATATTTACTTATGAAAAAACGAACTTCGGCTCATTGGTAGTTTTGAAGCATTTGAGAAAATAATAGATTTAGGGTTAAAAATCAAAATTTTCCCAATTGCACCCAAAATACAATTATATCGAAGTTGGTTTTGTGATGGGTTCATAGGGTTCACGATTTGCGCCAAATTACTTTTTCGTTAATTTTATTCTTTGTAAATCGCAAAATAATTTTAATCTCGCGCCAACTCGTGACGACGCATCCGCTATTTGTCAATCTCGCAGTACCGTGTAAATTTTTTTTATTACTACGCAGATGACGATTTTATATTTTGCAGATGAAGTCAATAAAAAATGTATTCTAGTAAAAATGCTTTTGCGAAAATTGAGGATAAAGCGTTATCTATATTGCTAAATATAATAATCGTCGAAGTACTTATTCGAATTCTATAAAAGTATGATTTGAAGAATTATACTTTATTTTGAAACAATTTTCAAAATAATAACATATAAAATAATAAATTTTGTTATGTTAATCACAAAAAACCTTGTAATATTTAGAAATACGACATGCCTCACAAAAGACCTGGACCGTACTCGTCAAAACGAAATCGAAATTTCTGATTATTTTTCGTGCAAACGCTAATCTTATGCAAGCGACATAAGAGTTGGTTTTGTGCGAAAACGAAAAAGAAACTTCGAGTTTCCTTTTCCGAGTAGGCCCCCTGGTCACTATATGGATCGTGATCATGGAAATAAAAATTATTGATACGTATAAATTCCAATCCAGTGAACGCTGAATCCAATCCCCCTGCCAAGCGT
The DNA here is from genome assembly GCA_947859395.1 of Eupithecia insigniata. Lineage (NCBI taxonomy): Eukaryota > Metazoa > Arthropoda > Insecta > Lepidoptera > Geometridae > Eupithecia > Eupithecia insigniata. The sequence continues at coordinate 1,135,360 of OX402023.1, read as the reverse complement.
GGTGATTATGGCAAATCCCCCCCTACATGGGAGACCATCCACTCGATGGACCGACGACATTGAAGCGGTCGCAGGGAGTCGATGGATGGAGGCGGCTCAGGACCGCTATTTCTGGCGTCGTACGGGGGAGGCCTATGTCCAGCAGTGGACGTGTATGGGCTGATATGATGAACGCTTAATTTTAAGTTCACTTACGCACGTTAGTATTATGCTTGTACTTATTGCATAGGTAGATAGTCTTTCCGTGACTTTGAAAACTTCCGTTCGAATTCCTTGGCCGTGAGGTTGACCTTCGCATTGGATAATTCAGAGAATTAATCAAATTGGAATTACCTAGACACTAGATAACCATACTAGACTCCAGACTAGCATCATTAAATACGGCATGATTAACAAACACGTGACTAAATCCTACTATCTTATATCGTCCCTGTAGAAGGAAAACTAAATAACTAACACATTTTGCGAAATCTACTTTATTGCATTTTCATAAAGTCCAATTCAAGCTGCATCTTTCTGTGTTACTAAAGTTTCGGTATGATAATTTATCAAAAAGTTATACGTTAATGAATCGCGCAAGTCGTCAAATATGGAAAAATAGATAAAGGTGAATTTAGATAAAAGTAGCGAAGGAAAAGTAAATAACTCGGCAAAAAATAAATAAGTGACATCATGTTGTCACTATGAAAGCAAGAAAAATCAATAACGCCGTTTATTCAGTTTTCCCTGAACTCATTTATGCTCGACTAGGACCAAATTGCAGTTGGAATAATTAAATAAAGTGAATTATTGAATTTTTCCTGTGTCAAATAAAATTGAATCGGTAAATTATTGAACTGTCTACTGAATGTTATTCCTAAAAATTACATCTTTACCTCTAAGAAACATGCATATCAGGTCAGGACATAATCTAACTTATAAATAATATATGATAATGTATAAAACAAATAAAATACAGCATAGACTTCAATGTTTATGCTGTATTTTATTTGTTAATAAAACCAAAGACTTACAAAGTGGCCTTATCGCAACAGAAACGATTTGTTCCAGGCAACCTGAGAGTTAACGTGTTCAGGATAAGTGGAATAAAATAAGGTTGTTTATACAATATCAAGCAGCTAAAAAACATGGATTAAGATTCTGAATTTATAAAGTAAATATTCATTGAATAAATTATTTTCAGTTTTTTTTCAGCATTTTGAACACAACACATGTTTTGTGACACACACGTTTGGTTAAAAAAGAATTGAAAGTATCAAGACCTATATGAATTTCAGGGAAGTGTTTCATGATTGCTTGTGCGTTTAAATAAAAAAAAGCGGCTATACTTAAGTTAAGATCTGTTCTTTATTCCAAAGCAACCGAAGCGAGCAGTTCTCAGTAGCTAAGATCAAGGATCTTTCAACAAAGCATAGCTTTAAACCTCGTTTATTAGTACCGTATACCGCCGTTGGTTCAATAATAATAGCAAGATATAACGGCGAGAAATTGGTCTGTGCTGTTTCAGCTTTTGCGAAGTCAAATCATCATTATCCTTTCTGTGGGTGGAGTCGATGAAATTCAGATATATATTTTTTTGAACTGAAACTTCTCTGTATCTCAGTAGTGTGATTGGAAGGAATGTTTTGGTGCCATTTTCCAGTTTTCTGGCTCTGATTTGGCATTGCTTCGATTGGTTGAAAATGCATTGAAACGTAGGGCTCTATCGATTCAGTCCTGAATTATCTTGACAGGTTGCCGTCAACTGTTGTTTAAGATCTGACCTATTTTACGAGTTTAAAAGATATTTTTTATTCTTCAATCTCTTTACTCGGAAGCTCTTCTTTACTCGGTCAGCAAAGTGATTCTTCAGTTGGGTTAAACCCCAACTTTTGGAGAACATGCCAGTTTTCCTGTAAGTTTAGTGCGGACTCTTTTCCACGTGAAGTTTTAAAATCTAGGTACTACTTTCTTGAACTTTGTAACTATATAACGCGATCTACCAATATCGTGATTACCAGTACGTCTGAATGATCTGCGCAGAGATCTTCCCACTTCTAAGACCAATATGTAAAGTATAAGTAGCTTTTTAGCATGTACGTTTTACCCCGTAGCAGTAGTTAATTGGTTTATTTCCAGCTGACGAACACGTATAAATCGCGAAGAATTTTACGCATAATATGCATAGATGTTCCATCGGCAGATTTACAGTTATGTTTGGGTTGTAGTACCTTTTCCACCGTGGATCTAAATATCTCGAAGGATTCTCAAACTTTGGCATATGCACAATATTGAAGAGATGGTTTTTTTTTAAACTATTTCGATTCAGTTTCGACTATTCGCGCCATAGCGTCACCTGTCATTTAATAATTGTCTTATTTGATTTTATGAAAATAAAACGTCTACCAAAATAATTTTGGCTTTCTAGTGGTTAACTCTTATGATATTCACACACTCAATGAAGAAGAATGATTACTTTTTTGGTTTTGTGTGAAAAATATCTTAATTTTACTAAAATCCTTACTAATGCATAGGATGGTCTTTACATATATAATTAAATAAATGATGGGATCATAATTTTACTGATGTAGGAAAACTAAATAAGCGCAGTTATCGTTAGCTTTTTGGGCGCCAGCGATCTTAATTGGCGAGACAAAACTGAACAACTAACATGATCAACTAAATAATTGTTCTAAACCTTTAAAATTCGGTGAGGGAGAAATATATAATTAGATTTTTTTTTTTCTCTCAAATAAAAGATCCTAATTTATTATCATTAGACCTAACAATAGATTGAGTAACAACCTATAACATACCAAAAAACCGACGGCATAATTTGTATGCAAAAAATAGTTATCGCTATTTTTGTCGCAAAAAAACAGTATATCGCATTTTTCTCTGGATTTTGGTTTTGTCAGTTATTTAATTTTCCTTCTATAGGGACGATATATAAAATTTCCATGTCACAATGTTAGTTACCGTACTCCTCCGAAACGGCTTTACCGATTTTTACCAAATTTTATATGCGTATTCAGTAGGTCTAAGAATCGGCTACTATCTAAGAATCGGCTACTTTTCCATACCCCTAAGTGATAAGGGTTGAAGGCAAAACAACGTTTGGCGGGTCAGCTAGTAATATTATAAATGTCAAAGTTTGTAAGGATGGATATTTGTTACTCGTTATAACTCTCACTCTAAAAACTACTGAACCGATTAGGCTGAAATTTGGTATGGGTTTAGTTTGGGACCTGGAATATCATATAGGCTATTTTTTATCCCGATAAAACGCGGGTGAAGGCGCAGACAGCAGCTAGTGTAACATGTAGTAGTTACAGTTGGTGATTTTACATAAGATTTTAAATAAGAACAATGTTACCCGTGGTGCCCGCACTTAGGCTAGGCCTGAGGGGCTACTCGCAAAACGGAAATCGAAGTTTCTGATTCATTTTCAAGCAAACGGTAAACTTATGCAAACGACATAAGAGTTAGTTTTGCACGAAAAGGAATCAGAAACTTCGTTTTTACTTTTCCGAGTAGACCTGCTGTTTCGCGGGAGACCGCGTGTACACATGGATTTCCATGAATAGTAAGGATGGGAGTTATTGGATATTTTGGCTACCGGTTATTAGTTGGGTATTTTGTTTCAATACCGCTAGTACCAACTAGTACCCAATACCGTTACAATACTCTATACCTGTCCTGATTTCTACCCAATATATTTCTAACCGATTGGGTTAGAAATACCAAATACTGCTACACCTGGAACACTTGTTGCAGCTACATAAATTTACGGGTGAACGGTCCGCTAGTACCTATGCGTAGATGATAGTTAGGTAAGTATAGGTATTGAAGCGTTGGGTAGTTATGGCTCAAGTTCGGTTAGGCACGATCATCTCTAATGAATAGTAAGAGAGCGGTACAGTACGTGTACGTACAGTGAGAAGTACCTTAAAATTTTTATTGACAAAGAAAATAACAATCAAATAATATAAACAAATTAAACTAGTATTTACAATTGAAACAATTGAGCTAACTGCAGACTGTTGCAAACAATCAACAGATAGCTCAACTGGTCCATATCAGTACCAATTCAACAAACCAGTAAAATCAAAACACAATTAAACCCCCTACATCCCCGAGGCGGCTCAGGACCGCTATTGTGGCGTCGTATGGGAGAGGCCTATGTCCAGCAGTGGACTTGGGCGGATATGATGATACACATAACAGACAAAAATTATTAAAGTAAACATTAAAAATACGCGGACACGTCTCAAGACGGGACGGTGACTCTAATTTGCGTCTCGTCGTGCAGGGAAGAGTGGAGGGCACTAGACTGCGCGGGAGATCACCCATGCGATGGACCGACCAGGTTAAATCCGCAGTGGGCGATCCCTTACATGAGTGCAGTAGGCAGACCAGAAATAGAGAAAGATGCCGAGACATCGTGAGGCTAATCACAACAGCTACCCAACAAGAAGGAATATGATGACCACGATATCGTAGCGGTCGCAGGGAGTCGATGGATGGAGGCGGCTCAGTACCGTTATTTGGGGCGTAGTATGTCCCCCATACGGCCAATGTCCAGCAGTTGACGTGTATGGGCTGATATGATGATGGTGATGACCGCTATGACAGAACTGTTACGAAGAAGAAGCATACCTGAGGTAGGTATGCTTTAAAAATGCTTACAATAACTCTAGCTTGCCAGAGAGAAATCGCTCTTAGCGATAAGGCCTTTTGTATGTTTATTTTTCTTTAATCTGAATCTTTCATTTGAATGTCCAGCATTATTTATTTTTTATAAAATAAATAATGCTGGACATTCCACACAGCATCATCTAGCCCCAATCTAAGCAGAACTTGTGTTATGGGTACAAGATAACTGATATATCCTTATTAATATTATGAATGCGAAAGTGTGTTTGTTTGTCCTTCTTCACGCCCTAAATAAGCAACCAATCGACTTGATTTTTACCCGACTACCGGAAGGTTATGATTTTAGCACCCTATGTATGTATGTATGTATGTATGTAGCCGATTTCTTTGTTCCCACGTAGCGCTGAAACTAGTACTTCGATTTCAACAAGTGAGGTATCGATTGATTCGTCTCATTATCCCGATGGTTATAGGCTATATGGTGTCCGACAAAACTGTGGGTCTTAAGAGATAGCTGGGTTTAAATTACACCTGGAACACTTCGATAGCGCGATAAAATTTTGCAAGAGACGACATCTAGTTACAGTTCGAGTCTAATTTAGTTTGATGTGATGAGTAAAGGATGACACACCCGTTGCCATGGAGACCTCTTGTTTATTTGTTACCATGGCAACGGGTCATCTAGGGATGGGCAAATGAAAAAATGTATCGATATACATATATTGTATCGATATGTTCATGGTAAAAAAAAAATTAGTTAAAAACTAAAACCCGACTACAGAAAAGTCTTAAACAAGCGTTCACCTCCATAGCATTTTCTTTTGATACTTAGGTAGTCGGAGGCCTTTGTTACTAATTGTACCCTAGGTATATGGGGTGGGTGCCTCCAACTACCTAAGTATCAAAAGAAAATGCTATGGACAATAGGTGAACGCTTGTTTAAGACTTTTATGTAGTCGGGTTTTAGTTTTTAACGAAATTTTTATTTGGCATAGAGTTAGTTGAAAGGATGGAGAGTAACATAGGCTTAGAGCAGCCTTTCCCTAAGTGGGCGATAACGCCCCCTTGTGGGCGCTGCAAGCCTAAAGCGCCCCCCTTTAGGCTTGCAGCGCCCACAAAGTAGTAAGTAAGAGACCCAGGCAAAAAATAGGTGCGTTGTGTAGACGATTGGGGGCGATTTCATCTAGGAGGACTCTTAGACACCGACTGAGCTCTCAACTCTCGAATAGAACTTGTGAACATCAAATAATTAATTAGGAAATTGCTCAAACTAACTCGGTTCGATATTTCTGTCCACGTAGTTCATATATCGGTTCGTATCCCGTTTTATTGAATGAATAAAATAAAAAGTCAACAGACACACTTTCGCGTTTTAATAGTTTCTAGATAGATAATTTTCGTAGACCGCGGACAATTATGTTTTAACATGTTTTTGTTAAATAACCCGATTTGTGCATTCCTGTATCAATAGTCATATTTTTGTGAACGTAGACGTAGTGCTGTGGCTACGCTGCTTACTAAAACAAGAAATCTTTTGTATGTTACCGAAAGTGGTGACTTTCGGCTGTTCTTGAGTAAATTGGAACCTGATAAAGATAAAGATCAATTTATTCGCTTCAACATTATAATGTAGGTTACAGTTATAGGTCTTAAATATATCATTTGCTTCAATTATGTTCTACTTTAAAATGAGACATTCAAATATTTAAAATTATATTTGTATTACGCAAATTGTTCACAAAATTAAATAAATGGTAAAAATTTCAAATCGCCAACTAAAAAGTCAATATTGTTATAGTAATAGCATTTACTTAATAATAATTGTTTTAATTTAGCTTTAAACACAATTTCACTAAGATTCAAAAAGGACTTCGGTATCTTATTATAAATTTTAGGTGCCATCCAGACTTTTTTGCAGCAGTGCAGTTTTGCAAATAAAAAACAGAGTCTGTTGTTATCTTGTCTGTTACGTGGCGCAATGTCATGAGATGACAAACAAACTTATTAAACAGCATCAGATTCATCCTTCACATTAGTTTTTATATTAGAATCGATTATGTTTGTTTTATTTTGAATAAAAGATACTCTGTCTGAATACTAAAAAGTTGCGTTTTAATAACCATTCTCATTGCCAGGTGTAGCCTGTAAGAGTTAACTAGACCTGAGCGCCGTTGTGCACTAACTACTGCGCTCAGGTCTCAAGTTAACTCGGTTAAGCGGGTTTTAGTAAAAGTCTCGTTTAGAATGAATTTTTAATCTCCGCTAACATAGCTCACAATAATTAATTTAGTTTGAAGTTATAGTCGTTTTTAAGTAGGAGAAAAAAGGGGGCGCTATAAAAAAATATTCTCAAAGAGGGCATTAGACAAAATAAGTTTGGGAACCCCTGGCTTAGAGGAAATGAGTAACAAGACATAGACTTTTTGTCCTGGTAAAACATCAAATTCTCATGGGAGATTGATGGGGCGGAAAATACCTTTTATACCCCTAGAAATGTGAAATTCGAATTTAACGCGGGTGAAACCGCGGGCAACGCTAGTACATAAATAAAGGGTGGCGCAAAAGTAATGGTATTGAATAAGCTATAACTTTTTCAAATGACGACAAATGTTACAGTGATTTTTTAGACAGATACAGAATTGGTTGACAATAATTCCTGGAGCAATACACAACTGAAAAACCACCTTTGGGGTTTTATGAAATCCCGCGCTTTCCACGACAAACCATGATTTTTGCATGTCATCTGGCTCCAAAATGGCGATTTCTGCTTCAATATTAGTTGTATACTTGCAAGGTTCGTGGTTTGATGTGGCAAGCGCGAGACTTCAAAAAGCCTAAAGATCAAATCTCCAAAATGGGAAATCACTCGGCCTGGAAAACTCTCTGTGAAAATTGGTGGTTCTTCAGGTGTATTGCTGCTACATAGCTTGTTGAAAATCAATTACCCATCTGTGCACAAGACATAAGTCAAAGCGCAGTGACTCCCGAAGTCATTTGCAAAAGTTATAGCACATTCACATCGTGCCATTACTTTTGCGCCTCCCTGTACATTTCATGCCTAAATAAACGTTGTCTGGAAGAAATCGCTTCTGAGCGATAAGGCCATCCATTGTAATTGTTTATGTTAATGCCTATGTGTTTTGCCCATCTTTGTGGTGTACGATAGTTTTTAGTTGTAATGCAGATATTTTATGAGAAATACACAGAGCAAATATTTTCAGACTGAACAAACATTTGTTCCAAGGCCTAAATCAAACCTGCAACCTCTTACATCGCAGGCTGACATTCGTCCGCCGCGCCACATCGGTCGTATGTATGAATTAATGAAAACATTATTGAACCTACTTGAAATGAACATAAACAATCGTAATAATAAAAATAAAAATAGACGCATTAGTACAAAAGGCGGCCTTATCGCTGAGAGCTTTTATGCATAACATTTATGAAAGAGCTCAAATCAAAAAGTGAATATTCTGTCAAAAAATCAACAACATGAAAGTGGTTTTTTAAGTTGCAATGTTGACAAACATTGTATCTTATGTTTTGCCGGAGTAGAGTGCCAATAATAAATTTACCGAGTTATTTACTAAAAATAAAGTAATACGTTCCTAGTGTTCCTACTAGGTACCTAAGGCAGTTGTCCCACCGCCCGATGAAGGAAAAGTGAGAAGAGCTAATAAGATGTAGAAACGAGTTGGCAAGCAGCGGGAATGGAGTGTTTGGTTCCGATATTTATGTCGGAGGGATAATTAGCGAGTGTGGCGATTACTCGCGCCACTCGGTCGCGGCGGAAGCGGCGGCCAAGCGAGTGGCAATAACCGCTGGTTGATCTCGCGACGTGAGTTCTGACCGCCAAGCTAGCATCGCTGAGCGAGTATCATCTTTGATAGCTGTTGTCGCTCAGCGACAAACTAGTGGAGCGAGTCCTCGTCGGCAGTGTGAACAGTCAGCGATTAACTATTAATATATGCATATCTTTAATATACACGTAATGTACATATATCTATTGTACGTTTCTTGAGCGAGAAAATAGCTGATAGTCGCTTTCTCGCCGGGGCGGGGCTACGACGACGCGGCGGAAGGCGGCGGCAGCGGTGGTGGTGGCGCGGTAAGTGCCTTTTCACACGTCCCGGTCCCCGAGTAGCCGATGCCGGCGGCGGCGCTGCGGCGCGTCGCGGTGGGACAACAGCCTTACTCGGTCGTTTGCGAAGCGATAGACAATGACAGCGACCGTTTTGCTGTATCATTGAGATCAAACAGGTCACCTTCCTTTAGCGTTTTATAAATTGAAATTAAAACCTTCAGTGCCAATATACCTAACGTATTAGGTATTCATTATAGTGTTTTCCCGTTCTACGTTTTCAATGACACGGTTAGAGACATTAATGATCTAAGAAAACATGTCTGCGCTCCCGGGAGTGTCTCCAGGTGACGTCACTCTCCAGTTGCCACTTTATTTCTACAAAATGTAGAAGTTGGGAAACAAATGTGATAGGAGTCAATTGGAAAATCAAGAAAAAAATGATAATTGTCAATAATGTTTGTTAAATCAAGTTTGGTATGATAATTAGCTTAAATAAGTATGGTTGTTAGAAGTGACAAATCAAATCACGAGCAAAGTGATAAATAATTTGGTTAATACAAATCATATATGTAGTTTTATCATTCTCATTGCCTATATATTTTAGGTTTTACAAAAATGTGTATTTTTTTTTTCGCCACCACCTTGATCAACGTGTTATCTAAATAAAATGAATTTAATTAATAGAATTAAACGAATGTAATTAGCCGTGGGGGTCGCGGCGTACGAATATCGACCCCTCCAACTCAACCCGTGGATGTCGTCAAAAGCCGACTAAGGGAACCTACCAGAGGAAGGGCAGCAGCTTCCTTGTGAGTATTTTTAAACACCAACACTGTGATCACCAATCCGCCTGCCAAGCGTGGTGATTATGGCAAATCCCCCCCTACATGGGCGAACATCCACTCGATGGACCGACGACATTGTAGCGGTCACAGGGAGTCGATGGATGGAGGCGGCTCAGGACCGCTATTTGTGGCGTCGTACGGGGGAGGCCTATGCCCAGCAGAGGACGTGTATGGGCTGGTGATGATGATGATGAATTAGGTGTTTAAAACACTTTGTTAACCTATTAACAAAGGTCAGACCAAACTATTTATGTCTATGACGTATATCTTTAGTGATAATTAGATTAAAAAATGCTAGTTCTTTAGGAACTAGCATTTTTTGTACCTCAGTTATTTTTTGGACAACGAATACGGCACACATCAAAAATCGTAGGTATAAAAAAATTTCATTATTATTTTTCGGGTATCAATTAAACGGTCAGCAAATTATAGAGGTTTTGGTCAACCGAAAAATTATTTTCCCAGCAGAAAAAGTGGTCGATCAAAATGAATTTGTCAACAGGTCTTGGGCAGCCTACATAATAAATATTTCTGCAGTAAAGCAGCAGCGAATCAGTGTTCGGATTTTACTAAATTTAGCATGTTTTAAAATAATTTTGACGTGTGTTTATTATTTATTTATTTTATTTCATCAATATTCAGGAAATTAACAGCTATCTTATAAACAAAGACTAAAAATAAGTGGTGCTGAAGGCTATTTACAAATTTCCACAAAAAGGTACTGAAATAATCCTTACTAATATTATAGATGCGAAAGTAACTCTGTCTGTCTGTCACTTTTTCACGCCAAAACTACTGAACCGATTTAAATGAAATTTGGTACACGGATACTTTAGAGACTGGGAAAGGACATATTTTACTGTACATAGCAATACACTCCCTTAAATCTAACCTACATATAAGATAAAATTTCTTAATTGGACTCGTTAAAGTAATGAATACCTAATTACTTATTTTTTGAATAGATTTTTATAACTAACTAAATATCTAAAATAAATAACAGTAAGTTTACTGTTTTTTTAATTGAATTCTAATTTTACCGTAATCTATCCAAAAATTTATGATATACCATCCGTAATATGTTATCCGCTCATAATTATTTTTTGCATGCTGTCCTTACCTACATTGATACTTGATATTTTTTAACCGACGAAAAAAAAATGGAAGAGGTTCACAATTCGGTTATATTTTTTTATGTGCTCCGCAATAAGTACTAACCAATCTACATATGATCCAAAATAGCGTTAAGTAAACATGAAAATTGCCAAACGCGCTTTTATCAGACCTGTAATTTTCATAACGATCTGAAAATGTTTACCTAACAAAGTAATAAATCAACATAGGTATCAACCCACAAAAACCAGTTTTCTAAAAAGCGAAAAGGCACTTTTAAGCTTAGCTTTTTAAGAACCATGTTATTGTGGCTTAGTTCCACATGATTTCGTAAGATCACAAAGGTTTGACGTGAACCTAGTTGATGATGAAAAGGATGCGGACGAGTTTTCAGGAATACTGCTAAAGAAATTAAGCATGACGGAAAATCAAAGTAAAATTTGAGTTCAATGTTAAAAACCACCATATAAGAATAAGAATGTTTTATTTGTAATTCAATCAACAAAAACAATTAACAATGTATAAAAATTAAAGACAATGCAGCCAAATTTTTGCCTTGAGTCACAAATCGGTCTGTCTCAGCATGAGTTACATATATAAACCTTATATAAATCTGATATAAACCTTATCCTGTCTTCGAGGTTTGGATTTCTTGGTCAAATGATAAGCTTTTTAATTACAACTCCATAAAAATTACAATGGATTTGTACAGTGACAATTTTTATAATTCCCCTTACTATCTCACCCAAGAAGTGTCGAACTTTTGCAGATTTTCAGCATGGATCCAGCGATGCAAATTGAGGTGGCAGCCATGAGTAACGCTCACGCGCTGGACGAGGCAGCCGCTTGCGGTGACTCCGACGTCAAGCGATTCTACTGCCGCTGCACGCTCTTGCTCACCGGTGGAACCGGCTTCATGGGGAAACAGCTGCTAGAGAAAATATTCAGGTAATGGTCCCTCTATTTTGCTCCATCCCTCCTAGTCTTCCGGCCACCTCAACGATATCATTAGATCTTTTGAAAGGTGGTCTACCTCGAGGACACCCTGCTATCATTATGTCCAATAAAAAAACAAAAACATCTGACATCGCGTTGTACCGATTAGCAACTGCTCTCTCTTTGCCATTGCAACATTAGAATTTATCTTTGATAAAATGTCAAATTAATATTCTTACAGGGTTTGCGACATTTCAAAAGTCTTCTTACTTCTGCGTCCTAAGAAAGGGAAAGCGATACAAGACAGATTGATCGAGATGCTTCAAGATCCGGTAAGCAGTAGAGATGTCATTTTAAATGAAATTACACGTATCTCGTTAGATTTTCTTTTGCTGTTTTAATTCACTTTTTCAGTGCTTCGACAAATTAAGAAATCTAAAGCCAGATTTTGCTGATAAAATATTCCCAATCGAAGGAGATGTCGCTGAGCTGAGGCTTGGTCTCGGGAACCAGAACTGGGAAACCATTGTCAATGAGGTACGATTATTTCATCAAGGGTGCATTTGGCGGTGGACAGCGGGATTTAACAACGAAATTTCAATTATGAACATTCTAACCGGCTGTTGTCAATGGACGATGGTCGCTTGACTTCCTCAATATAACTAGTGCTGACATCCTAGGTCGATGTGATCTACCACATGGCTGCAACGACGCGGTTCGACGAGAGTCTTCGAGTGGCCACGCTTATCAACGTGAGAGGAACCAGGGAGGTGCTACTGCTAGGCAAGGCTTGTAGGAAACTCAGGTAAGTGACACGTTTCTGACAATTAAGACTTAAAATATTCTATAATTTTTATCATCAGAAGCTCTAGATTTAGGTCAAAGCAGTCTTTGACCTAAGCCTAGAACTTATGCTAAGCTAAGCCAGCTTGAGCTAAGGCTTCGGTAACATAATAAAAGTAAGAACTATCCCATGACCTTAATTCTTTGTTTACGGAATACTTGAAACTATGGTGTGTACACTTATGAGACAGTGTCTAAACAAACGTCTCTTTACCATCGCATCTAAGCAAGAAGCATCGTTCATCCCATTCTGCAGGTGATTTGAAATGTTGCATGCATAATTATGTAACTTCAGTGAAAATGTAGTGTTATGGTACCATCGACCTGGTCTGATAATGGATACAGAAGGTGGCCATAGGAAATCCTAAACAAAACGACGCAGTTACGTCAAAATTTGGTGCGTTAGATTTGTCTTTCCAAGCACTTTGAAATTGTTGAAAAACGTGTTTTTACAAACAATTCTCAAGAAATTATTAATATTTTAATTTTTGACTTGCAGATCGTTAGTTCACGTGTCGACTGCGTATACGCAAGCCGTGGATAGTTTATCTGGGCAGGAAGTATTTGAAGAATTTCGGACTAGTCCTATATCACCGGAGGAGTTGATTGACTTGGTGGATAGCACGGAGGAAGGGAGGCTTGAAAGATATACAGATAGGTTCGTAGGTATTTTAAAACTAAAAATGTGGTAGAACAATGCCGTAAACCACTTATTAATAGGTGGTATTTCCTCTACAAGGAAATTATACATATAAGAATATAGCAATCAAAAGCTCGCCGAACAGGCCGTTGGGCCGCGGCGTACGAATATCGACCCCTCCAACTCAACCCGTGGATGTCGTAAGAGCCGACTGAGGGAACCTACCAGAGGAAGGGCAGCAGCTTCCTTCTGAGTATTTTTAAACACCAACACTGCGATCACCAATCCGCCTGCCAAGCGTGGTGATTATGGCAAATCCCCCCTACATGGGAGACCATCCAATCGATGGACCGACGACATCGTAGCGGTCGCAGGGAGTCGATGGATGGAGGCGGCTCAGGACCGCTATTTGTGGCGTCGTACGGGTGAGGCCCATGTCCAGCAGTGGACGTGTATGGGCTTATGATGATGAATCAAAAGCTCGCATGGAGGGTACACACGCTAGGGCCCGTATTAAAAATGCTCGCTCTGTGATATATAGCATAGATCTTTGCTTGAATAATGCTTATGTTTTAAATAGATAGTTTTGAAAAAATAAAATCAGAGGGCCTACTCGGAAAACGGAAATCGAAGTTTCTGATTCGTTTTCAAGCAAACGGTAGTCTTATACAAGCGACATAAGAGTTGGTTTTGCACGAAAACGAATCAGAAATTTCGATTTTCCTTTTCCGAGTAGGCCTGCAGACCTCAAATATTTTGCGGGACAAATACGAATCCTTGAGAGAAAAACGTTCATGAGACGTTAGGATCATTATTGAACCGACTTCAAAAAAGGATTCTATAAAAGAAAGTTATATCTTCAGCTGCAAGTATGTTTTTTAAGGTATATCGTCGATTTCATCGTATGGATGGACTGATTTTGAAAATTCTTTCGCTGTTGTATAGAGAATGATCCCGAGGTGGTCCCATAAAATTTTATTCCCAGATAATTAGTATTTATCCCGCAAAACTTAAAAACAGTGTAAAAGTAATGGATTCGAAGTCGTTTAGTAGGTTTTTAAAACAACCAAATTATGATAATGAGTGGTGACAAACAGTTTTCTTGGCAACAGATGTAAATTCTTATTTACATCCGTTGCCAAGAAAACTGTTACCGATACTGATAAACCAAGAGGTAGGTTCAGTAATTTAAAGTCGGTTTATCGTTTTTTAATACACGCCGAATTATTTTTTCATACGAACCTAGGATTGCGCTCCACGATCCATGTGCTGTGCCGGTCAACCTGAGGCATATTTATCTCATTTTCAGACTGCTGACGGAATATCCAAATACCTACACGTTCTGCAAAGCCGTGGCAGAGGACCTGGTTAGGAGTATGAGCAATGGTCTGCCCATCTGTATTGTCAGGCCTGGAATAGGTAAGATTTAATAATTTGGCATCTTTTAAAAAACGATAAACCGACTTCAAATTCCCTTACTTTTACACTGTTTTTACGGGATAAATTGAAATCTTATGGGGATAATAACTTTTACAGAACCACTTCGGGATCATTTACTATACAATAGTGAAATAATTTATTAAATCGTTCCATAATAAATAAATAAATCATTCTGGACAATTCACACAGCATTATCTAGCCCCACGCTAAGCAGAGCTTGTGTTATGGGTACTAGATAACTGATATACATACATATTACAATATATTACATAGATTGATATTTTTTATTATACATAGAAAAACGACCAGCACAAATAAATGGCGGAAATATCGCGTAACATATATTTAAAAAGAAAAAACTTTCATTCGTATTGAGAACATCGTCCTTTTTTGAAGTCTGTTAATAAAAATTTACACAAAACTAGAAAAGGGTTCGTATGATGTTATAGATTTTGTTTACACTTTCTTTCAGTTTTATGTGTGTTTGGAATTTTCTATAACAGCTAAATAAATATATTTTCGCAAACTGAAGGGAGTCGAAATATTCATGACGAGAAATTTTTGGGTTTCGCTTATTATTTTTAGTGGTGGCGTCTTACCGAGAGCCTATACCTGGATGGCTGGACGCAAGCTGTGCTTACGGTGCCAGTGGAGTAAGTACCTCATCCTAACAGGCTCACAGCCATTCACTGTCCTCTTTTACTGTCCATCCTTAAAAGGCATTTCCATGCCATCGTGCGTCCCATCCTTAGATGGAGGCGGCTCAGGGCCGCTATTCGTGGCGTCGTTTGGGGGAAGCCTATGTTCAGCAGTCGACGTATACTGGCGGATGATGATGATAGTTTTTCTTAGTTTTTGCTTGTTGACATGTCCACTATTTTCTTTAGATGCTTCTTGGAGTGGGTCTTGGAGTTATTCACGTGCTGTTGATGAGTTCCAACAATAAGCTAGCTATTGTGCCATGTGACTACGTGAATAATGCGATCATAGTCGCCGGAAAGGACGCTAGTCTGAGCTCTGGGGGGGAGCGGACGAAGATATACACCGTCACTAGTGCAGCAAGGAACCCGATGTTATGTGGTAATTTCACATCATTCTCTTGCACTTTTTCCAGTAGGCTAAACACAGGGATTGTTGTCTAGGGTAATTGTGAGAAAAATTACGTCACATCCAAAGCATTTACTAGTTTCCGCTCTCGGATTCGAACGCTTTGTTTCTATAGATGGGACGTTAAAATGTTATTTCTATGTCATGAGAACCGATTCATGGGATAAAAGCCTGGGTAGCCTGTGTGTTTTCCAGGTCTATACCTACAGTTTTGCTAAATTTCAGCCGTATCCGATCCATATCATACCTTTGGCGTAAAGATGTAACTTTCCCATCTATCCATTCAAACTATCACATTTTAAGTATGGGTAACAATGATACATAGATGCTTTAAGTTGGTTTGTTCTCAAGACATATTCTCAAAAGGGCAGTTTCTCAAAAAGATAGTTTATGAAAAATACATATCCCAATAAGACAGAAATGGTATAGGTGCACTACCAAATATTTTTTTTAATGATTCAATTCTTTGAAAGCTAGAAGCAAGATAAGCTAAAATGTTCAGCCCTTTTTCAATCGCAGTTAGAGCTTGTATTCGATAATTCGAATAATTCGAATAGTTCTAATATTCGAATAAATCGAATATTATATTAGTTCGAATATTAGAATACTGAAATAATATTCAATTAAATGCAATAATCGAATGAAATCAATAACACCAAACACGCACTCGATAAAATTTATCTCAATATTCCAGGTGATTTCTCGTCAATTTTGGATAAGAACAAAAATAAATTGTTTTCTCCGAAGTCAGTGTATTATTATTATATGATCGTCACGAGTTCGCGTCTCTGGTTCTCCATACTCACATTCTTGGTGCATATGATACCGGCATACTTCGTTGACCTTGTTTGTCTTATAATTGGAAAAGAACGAAGGTAAGAATTCTCAAAACTCACTCCATCATACACTCATAGACATACATATGTAGAGGAACGCAAAACTGGTAAAATAACATAAAATACGTTCTTGTTCCAAAGTCTATGATTTTTGGCAATGTTATACGATACCGGCATACTGTAGAGTATACGAGACGTTGAGGATAAGGTCGGAAAAGAGTAACAACAGAGAAGGATGATAAAATTGTAAGCAGTGTTCTCAGAAACCACACTTCGACTTCTTCCGAGGTACAAAACAAGCTACAGAAGTTCAAAAAGTGTAACAGTTAGCACCAAAACGATAAGATGAAGAGTTAAGGCAGCTAGTATAGGCGCGTGCCTGCCCACCAGAGGGGCTTGTTCACCTCAGGTCATCGAGTAGCTTGGTCCAGCTTTCCTTGTTCGCACCTTATGTGATGATGACGCTTGGGGAAAGTACTCTTTACTGATGAGTCTAGATTCTGTCTTATGGCAGTTGATAGACCACTAAATTTTAAGGTTTTTGCTATTATAGTGCGTAAGCCTCACACTGGGGATAATTTCTAAGAATTTTTTATTAAGATCCCAATTTTTTTTTGCCTTCGACGGGACTTGAACCCGCAACCCTCAGTACGGCAATATTGGCAGCGCATCCCGTACTGAGGGATGGGTGCGGATTCAAGTCCCGTCAAAGTCAAAAAAAAATTGAGATCTTATTAAAAATTTCACTAAATTTTAATTTTACGCAATGAAATTTTAGTATTATGAGTTCTGAATTTTGAATGGAATAATGATATATATAAATATAACTAGGAAGGTACACTATTGCATTGGGTGCCCCTTTAAAAACAGTTGTACTTGTACGTTTTATGGATAAATAAATTAACACGTGCGAGCAAAAATGTATAGTGCACCGTCCGAGGCACACGTACAGAACTACTCCGCGATTAATATTTTTTCTACGCGTGAAAATGTCGACAAAACAGCTAGACAGTGTTGTGCGCGATTTACAGAACACAGTAGTGAACTTAGTGCATAAAATTGAGTCACTAGAATGTAAGATAAACAAGCCGTTTTTTCGGACTGTTTATATTGATACGCATTTTAAACCGATTTCAAAAAGAGGAGGTGATCAATTCGTCTGTATGTTGTTTTTTTGTATGTGTGTTACGAGATATCTCCGCCAATTATGGACCGATTTTGAAAATACTTTTACCGTTGTATAGAAAATGATCCCGAAGGGGTCCCATATTTTTATGCCCAGGGGATTAGTATTTATCCCGCAAAACTTAAAATAAGTGCAAAAGTAAGGGAATTTGAAGTCGGTTTATCGTTTTTTAAAAAACGTCATATTATGTCCCTACAATTGAGTACAACGACTATATGGACGTTCTATTGATTTCCTCATAAAATTAACGCATTGACGACAGATTGTGTTACAGAGTACCTAAATTCCAAAATGTGTATTGAAATCAACAGGGTCTAAAAGTTCTGGCCATAAACATTGGAAGAAAAAGGACATTATTTCAAGTTATGACATCAATTATGAACCGAAAGGACTTGAAAATTGAAAATATGGCGTTCTGCCCTTAATTTAGTGGAATTCGGCCCCAGCTGTTAAGCTGTGTCTACAGCAATATCTTCTTTATTTCAGAATGGTTAAAGTCTACAAAAAAGTTTACAAAATGACACTTGCTCTTAGCTATTTTCTAACTAACACTTGGATCTTCAATGACAAAAACTTGCAAAGTTTGCAGAAAAGTCTGTCAAAAGCTGACAACACGATCTTCAATTTTGACGTGGAAAATATTGACTGGCAGGAGTACTTGCAGGTATGGTTACAGCATAATCCAGCCACATTGCATGCGAAATGTTTGTAAACAAACCACGACAGAAAATTTAACACTCGCGGTCTTGGCGTCAGATTTTAATTATTAGCAATATTTGTTTTTGTGATCTGTCCAATATTTATTGACATCTCAAATCGACAAGGAATGACAATTGCTTAAAAAACAAACACAGCAACAGATTGAATTTAATGTTAAGTTTGGGATTAAGTTTCTTTACAAATATTTCAGATTGATTTTGGCTGGAGTATAGCTAGGTACTTCCGGTACACCACTGAGACCTTGTGAGTGAACTGAAATCATTGGTCCTATGGTCCCGGTCATATCGTACCTAATCTGTCACACTAATAGCACAAGAGAAATAGTAGGTCTGTATGTTCATTTTAAGGGTTCCTTACCCAAAGGGTGAGAACGAGACTCCATCACTAACCCTCCGTTGTCTGTCCGTCTGTCCATCCGTCTATCCGTCCTTCAGCGGGCTGTATCTCATGAATCGTTAAAGGTAGACATATAAAAAACTAGGTTTTTCTTGGCTATTTTTGTCAAGGATATATTTCTTGAACCGTAATCTTTAAATAGTTGGAATTTTGACAAAGTATGTATTGCCGCTACAACAATAAATAATAAAAATTGAATAAACTATTAAGTTTATTCAATTTTTCGTTTTCTATATGTATAATAAAAATTATCTGTATATTTAATATATTGTATTATGTACATCAGTCGATATTAGACTTGCTCCTTCCATTAACTCCTTCAAATCCAAAGTGAAGTCCCATTTCCTTTCTTCAACTGTTTAAACTCATGTATTCCATTATCTGCCTCTTCTGTATCTTTAGGTGTATGTAATTGCAGCTTAATTGGTTACTAGATTTTTTTCATGATTGTTTTTGTTTTTTAAGTACGTATTGTATTAGTTTATTTTGTATCTATGTTAGTATTGTAAATATGTTTGTATAATAATATAATAGTTCTGTATATTTATGTACTGTCTGAGCACTATCAACCAAATTTTTCTTATGTCTTCTTCTCCATCCCAGGGTTGCCTGGAAGAAATCGCTCTCAGCGATAAGGCCGCCTTTTGTACTGTTCATTTTTGTTTAGATATAAGATCTTTAATTAATGTATTTATTTTCTAGTACAATAAAGTGTTCATTCATTCTATAACTATAAGTTAAGGGGTCCAACTACTAAACAAAGTTGAATAGCGATCATCATCAACCGATACGAAGTTAAGCCGTCGGGCGCTGTCAGTACTTGCGTGACCGCGTCATATTGGATTTGTGCTTATTTTTGTTTTTATTAAATAAATAAATATATAATGCTGGACAATTCACACAGCATTATCTAGCCCCACGCTAAGCAGAGCTTGTGTTATGGGTACTAGATAACTGATATACATAATACAATATATTAAATATATAGATAATTTTTATTATACATAGAAAACGACCAGACACACTGAAAATTAAAAATCTTTCTTTTGCGAAATAGATAAGTACGGTTGTACGGAACCCTCCGTGGTCTACTCGCATTTGGCCGTTTTTATTTCTATACAATGCTGGCTTCGCACGTACTAAACTTTTCCGAGATTAAAAGAATTCCTTCCCCGGAAAACCGTCTACCTTTTTGCCAAATTTCATTCAATTCCATGCAGCCGGATGAAAAAGTAACAGAGAGATTTAGGTCCTTTTGTTAGTTTGGTTGCTAATTATTAACATAATTGTTTCCAACAAATGAAACGAAACAATACTCAAATGATACTAGCTGCTGCCCGCGTCTTCGCCCGCGTTTTATAGAGAAAAAAATAGCCTATATGTTATTCCAGGCCCCAAACCATACTTATCCATGCCAAATTTCAGCCCAATCAGTTCAGTAGTTTTAGTGTGAAAGAGGAACAAATATCCATACATCCATCCATACAATCTTTGACATTTATAATATTAGTAGGATTAAAACTTGTTCAAATTTTTATCTATTCTTGAGCTGATATTTATTTACTAACCCAGGTAAGATCATACATACTTATAAGGTTTTTGTTTCAAATACAGATTAGATAGATAGATAGAAAATACTTTATTGCACACTTAAAACTAGAAAACAGTTTACAAATGAGACAAAACAATACAAGTGACAATGGGCGGTCTTATCGCTCAAGAGCGATCTCTGCTAGACAACCTGGAACGATTAATAATAACTATAAATGCAAAATTTATGTTTCAGATATGGTGTATTGGAATAAGGAAGTACATCATAAAAGACGGCCTCAAAAACACACAGCATGCAGTGAAAAAACAATTTCGGCTTAGAATAGTGCATTATATTCTAACGGTGTTGTATCTTTACTGTCTGTCGAACGTTTTCAGAATATTTTTATTTTATTTAACAAGCGTATTTTGAATTAATTTCTAAACAAAACTCTTGTTTAGAGTGTCTAAGTATAAGAATTTCTAAACAAACCTCTTGTTTAGAGTGTCTAAGTATAAGAATTTCTAAACAAACCTCTTGTTTAGAGTGTTTAAGTCTAAGTATAAGAATTTCTAAACAAACCTCTTGTTTAGAGTGTCTAAGTCTAAGTATAAGAATTTCTAAACAAACCTCTTGTTTAGAGTGTCTAAGTCTAAGTATAAGAATTTCTAAACAAACCTCTTGTTTAGAGTGTCTAAGTCTAAGTATAAGAATTTCTAAACAAACCTCTTGTTTAGAGTGTTTAAGTCTAAGTATAAGAATTTCTAAACAAACCTCTTGTTTAGAGTGTCTAAGTCTAAGTATAAGAATTTCTAAACAAACCTCTTGTTTAGAGTGTCTAAGTCTAAGTATAAGAATTTCTAAACAAACCTCTTGTTTAGAGTGTCTAAGTCTAAGTATAAGAATTTTGAATAATAAATAAAATAAAAAATAGAAATTAAATAAAAGAGTTGGTTTGATGCCAAGTCATCATCATCATCAGCCCATATACGTCTACTGCTGGATATAGGCCTCCCCCGTACGACGCCACAAATAGCGGTCCTGAACCGCCTCCATCCATCGACTCCCTGCGACCGCTACGATATCGTCGGTCCATCGAGTGGATGGTCTCCCATGTAGGGGGGGATTTGCCACAATCACCACGCTTGGCAGGCGGATTGGTGATCGCAGTATTGGTGTTGAAAAATACTCAGAAGGAAACTGCTGCCCTTCCTCTGGTAGGTTCCCTTAGTCTGCGCTCTTACGACATCCACGGGTTGAGTTGGAGGGGTCGATATTCCTACCCAAGTATCAAAAGTAATTACAGTAGATTTTATTTATTATGCTATGCTATATTATTGTAATGACCCTGATTGAAGCGACCATTTAGCTATAGCGACGTTAAATCTAAGTCCCATTTACATTAGAATTTAAGGTATACTTTGGTACAATATTCATGTGGCTATAGCTGCTTTGGATGTAACGACGATTTCTAGTGTAGTATTTGTTTTTTAATTAATCTTTTGTAACAAATTCTTAGAAATCCCCAAGGAATTTATATACTAACGAAATCCCATGCAGATATCGCGACTTAAGTCGCCTGCCAAAGTCAAAAAGAGGTTTCTTGTCTATTGTGACCTTATAGATATTAGCTAGATAGAGAGGTAAGTGTTTACGTTTTGGAATTAGTTCAGTTATATGTTAAGTGATATTCTCAGTAGGTAGCAACTATGTTTTTAAACTTTTGAATTAGTATGCATCCTAGACGCGAATTCACTGCAAAAGAAAATTCTGAAATAATTTCGAAATTGAAAAATGATGAAGACAATGCTTATTATTTTGTTCAGAGAATACGTATAGAGTTTCCCATTCAACGATGTGGAAAAAGCGTGACAAAATATTAGAAGGCTTGAAACAAAACAATATTTCACTATTGTATAAAAAGTTATCCCGAGGTGGTCCCATAAAATGTTTATCCCCAGGGGATTAAGTATCCCACTAAACTTAAAAACGGTGTAAAAATAAAAGTAAGGTGTTGACGTGCAAGGGAATTTGGAGTCGATTTATCGTTTTTTAAGACACGCCAAATTATCTTAAATATTTTGCCATTATAACATCTACTATAAGTACCTTATTCTCGTCTGGCAGTTTGCCCTTACACCTGTATTAATAATTATCTGTACGCATGCAACTTTTTGGCCTTTAGAGTAGTTCGCACCCATTATAGCCCGGCCACACGCTCCACCTTGCTTGCACAAACTGGTTTGAGCCCGGCCACACGCTCCACCTTGCTTGCGCAAATTAGTTTGAGCCCGGCCACACGCTCCACCTTGCTTGCGCAAACTGGTTTGAGCCCGGCCACACGCTCCATCTTGCTTGCGCAAACTGGTTTGAGCCCGGCCACACGCTCCACCTTGCTTGCGCAAACTGGTTTGAGCCGGGCCACACGTTCCATCTTGCTCGCGTAAACTGTGTCTATTAGAAAAGCGGGTGCGCGTTACATAAACACTAACTCTCCTGGCGTATCAACCCCAAAGTGAATTCGCCTCCGACGCAATAGATTGCTATCAGTTTCTGTCCTGCGCCGCCTCCATCCAGTTTGGTTTGAAGGCTCGAAGTGAGTGAAGTTCCTTATCGACTTCTTCCTTCGTCCGCCCCGACCAGTCAGGTGGTGCTGAAAGAAAAAGGAAGAAAATAAATGCATTGGAACTATACCACGACACATTACAAGAAACACATACTAGGTACATTATGTACATAATAATAAAGAATACAGATAAAAACAGAAACAATTATGTATTATACAATACAAAAATGTGTTACATTATTGTATTGTATTTATTTATTTCAGATAATTAAATTCATATCACATATTATACACAAAATTTAATAAAATGCAAAATGACATGTACACTAAAACTAAAGTAAGGTAATAAATTTAAGTTATTAGAATAGAATTAAATAAGTTAGATTAAATCAAATTTCATTGGATAAAATTAAATTACATTGGATAATATTAAATTACATTGGATAATATTAAATTACATTGGATAATATTAAATTACATTGGATAAAAATTAATTACATTGGATAAAATTTAATTACATTGGATAAAACTAAATTACATTAGATAAAATTAAATTACATTGGATAATATTAAATTACATTGGATAAAAATTAATTACATTGGATAAAATTTAATTACATTGGATAAAATTAAATTACATTAGATAAAATTAAATTACATTGGATAAAATTAAATTACATTGGATTAAATTAAATTACATTGGATAAAAATTTATTACATTAGATAAAATTTAATTACATTGGATTAAATTTAATTACATTGGATACAATTTAATTACATTGGATTAAATTACATTAAATTAAATTATGAGGACAAAAATTCCCAGTCTCACCATTATCCCATATTATGAAGTACTCGTAGCGGCGCTGATTTATCAGACAGATCCTGTGTGCAGTGGCACTTCATGAATGATTATCTGTATTGAGGAGAGGGGCGGCAGCATAATTAAACGCTTTTTTGTCATTATAACAACAATTATTGATGACCGATGTGGTGCGGCGGGCGAAGGTCCGCCTGCGACGCAGAAGGTTGCGGTTTCGATTCCCGCCTTGGGACTAATGTTTGTACGATCTGCAAATATTTGTCTATGGTGTTCTGGGTATTTTCTATGTATAATAAAAAATTATCTACCTATGTAATATATTATATTATAACACTAAAGTTAACGGGATATTTACCATGATTTGAATTTTGAGTTCCGTTCAGTTTTGGGTTCCGTGATCATGGCGCATGTAACTGTGCCGAAATATTGGAGAACTCAAAACTCAAATCATGGTAAATATCCCGTTAACTTTAGTGTTGTAAATAACCATGATAGTTTCAAAAGTTTTATATTATATTATGTATATCAGTCATCTAGTACCCATAACACAAGCTCTGCTTAGCTTGGGGCTAGATAATGTTGTGTGCACTGTCCAACATTATTTATTTATTTTTTATTATTAATCCATTGATCAACGAATTTTCGGCGTCGGAACACACAAGTGTTCCGACGAACAATTTGATCGATAATCTAAATAAAATTTATTCAATTCCTAGAACTAATTAATGAGATGTTTAAATCAATATGTTAATCTATTAACAAAGGTCAGTACAAACTATTTATGTTTATGACGTGATAATTTAGCAACTTGCGTTTTTGGTAACTTAGTAATTATTGGGACAACGAATACGGCACACATAGGGATTAAAAAAAAGTAAGTATGTCCACAAATTAAATTTTTAATTTAACTGAATGTAATCCAAAAGTTAATAATCGCATTTACGTTAAAACAAATCCGTTACGTTACGTTATTTTATACGTTATTCGCTCATTATTATTTTTTGCATGCTGTCTACAACTACATTGACACTTGACATGATTTGTCAACTGACGAAAAACAAAAGGAAGATACTCTCAATTATGCTGTAATTTTGTTGTGTTTTATATACGAGTTCTGCAAATAAGGAACCAATCTACACATGAGCCAAAATTGCGTTAAGTACACAGAAAAATTGCAAATAGTGTCCTATAACAGCCCTGTAATTTTCATAACGATCTGACAATAATTTTCACCTAACAAAGTATTAAATCGACATACATAGTAGATACCAACCCACAAAAATCACAACATACAATATAAAATGGACCAGAATATTAACAACTTGGCAACGAACTCTCGGTAAGAGAAAAATAGGGGGACCACTCGAAAGATGGGTGGACAACATTTTAGAAAAGGCTGAAAGAGACTGGCTAACTATAGTAACGGACAGAGAGAAATGGCAAAGTCTGGAGGAGGTCTTTACTCTGATAGAGATCACGAAATAATAAAAATGCCTTATCATATTTAATAATTTGAATTTTATTAAGAATGTTCAATAATTTATACTAGGGATGGGACGTATTTACTCGACCAGGTTTTAATACCTGGTATTTGCTTGCAAGTACGAAAACCTGGTATGCCTCGAAATACTTTTGAGTCTTGCAAGTACGTACTTGCAAGACCGAATACCGAGGTATTCGGGGCGTGCGCGGACTCTATCGATGACTTACTTCTGACTGCGACAGTGACACGAAGTTCAAGTACTAGGTACGTACTTACCTACGTATTTTTCAATCCCCAAAAATCACCATTTAGTAATTTTCATCAAAATGGTTTGAGGAATTTCCGACATCTTTACAAACAAATACGATTATGAATTTTATTTCCATGGAAACTTAGATCAATTTCCTTTTACAAGTATTTTACTCTGAAATCTGTCCTGTCCTAAAGTATCTCCTCAACCTCTCAATCTCTCAGGGTACTTTCCTGGAAAGGCTTAAACTATCGGTCGTAAAACCTTTACATAAAAAAGGGAGTAACGAAGAGTTAAACAATTATAGACCTATAACTCTTATTCCTATTTTTGCTAAGATCTTCGAGAAATCCATTCTTCGTCGAATGACAGAATTTTTTGATAAATACAACATAATAGCGGAGGAACAGAATGGATTCCAGAAAAACAAGTCGACTACACTAGCAGCATTTGCACTTGTGCGCAAGGTTGTAGATTTTGTTGACAGGCGTATACCAGTTTCAGTTATATTTTATGACATGAGCAAGGCTTTTGACTTTGTGGACCATAATATATTGCTGAAAAAGTGTGAAATGTACGGAATAAGAGGCCTTGCTCTAGATTGGTTAAAAAGCTACCTGACGGGGCGCAAACAATGCGTAGAAGTTAAGAACTTAAGCAACAATAAAATTTTATCGACTACCTTTCAATCTACCGCTAAACCAAATCATTTTGGTGTGCCACAGGGCAGTATTCTGGGCCCGTTGCTATTTCTTGTTTATGTCAACGATTTGCCGAATATCACAAATAATCAATGTGTTCTTTTTGCTGACGATGTCTCGATTGTAGTTGCCGATGAGAAGAAGGATGGAACTCTAATTGACTCTCTTACCTCGGAGACTGCATCAGTGGTGAATTGGCTAGAGTGTAATAATTTACAAGCTAATATTTCAAAAACTAAATACGTACATTTTCAAAATTATAATAATAACATTAATTCTAATAATAATAATATATATAACATCACCCTGACATGTAGAAATGAAATAATAGAAACAACTGACGAAATAAGATTCCTAGGTATAACATTAGACAAACATATAAATTGGAAATCGCATATAGAGCAAATGAGCAAAAAACTTAATCGTTTCGTTTTTGCCCTGAAAAGATTAAGAAGAACATCAGGCCAACAAACTGCCTTAACCGCATATTTTGGCTACGTTACCTCAGTACTAGGGTATGGACTTTTGCTCTTCGGCAACTCTACGCACATCAAGAGAGCTTTCATCATTCAAAAAAAGTGTGTAAGAGCAGTCGTTGGAATAGGCCCATTAGAGTCATGCAGGCCTCTCTTTAGGAAACATAAACTCCTAACGTTGACTAGTTTATATATTTTCCAAATTGGCTGTTTTGTAAAAGAGCATGCTTCATTCTTTAACCACTATAAAGATAAAACTAACTCTGTTTTAAAAAATAGAGATCCCACTAGGCTTTTATTACCTCCGCACAAAACTGCATTGAGTGGGAAAAATTGCTCTATTATGACTATAAAAGTATTTAATAAAATTCCTAAACACATAAGAGAACCGCCTACTAGTAAATTTAAGACAAAACTCCGTAGGTGGCTCTTAGAAAAATGTTTTTATGACATTAAAGAATTTAATAATCAATAATTTACCTAGTTATGTAAGTTAAATGTTGTACGTCCATAATTAATGGATAAACTGTTGTTTCACCTAGCTTTTAAGATCTTTTTTGTACACAGTTTCTACAATAAATAAATAAATAACGTGTTCATAAGACAGTGACAGACGCGCGTACATTATTTTATGCTAAAAGTATCGGCTAACTAACTGAAACACAATATCGATTTTATTAGTTGACAATGACATTAAGTGTGATCGTCACGGGTTGGCGCGAGATTCAATTTGTTTTAGATTTTAATTCCAACTGCGGTTTACCAATAATAAATCTACTTAACGGAAAGGTAATTTAGGGAAAATCGAGATCTATTTTATATTAACCGATAATAAAACAAAATTCGATTTTATTGTATTTTGGGAGCATTTGAGAAAATGTTGATTTTGGCCCAAAATCTTTTAATTTTCCAAATGCTCCCAAAGAACCAATGAGCCGCAGTTAGCTTTTTCATAAGGTAAATAGAAAATGGTTTACGATTTGCGCCAAATTACTTTTCCGCTCTTTTATTCCTTATATACCTTACAAAAGTCATGTAGGTTTATGTCTCTTAGTCCGAAATCCTGCATCTGATAATTATTATGTACCTAGATACTTAGGTAACTACTTTATTGACAAAAAAAATTACAATCAAATAATAGAAACAAATTAGAACTAGTATTCTTTTAGAAATTAGGTACCTACTTATCTATCTAGTATCAATCTACTTAGCCACCGAACCTACCATACCTACTAGGTACTCTCGGTACATAACTAGATAGCGCCTGGGTTAGTTCTCTCTGGAAAACTCTGAAAACACGGTTTCCCAGAGACGAGGCAACCTATTTAGCTAAATTAATTTTTTGGTCCTGAAAATCTCAATAGGTAAGTAATTATAGCAATTTTAATTAAAATTGTTTTGTACCTACAGCACATTTCAGAGTTCACAATTTGATTGACATTCGTATCAAACAAATATGAGGTACCGGTATTTAACTGTATTTAATAGTCTATGACACAGTATAACATTTACCTACCTACAGTAAGTAAATAATTTAGGTACTGTACTTAAAAAAGTAAAGTACCTACCTAGATAAATATCAATTTTAAATAAAAATAATGTAAGCACCTACATAGGTTAGTTGGGTATCTGCATCAAACTTATGTAAATTAGATGAGTGAGCACAATCTCATTTTATATTATTACTTATGAAAAGATAATACCTACTTTGTAAATAAGTACGTCACAACTACCTAGAGTGCCTAGAGTGAAAAGTGAGTCCCGTACTAATAAAAACTAATAATAGGTAATAATAGGTACCTACGTCCCGTCTTGTCTGCTACAATTTTTATGCAGGCGTTAGGGTTAGATATAATTATGTATCTAGGTACAACATAGGTAATTTCCCTATTAGGACTAGGTATTAATCTGTCAGCTATATTTACTTACAATTAATAATATGAGTATTGTACCTAAATCATAGTCATAGTCAATCATGCTGATAATGATAAATTAAAACATTCAAAAGTTTCTAGTTGTACAAGTATTTTTTTGTTCACACTATTTTGTTCTTTATAACAAATGATGCACGGATCAATTTCTTATGAAAGTATTTATACCCGTACGAGAGCATGGAAGTATTTTTTCTGTAAATTCAATTACGACCTTTATTCTGTGTAGTCTGTGTGCAGACTGTGATCAATTTCCTATGCAAGTATTTTACTTTCAACGTGCGTGGCGAACTGAGACCCGCCACGAGTCGAACCCGCCCGCGCTATCCTTACTTCGAGTATTTTTGATACCACATGGTAAAAAATACTTGGAAGTATTTTAGCCCTGGTTTTTGGCAATGGTTTTTATACGAGGACGTACTTGGAAGACTTAGTACTCTATTTTACAAGTACGTCTCATCGCTAATTTATACCATCTTAGTTTTGCAATAATAGCTTTAATTTATTCTATGATAATAAATGGCTTAATTATTATCTCACCCAAGGAGTGTCCAACTTTAGCAGATTCTCAGAATGGATCCAGCAATGCAAATCGAGGTGGCAGCCATGTGTAACGCCCACGCGCTTGACGAGGCGGCGGCGCGCGGCGACTCCGATGTCCAGCGGTTCTACCGCCGCTGTACGCTACTGATCACTGGAGGAAACGGCTTCATGGGGAAACAGCTTCTCGAGAAAATATTCAGGTAAATCACGCTATCTCTGTATAATAATGTTCCCTCTAGTTTGCCTCGTCCGTAGTCTTCCGGCCACCTCAGCGATATTGTTAGATCATTTGAAAGGTGGTCTGCCTGGAGGATACCCCGTTATCATTTTGTCCAATTAAAAAAACATCAGACTTCTCATTTCAACATTAGAAAAATTAATATTCTTACAGGGTTTGCGACATTTCTAAAGTCTTCTTACTTCTGCGTCCTAAGAAAGGAAAAGCGATACAAGACAGATTGACTGAGATGCTTCAAGATCCGGTAAGCAGTAGAGATCGTATTGCAAACGAACTTACACGTATCTCGTTAGATTTTCTTTTGCTGTTTTAGTTCCTTTTTTCAGTGCTTCGACAAATTAAGAAAACTGAAGCCAGAATTTTCTGATAAAATATTCCCGATTGAAGGAGATGTCGCTGAGATGAGACTTGGCATCAGTAACCAGGACTGGGAAAGCATTGTCGATGAGGTACAAATATTTCAACAAGGATTGCATTTGGCGGTGGACAGCGGGAATAAAAAGCTTTTAAACGAAATATCACCTACGAACCTAGCGTCTAACCTGCTGCTGTCAACTGAAAATGGTCGCTTGATTTTCTCAATATAACTAGTGCTGTCATCCTAGGTCGATGTGATCTACCACATGGCTGCAACGACGCGGTTTGACGAGAGTCTCCGAGTGGCCACGCTCATTAACGTGAGAGGAACCAGGGAGGTGCTACTGCTAGGCAGGGCCTGTAGGAAACTCAGGTAAGTGACACGTTTCTGAAATTTATATGCTATCATTTTTACGCATCATTTATCATTTTAAAGCTCTAGGTTTAGGTCAAAGACTGGCCTTCGGTAAAATAAAAGGTAAAAGCTATACCAAAATACTTTGTTTACTGAATACTTGAAACCGTAGTGTGTACATCAGACAGTGTCTAAACAAACGTCTCTTCACCATTGAAGCAAGGGACATCAGTCAGCCCATTCTGCAGGTGTTATTTCAGGCGAAGAATCAGCTGCCAACATATTCCTAGGAATGAGAGGGAGTACAATGATCACCCTCAAGCAGCCAAAGTCAAATCGTGAACTGTGTGAATTTTCCATCAAGGTCCACCTCTGGTTTGAGTTGAAAACACATGTATCTAAATGTGTACATGCTTTTATTTAATTGCCCTGTTAGTTATCATTATCATAGTATTGTACAATGTACTACGTGTGGGACTAATCTTGCAACTGAATATAATATTGACCAGTTTTATTTAACCTAATTGGGCTGAAATTTTGCATACTTACGTAAGTTCAGTGACAATGTAATGTTATGGTACCATCGAGCTGGTCTGATAAGATAATGGATACAAAACGTGGCCATATGAACTCCTAAACAAAACGATGCAGCCCCGTCGAGATTTGGTTCGTTGCATTTGTCTTTCCAAGCACTTTGGGTTTTTTTTATACCATCTTTTTTTGCAAAGATTTTTTAAGATTATTAATATTATTATTTTTTTGACTTGCAGATCGTTCGTTCACGTGTCGACTGCATATACGCAAGCCGTGCATAGTTTATCTGGGCAGGAAGTATTTGAAGAATTCCGGACTAGTCCTATATCACCGGAGGAGTTGATTGACTTGGTGGAAAGCACCGAGGAAGTGAGGCTTGAGAGATATAAAGATAGGTTCGTAGGTATTTTTAATAGACTTCAAAAAAGGAGGATGCTCAATGCTCAATTCGTCTGTATGTTTTTTTGAATGTATGTTACGCGTAACACACACTGTTTTGTGGGATAAATAAATACTAATTCCCTGGGGATAAAAATTTCATGGGACCACCTCGGGATCATTTTTTATACAATAATGAAAGAATTTTCAAAATTGGTCCATAATTGATGGCGAATATAAAATAAAAATAGATACCTACCTACAGTCAAACCTTTTACTTTTTTGAAGTAGTTTTATAAGCATTTAAGCATAGATAGATGACCGACCGCCGCCGTGGGCCGTGGTGTAGAATATCGACCCCTCCATCGATTTACGTCCAGATTCACACTTAACATAGGATTTTCGTATTAATAGGGTAGCTCCATACGCGTCCACGCTGTGTGAACGTCGAAGCCACACTAAAGTAAGGTGTATGGATTGTAGTACAGTTTAGTCGAAGAAAATGAGTGTTCGCATCGCGAAATCTAGTGCGTGTAGTACATGTATATCGATGGACCCTTCCAACTCAGCCCGTGGATGTCGACTAAGGGAACCTACCAGAGGGAGGGCAGCAGCATCCTATGTGTGTGGTGATTATGGCACACCCCCCCAATATAAAGTGTCGTTTAGGGGAGGCCTATGTTCAGCAGTGGACGTATACGGGCTGATGATGATGATGATGATGAGATGACCGATATTTTTTTAATACGGACCTAGGAGTACGTTCCACGATTCATGTACTGTGCGGGTCACCTGAGGCATATTTATCTCAATTTTAGAATGCTGACGGAATACCCGAACACCTATACGTTCTGCAAAGCTGTGGCAGAGGACCTGATCAGGAATATGAGCGATGGTCTGCCCATCTGTATTGTCAGGCCTGGAATAGGTAAGATTACATAATAATTTACACGAAACTAGCAAATGGTTTAAAATAATGATGTTGTAGTGGTTTTCCATCATAACTAAAAAAATATGTTCTTTCGGTTCCGGATCTTCTTAACAAAAGGGAGGCAAAATATTCAAGAACCTAATTCTAGGTAGTAAAGATAAACAGGACCGCTATTTGTGGCGTCGTACGGGGGAGGCCTATGTCCAGCAGTGGACGTGTATGGGCTGATGATGATGATGATACATTTTTGGGTTTCGCTTATTATTTTTAGTGGTGGCGTCTTACCGAGAACCTACACCTGGATGGCTGGACGCGAGCTGTGCTTACGGTGCCAGTGGAGTAAGTATCTCATCCTCACAGGCTCACAGCCATTCACTGTCCATACTTGAAAGGATTTCATGGCCATTGCGCATCCTTCCAATTATAAATAACGAAGACCATGCAATGGCTTTCAAATGTCAATTATAGAATTAGGGACTTTTGTGAAATAGCGCAGTCGATCATGGTGAGCATTTAAAATAAATCTTTCTTATATATAAAAATCTCGTGTCACAGTGTTTGTAACCAAACTCCTCCGAAACGGCTTGACCCATTTTTATGAAATTTTAAGTGTATTTGGATATCCCTAAGTGATACGGGTCGACCCCTCCAACTCAACCCGTGGATGTCGTAAGAGCCGACTAAGGGACCTACCAGAGGAAGGACAGCAGCTTCGACGACATTGTAGCGGTCGCAGGGAGTCGATGGATGGAGGCGGCCTAGGACCGCTATTTGTGTCGTCGTATGGGGGACTATGTCCAGCAGGGGACTTGTATGGGCTGATATGATGAAGTGATACGGGTTGCCCAAATTTCCAATCGCCAGTTGCTATATACAATGAAAACATTGTATATTTTTATCTTTTTTGCTGCTCTGCTGCTGTCCTTGTTGCTCGTGCTTGGCCCATATTCCTTAGGAACAGTCCTCTTCTTAGATTGGGCTTCTTTATTTGGTGTTTTCAGTGGAGAGCTTGGTCCTCGAATAATTAGTTTATGATACTTTATAAATACATGATTTCCTTTTTCTTTTTCAATTTTTAGCTGTTCTTGCAGCTCATTTCGTTCTTTTAAGATTTTTGGCGGGAAATCTTCTTTTAAGTAGAAGTCAGTTTGAGCAAGTTTATGTTTGTTTTTGAGAATTAAAATTTTCTTACCATATGTGGTAAGGCCTACGTTGATGGGTCTAGGGTTTTTTCATTTTTTCCTATACGACGAACATGCTGGATTTCGCTAGAATTGCTTTGTATTTGCAGGTCATTTTCCAAAATGTTAAGTATTACATTTTCCAGCTCCAAGTAGGTATTTTCTTGTTCTGGAACCCCGAAAAAGACCAAGTTTTTGTTTCTCACTTCTTTCTCGAGATGGTCTAGGCGTTCTTCTTGCTTCAGTTGGTTTATTTTTTATTCTTCGAGTTATGGTTGAAGAATACTTATTTTTCCATTTAAATCGTCAATTTTTGAGGAAAGCTTTGCATCGGTATCTTTTATTTGTTGACCAATGCCAGCGATAGCTATCATTAGTTGCTCCATAATATTATTAATTAATAATATGCAAAAAGATGAACAGTGAGAAGATTCGAACCAGCGCGGTCTGATCAGCGTTGATTCCGTACTCACTGTGTTATCCAACTACACCATCGGGTCAAGCGATAACGAGATCGAAATAGCGATGTGGCTGCAATGTTTTAATGGGTCGTTGAAAGTTTTTGCGACAACCGTCAAAAAAAAAAAAATTACGGATCACAGACAAACTCTTTTGTAGATCTTTATCTTAGATTTCACTGTATTTCGATGTTTTGTTTGGACTCACGCTTTTGTTATTATTGTAAGATTGTGTTGTTTCTCGTGTTATTCACTTGGTTAGACCTTTTTGTTGTTGTTTATAAAGATCGTTCTTGCAGTTTTGGTAATCACTGTTTTGAAGCTTTAATTCGTAATGTTTGGCCCAGATAACGTTATATCTAGTTCCTGGTACTTAGTTGTACACTTTTCATTGGTTTGTCACTGTTAGGAATGTGAATTTAAATTTTTTAAATTAATTTTATTCGTGGAGTTGTTGTTTACTATGCGAGCGCAGCGCCACCACATATATACATATAACCCTCAATTTTCACTGTTCCGTGACGGAATAGGATAGGTACTTACACCTCACATTTATTCAATTTGTTAGGGAAGCTTCTGGCCAATTCAAAATATACGCAATTTGGAGGGTCTCTCGACTTGCTGTTTATCGTTTGCAATTGGTTGAGGGGTGGTCAGGCCACTCACGTGACCAGCGGCTGCCGCCGAGGATGCCGAGAATTGGCTCGCGCATCGGTCCTTCAAAAACCTCCACGCAGCGCAGACGCAATATATCTTGACGTCAGCCTCATTTCGCGAACCGTCGAGATACCCCATATTGCGCGGTCACCATCGACAGTGCTGATCGCCCGTGGTTTTGTTCGGTTATCGAGTCGCGAGAACCCTTATATTGTCCCCCCAAAAAGACACACCGCAATCCTCGAATCGAGTCAAACCAGCGCCTATGGAAGCCCGAGTGTTGGAGGAAGTTCACAGTGGATCCAGCTGATGGAAAATCGTGAGTACCTAAGCCCCGTCAGCCACCACTTAGATTCCTTAACATTCACCTTTCTAACACCAACTCCCATTTTTTTATAGCGATATTAGTTAGTGCTACTATAATAATCTTCAACCCTCAGTGGTCGCTGGCAAAACAACGTTTGCCGAGTCAGCTAGTAATTAAATAACATAAAATTTACCGGCATTATAAGACAGCATAGTTTTGTTAGTTTTTACTTGTTAACATGACTACCTACTATTTTCTTTAGATGCTTCTTGGAGTGGGTCTTGGAGTTATTCACGT
This sequence comes from Eupithecia insigniata, assembly GCA_947859395.1. Classification (NCBI taxonomy): domain Eukaryota; kingdom Metazoa; phylum Arthropoda; class Insecta; order Lepidoptera; family Geometridae; genus Eupithecia; species Eupithecia insigniata. The sequence goes on along the minus strand of OX402023.1, from coordinate 1,100,582 downwards.
GATGTTGATGAGTTACAACAATAAGCTAGCTATTGTGCCGTGTGACTACGTGAATAATGCGATCATAGTCGCCGGAAAGGACGCTAGTCTGAGCTCTGGGGGGGAGCGGACTAAGATATACGCCGTCACTAGTGCAGCAAGGAACCCGATGTTATGTGGTAATTTCTTATCATTCTCTTGCACTTTTTCCAGTACGCTAAACTCAGGGATTGTTGTCTAGGGTAGTTATGAGAAAAATTACGTCATATCGAATGTGTAAATAGTTTCTGCCCAAGGTTTGTTGGGTCGGACGCGTTGTTTCTATGGGACGCTAAAAGGTTATTTCTATAACATGAGAACCAATTTAAGAGATAAAATGTAGCCTGTTTTATTCCATTCAGGATTAGACCTACAGCTTTGCAAAATTTCAGCCTGATCCGTAGGTATTATAATTTTCGCTTAACGATACATCGTTAAGCGAAATAGGATGTTTAGGTACATATGTATGTATATTTGTTACAACAAATATACATATGTACCTAAACATCCCATCTATGTATTCAAACTATCGCATTTATAATATTAGTGAAACATAATGAATAATATATAATTGTAAGTACCAAATAAGGTGGCAATATAGGACATTGACCTTCCTCCACCATGAGATTTTACTATGCATCGCTATTCTGTCGCTTTCCATACAAATCTAATTCAGTGCCGGTGTTGCTAGAGTATCATGGTACAAAGGTAGGAAGCAAACTTAAACTTGAAACAACACATCCCAAGAAATTTCAAAATTGGGAATATCGACTGTACCTATCGTATTCAAGTATTTGTTTTAAAATACCAGAATAATTTTAAGCCGGTGATATTTTATTTTATTAACCGGGCTTGGGGGTTGGAAAATAACTACACGGACGTGGGGGGTGGGTCATCACTACCCGATACTTTGACCTACGTAATTTCTACATTTTAAAAAGAAATTATTAATTATTTTAAGATATCAGCTTTATTGTTTTTTGTGGTTTAGTAAATTTAACTAGAATTGTTATTACCAGAGTATTTAATATATATTATATTTAAACCTCTTCAAAAAACACACGTAAAAAATCAACAAAATTGGCATTTCACTTTTCTCACCATTAATGAACAGCCTTTCATTTTTATGGCACTTTTATAAACTTAACTAAGACATCTTTAAACAAAAATTAATAAAAACGAAGTTCAAACCTAAAACACCAAAAGCAAATACAAAACATTAAAACCATGCATTGAAAAATGGCGCAAAATTGTTACACCGACTACAGGATTGGGTATTTACCTTTTTCAACTTTGAAAGCACTTAGTTCCAAGCACGGTCACCGTCCAACTAATACTTTTTAAACAATATTTAGCGCATCTCATTGACTCCAGCTACTGAGAAGAGCGGCAACGTCATTTGCATAGTTTCCAATCTGTAAGCTAACCAGAAAGTCCCGGGTCATTTTGACCCATTCCCCATGACGCTGGGTTACTGAATAATATTATGATTAAGAGTAGAGATGAGTCCGGTATTCAATAACTAACTCAGTACCTGTTAGCATGGTCCTAAAATATCTAACGCTATTGTAAAATCCGCATACCGCTAGGGAATAACTGTGCAAAGCGAGCATCGCGCCTAACCGACCGTGAGCCATAACTACCCAACGCTTCAATACCTACTTACCTAACTATCATCTACGCATAGGTACTAGCGGACCGTTCACCCGTAAAGTTATGTAGCTGCAACAAGTATTTGGTATTTCTAACCAAATCGGTTAGAAATATATTGGGTAGAAATCAGGACAGGTATAGAGTATTGTAACGTTATTGGGTACCAGTTGGTACTAGCGGTATTGACACAAAATACCCCACTAATAACCGGTAGCCAAAATATCCAATAACTCCCATCCTTAGTTAAGAGTACCACATTACATTAACATGTCAGAAAAAATATAATGTGTGCAACATAAGAATTCAGCTATCAAAAACGTTTATAAATTCTAAATAACAGAGGTCTATCTATCATTTCCAAAGAAAGGGATAACCTTAAAAATGCAAAATATTAAGTTAGGACCCCTTTTTTTCTCATTCCTGTAGTGTCAAGTGTGTGTCACATATGGAACGGAGATTAGCGGGTCTACAAGGGTTAAAAATTATATTTTTACTTCGTTTCGTAATTTTTTTCTTTGGAATTTTTGTCTGAAATCTTCAACCAATACAAGACATTTGTCCTTTTACATAAAACACGATTTTTTGTGTTCTATAAACAAAGAACATACTTACATTTGATATGTATTTATTTTTGAAAAAGGAATTGATTTGGGCATATGTACGTAAAAGTACATTATGTGGCTATAGACTATTGATGAATTTATAATTTGCTTATCAGACAACACGACAGTGCGAGTGACAGTTCAGAATATTTGTAATTTCTGTAGAATAATGCTAGGTATATAATTTTTTATGAATGAATCTGAATAACTTTCAACATGGATGTACCACCAGTATAATAGCCACTTTCTGTTCATTTAGATTGAGTTTTAAAAACATTTTCGTTTTATTTTTTCGGTTACATTCTCGTTTAAAATTTCATTAATAAATTATAAAACCAAATTTACAAAAATTTTTACACGTCTGCAGCTACGAGTATTCATTAAAGTTTGCAACCTCTGATAAAGCCTAGACGATTAGTACTACGGTAATCTAACGACGCCGGTATCGCGGTTGATTTGTATGGAAAGCGACATAATAGCGATCCATATTGCAATTTCGTGGTGAAGGGAGGTCAATGTCCATTATTACCAAGCTATCTGGCACCGAGTTATACATAGATGCTTAAAAGACAGATTCTCAAAAGGGCAATGTCTCAAAAAGACAGAAATGTTGTACAATTGCGCTGCCAAAAATAATATTGTGCAAAATTAAGCTAAAATGTTTAGGCCTTTCTCAATAGCACTCGATAATATTTATCTTAATCTTCCAGATGATTTCAAGTCAATTTTGGAAAAGAATAAGCATAAACTGTCTTCTCCGAAGTCGATATATTATAATTATGCGAACTACATGAGTTCGCGTTTCTGGTTCTCCATACTCACATTGCTGGTGCATATAATACCGGCATACTTTATAGACTTTGTTTGTCTCATAATAGGAAAATAACGAAGGTAAGATTTATTTTATCGAAACTAACTTCATAATACAGGTTTCGAAAAGGATTTAGTAATGTAGACTACATTCATATACTCCGGCAGATTATACAGAAGACAGAGGTAAATAATTGACCATTTTGTCTAGCGTCTGTCGGCAAAGACAAAAGACGTTGATTCAGTCGAAACCTGGGCAGTGCTACAGTCTATCCAGCGGTGCCAAATAGACTACCGTTATAAACAAGTGTTGAAGTGTTTGTTTAACAAGGCCACTATGTCTACCGGCTCCAGAACCAGAGCACAAATCCAATCTTATTAGGTACAAAAAGGGGTGAGACAAGGAGAACTGTTCACGTCTGCATTGGAGGATATATTTAAGCTCTTAGGCTGAGACGGATATAGCATCAATATCAGCAACTGAACTCCCTATTCGTAAATTTAAACAGTACATTAAACTAAATCTTATCAGGAAGGCCTTTTACTCCATAGATGATTACATCAATGATGTTAATGCTTGGCCAGATGTCGCTCCGTTCCGCACTGTCAGTAGTATGTAAGAAATTCAATGTTCTGTTTAGCTTTAAAGAAATATTGACATGTATCTAAATTGCATTAAATTAACAGGGGATATTTGAGAGCCCAAGAGCTCGCGGCAGATCACCTATCCGCTGTACCAAATTAGTGACCAAATTAAGGCTGCTGCATTAAACGGTCCCTTCAAATACAATACAAGTAATTTAATTAAAACACCAAGTCTCCACGACTGTCCATGGGGATACCCTATAAAGAATTAAAAATCTCTATCTCAATGAATGTTTCGAACCAGGGTCAACCGAAGTTTTTCTCGGTAATTTTCTTTGCATACAAAACGAGTAAAAACTCGCAGTATAATTCTATTAAAAATTCGAAATCGAGCAAAATTTATGTGATGTGTTTCGTGTGGGAAATGTTGTGTATGTGTGTGTATTTTCATAAAATTGCTCAGCTTTTTAGCAAGCATTTCCAAATTTTAATTCAATCAATTCAAATCAAAAGTGTTGTGTAAACATGTTTTTTTTTCAAATCATCTCCCTTGGCATGAATGTGTAATAAAATAAAGGTCTGCACAATTATTTATAATTCTGTTTTCCATGCATTACCTACCTAGGGGCCGAATTACACAAAATTATTCACTTCACTATAACACTAATGGTATCGCCAGAATTACATACACATTTGGCATTTTACACATTTTGGTTTTTTTTTTGATGAAATAAACGAAAGATGGAGTAACGCGTGTCATAAGTGACACGGTTGAAATCAATCTCTCCATGGATGCAAATAGCACCGCACGCACTATCTAGAGTTTCTTTCATCTATGGACGATTTGCCGACATTCTGACTGTCGTATTAAAGCGATTATGATTATGTAGCAGAATTTGGCCCCAGCTGGTCGATTGAAATGTATTTATTTGAGTGTTACACTGGTACTATTTTCGCCACTCAATGATTAATATAATTTGTTTTTTTAATCAGATTCAAAATACTGCCATAAGCGGAGAAAATAGTAATAATTATGATAATACATGCTAACCAATCGCTTTACTATAACAGGGATATCGTCGCAGAATCGTCCATAGATGAAAGAAACTATAGAAAGTGCGTACGGAGCTATTTGCACGGGGAGATTGATAGATAGGTTTCAACCTTGACACTATTGACACGTCCCTCCATCTGTAGTTTCTTTCATCCCAGGAATAAATTAGTAATATTTAAAAAAACTTTTAAATACATAGTTTGTATTTAATGCATCATCTAGGACCAAAGTGCTTGGGAAGACAAATCCAATGAACCCAAACTCGACGTGGTTAAGTCGTTTAGGAGTTCCTATACTTCGGTTTCCATCATCAGACCAGCGCGATGGTACCGCGGTGATACGAACTTACATAAATATGCCAAATTTCAGCTCAATCGGTTGAGGACAACTGGTCTAAAATTGAGTTGCAAGATTTCACTCGAACAAACATACATTGCAAGTTGAATAAAAATTTGTAATAAAATACCAAAATGTGTCACATTCTGAGACGGTACCATGGTTATGGTGAAACGATTTATTCAGTGGAATTAGGCACCAGCTGTAAAGCTGTGTCAACAGCAATATCTTCCTTATTTCAGAATGGTTAAAGTCTACAAAAAAGTTTACAAAATGAAACTTGCTCTTAGCTATTTTCTAACTAACAGTTGGATCTTCGATGACAAAAACTTCCAAAGTTGTGGAATTAGGCACCAGCTGTAAAGCTACAGCAATATCTTCCTTATTTCAGAATGGTTAAAGTCTACAAAAAAGTTTACAAAATGACACTTGCTCTTAGCTATTTTCTAACTAACACTTGGATCTTCGATGACAAAAACTTCCAAAGTTTGCAAAAAAGTCTGTCGAAAGCTGACAACACGATCTTCAACTTTGACGTGGAAAACATTGACTGGGAGGAGTACTTGCAGGTATTGTTATATTACAGTAAATAAATGTTAAATGCCTCTATTCCAGCCAAATTGAATGCGAAATGTTTGTTAACAAATTACGACAGAAAATGTAAAACTCGTGAATTAGAGTGTGATTACGATTAGATCTCAAATTGACAAGGAATGACAATTGCTTAAAGAGCATACATAGCAAAAGATTGAATGTTTGGTTGGTTTAAGGTAAATAATTCCGGTTTATTTTGGCTGGAGTATAGCTAGGTACTTCCGTATATACGGATGTCAAACATAGCGCCTAACAAAACATAGCATGCACAGACTGGAAACTTGCCAACACAGTATGAGACTAAGCATGCTAAATGTTCGACTAAAAGATAAGACAAAACTGGAAATTAGATTAACAAACCAAACAAAACTAAATGATGTAATATACACATAAGAAAACCAAAATGGAGATGGGCAGGACATATGATGAGGAATAATAAAGAGAAATGGGCTAAGGACATAACAAAATTACACCATTCTGTTATGTCCTTAACCCATTTTTCTATGGACACAACAAAAGAATGACAAAACAAAAGAAGGAAAGGGAGACAACGTCTTAGATGGGAGGATGATATCCTAAAACTAGCCGGGGTTACTTGGAGAAGGATAACCAATAACAGAAAAGAAAGGCAAGCTTTAGGGGAGGCCTATGCGGGAATGCAAGACAATCTAAATATCGATGTCAAACAATGAATAGATGTAAGATAAATTAATAGGCTAATGTACCCATATTTAAAATTTCACTAATGTTTAATAAGCTAGGTACTTCCTACCGGAAGTAGCTAGCTTATTCCGTGGTGTACCCACCACGGAGTGGTGTGAGACATTGTGATAGAGTGAATTGAAGATCGTTGGTTTTATCGTCCATGTCATACATGGGTACATACTATCTAGTAACTATCACACTAATAATATAATTATATAATTCTAAGCTATTGTTTTTGTTTCAAGTACAAATTAATAATAACTATAAATACAAAATCTATGTTTCAGATATGGTGTATTGGAATAAGGAAGTACATCATAAAGGACGGCCTCAAAAACACACAACATGCAGTACAAAAACAATTTTGGTTTAGAATAGCGCATTATATTATATCAGTGTTGTATGTTTACTGCCTGTGGAACGTTTTCAGCATATGTTTATTTTATTTAACAAGCGTATTTTGTTTAGTATTTTCACTTAAATAAAAATGTTAGTTTGATCCAAAGTATCAAAAGTATAGTAGCTTTCATTTATTACGACCTTGGTTGTAGCGACCATTTAGCTATAGCGACGTTAAATCTAAGTCCCTTGAATTTAAATTATACTTTAGTCATATCCATGTGACTATACCGACTTTGGATGTAACGCCACCGATTTCGGGTATTGCAACTGTTTTTAATTAATAATTTGTAACAAATTCTTAGAAATACCATGCAGACATTGTTACGTCAGTTGGCTGCCAAAGTCAAAAAGAGGTTTCTTATCTTTTGTGACCTTTTGTTTATGGATATTAGCTAGATAGGGAGGTAAGCATTTACGCTTTGGAATTAGTTCAGTTACAAAGTGATATTCTCAGTAGGTAGCAACTTATGTTTTTAAACTTTTGAATTAGTATGGCTCCTAGAAGCAAATGCACTGTAAAATTAAACGCGAAAATCATTTCGAAATTGTATGCCTACAGAGTTTCCCATTCAACAATATTTAAGATGTGGAAAAACCGTGATTAAATATTAGATTGATTAAAACTTAAAATTCTTTCATTATTGTATAGAAAATGAACCCAAGGTGGTCCCATAAAAAAATTATCTACAGGGAATTAGTATTTATCCCGCAAAACTTAAAAACAGTGTCAAAGTAAGGGAATTTGAAGTCGGTTTATCGTTTTTTAAAACAACTAAAAGTACTTTATTCTCGTCTGCTAGTTTGCCCTTACACCTGAATTAATAATCACCTGTACTCAATGGTATTCCATATAAACTGAGGTAGATACGTTATAGCGAGGTCTGCGTGGCAATATAAACTCAAGCTAATTAGCTTGAGTTGAAGGGCTAGGCATCAACATAAACGGCGAGTACATCACTCACCTTCGCTTTGCAGACGACATCGTAGTCATGGCTGAGACCATGGAGTGCCTTAGTACAATGCTCGGTGACCTCGGTAGAGCCTCCGAAAGAGTTGGTCTTAGAATGAACATGGACAAGACGAAAATCATGTCAAATGTCCATGTAGTACCAACTCACGTATTATTCGGTGGCAACACCCTCGAAGTTGTCGACCATTATGCCTACCTAGGACAAACCATCCAACTAGGAAAGTCCAACTTCGAGAAGGAGGTCAACCGCCGAATCCGGCTCGGATGGGCAGCGTTCGGAAAGCTACGTAGTGTCTTTTCGTCCCACTTACCGCAGTGTTTCAAGACGAAAGTCTTCGACCAGTGTGTATTGCCAGTGATGACATATGGCACTGAAACATGGTCCTTCACTATGGGCCTCGTCAGAAAGCTCAAGGTCGCACAGAGAGCAATGGAGAGGGCTATGCTCGGAGTCTCTCTGCGAGATCGAATCAGAAATGAGGAGATCCGCAGAAGAACCAAGGTAACCGACATAGCTCTCAGAGTTGCGAAACTCAAGTGACAGTGGGCAGGGCACATAGCTCGTAGGACCAACGGCCGCTGGGGCCGCAAGGCTCTAGAGTGGCGACCATGTACCCCCCACGCGATGGACCGACGACCTAGTGAAGGTCGCGGGAAATCGCTGGATGCGGGCAGCGCAAAATCGGTCATTGTGGAGATCCTTAGGGGAGGCCTATGTCCAGCAGTGGACGTCGATCGGCTGATATGATGATGATGATGAATTAGCTTGAGTGAACTCAGTCGGCCCTACGTCCGGCCGCGATGCGAACATGCCTTGCGGGCTTTTGGAGTGCGAACAAAATAACAAAATGCCATGTTGCGAGTTCAGAAAGTGTAGTACTTATACTGGGACGGCTGTAAAAAGCAGGTAGGATGTTTCTTTCCATTCTTTTCATTTATAAGTAGCGTTTAGTCTATTTAAAATGATAAATCATAAGTTTTATTTTAGTCAAAACTCACTTCTGCTCTGTTGCCGCTCTGCCACCTACACGAACAAGACAAGTTAGTGCGTTGCATTTGTGAGTGAAAGAGATAATGGGCGCGCGATGTTGTCAGTTCGAACGACGCAGATGAGGTTGGGTTGATATGGCACATCGGTCTTCCTAGCTTGCTACAATATTGTTTTTCACCACTGGTATCCAATATGTATTTTTATCTATAGTAGGTAAATATAAGATTTTTTAACATTTGACTATCAACAATAACTTCATTTTATTTTAGATTTCCTAAAGATGAACTAATTAATAAAAAATGGGTACAAGTAGCATATGAGTAGACAAGAACATAAGTAGAGCGGAAACTTCCACCCCGGACCGATTCAAGGTCGCGGCTAGATGTTAAAGCCCGGCTACACGCTCAAACAGTTGTGCAACCATGCATACACAAACACAGTTTGCGCAAGCAAGATGGATCTTGCTTGCGCAAACTGGTTTGTGCAATCAAGCATGCACAAATGTTTGAGCGTGTAGCCGGGCTATTAAAACAGAATACGCAGTCTATCCCAGTAGGGCTGAGTATTTTGTTCGCGACCTTGAGCCGGTCCGGGGCGTAAGTCGCTCTACCTATGTTCTTGTGTGTGAACAAGAACATAGGTAGACGAGAAGATGAATGGATCCCAACGACATACTCAACAATTTCTTCTCAACACTTTGTGGAAAGAGAAAAGTACGTTACGATATTTTTTTTTCGAAAACGTATAAATTATTGTTTATTTTGTTCATGCTGCATGATACGAGGTCTAAATAACGCGGAATTAGAGGATGGTTTTAACACTATAGATAAAAATTTGATTGATCAATCATTTAGTTTAGAAATTACGATGTAATACGGCATTAAAGTAGAGAAAAATAAATAAAAAGAGAAATTATAAAAGTATTATTATTTAATAATCTATTCACAGTAGAAAGTCAAAAACTTGTTTGATGGTCTGTTATTATGTGTCTAACCAGTGTATATACATAAAACTTAAATAAGTAGCCCCATTTTTTTATCTTTAATTCTTTTGTATATTTCATGATGCGGATTTAGGGTAACTTTGTACATTTTTTATAAAAAAACTACAAAGTTTATCGATGCCAGTTTTACTCTGTGCTTATGATGATAAAAACTATTGGTTTTCATTATAATATTGAGATGAAACAAAATTGGGGTGAAGAATGGCAATGTTCCATACATCCGCTGACCCAACTTTTTTCGAAGGCGTGCATCACCCAGACCTTTTAAAATAAATAATACGTATATTAAAGATTCCGAAATCAATAGAATAAACCTTTTACAAGTTGGGAGAAAAAAGTTATTGTAGTTTATGCCTTATTTAGAATGAACGCCTTCTCATATTATGAGAGCAAATTCAGTTGAACATTTTCATAGCAAATAACGTAGGTGAAATACTCCTCTTATCACGTACGCTAATTCACTAAGCATGTGCACTTCCATTAATTACTATTATAATAATAGAATAAACCGTTTGTTAAAGACCTAGCCTTCTTATTTCTTTTAGGGACCTGCTTATTTTATTTAGATTTATGGAATAGAATAGAATATAATATAATAGTTATCCATATAATAATAGAAGGTAAATATAGTGTATATAAATAAATATAATAAAAATATAAATGTAGTGTACTTACGTAGGTAGACAGACGCATTATTGCTTTATGTTTATCGTGTAAACTGCGCTCACCTCAAAAACCATCATTATTAGAACATAATATTGTTACCAAGAACTACTAAGATAGGTATTAAAAACATTTTTTATACTTTGCTATTTTTTATTGATCACAGGTAAGTACATTATACAAATACAAAATCACAGGTACATTATAAAAACATTGTAGATAATAGGTAATCACTAATCAGCATTGTAAATAGAAATTATGATTTATTCACTGTATTAGAAGTCTGTCCAAAAATGCAGCTGGTGGTTTCAGGTTTGGTTGATGTCTTGCATAACCGAGGTACCAAATTATGCTCATTACATGTGAGCAACACCCAACCGTTCTTTTGCCTGCTGCACAATAACAATAGTATCCTAGAATAGCTCTTCTTCCCACTAGCCCTCTGTCAGCAACGATGTAAGCGAAGTAAGACCTACTGCCAATATGTCTAGATTTTATTTTGGCTCGTAAACTGAAGGAATCGATGCCTTGAAGGTTTGTTCCTCGTAATTGTGACTCATCTCTAGATACCTCTATTGCATCTATACTCAACCTGCGGCCCGCGGGCCGCATGCGGCCCGCCGGGCCTTTGTTATTGGCCCATCTGAAGTTACGAATTTGTTGTGTATACCAATTTAAATTTCGCGCCCATCATAGCATGGTTGTTTCAGAACGGGAATGTGAGCCGATCAGCGATTTCGTTTCGTGTAAATTGGAACGCAGCATAATTATTCATTAGTAATCTGTGGTTGCATGAGCGAGACGGAATGGACGGCGGAAATCCCCTTGCCATCTACGAACCTGCGTGTGTCGCTTTGTTTGCGGGTCATAACTTGTTTTGAATGTATTTACGATACCTACGTTACGCTACGGTGGTAACAATTAAAGCTAATCTCACCCAGTAATTGCAGATAGTTGTGGTTTTTTGTGTCAAATTAATATTTTATTTTCAATATAATGTCAGGAGTGTCTTCTAAATATAAAAGAAAAATATCTAGTGAAAATAGATTGTTTCAAGATGAGTGGGAAACGGATTATTTTGTTGTGCCAAACAAAAACAATGCAGCAACTTGTTTAATATGTCGTGAAAGTATTATATTGAAGAAATACAATATTTCGCGCCATTTTACCACAAAACATAAATCTTTCGACGAAACGTTTCCTCCTGGATCGTCATTGAGAAATGAGAAACTGAGTTTTTTTAAGAGGTCATTGCATCAACAACAAAATGTTATGACTGTGGCATTATCACAAGACTCCGCGGTAACCAAGGCATCATATGAAATTTGTTACATTCTTGGTAAGCGCATGAAACCATTTACCGATGCAGAAATTGTAAAGGAATGCTTTGTTAGTGCTGCCAATATACTTTTTGATAAATACACTAACAAAAAGCAAATACTATCTGATATAAAAAAACTACAGCTCTCGGATTCAACCTGCATGAGACGTATTGAAGACATTTCTAAATTTATTCGCGATGATATTTTAGATAACCTAAGAAAGTGCAAGTTTTTTAGCTTGGCATTCGATTCCAGCACCGATATTTCAGCAACATCACAATGCTCGATGTTTGTTAGATATTGTACAGAAAACAATTTAATAAAGGAAATTTTTTTGAAATTCTTACCTATGAAAGGTCAAACCCGAGGCACAGATTACCTGGATACTATTTGTAATTTTTTAGAGCAGAATGAAATTGACCTACAAAAAATCGTGTGTTTGTGTACAGATGGTTGTCCTTCAATGACTGGACCCGAAAATGGATTTATTTCGTTATTTAAGAAAAGATATAATTTAATCAATTTAATATCATTTCATTGCATTATCCACCAAGAAAACTTGGCGGCGCGTGTTGTAAATCCAGAAATAGAAGCTGTAATGAAGACAGTTATCAATATTGTCAATTATATACGAGCAAGAGAATTGAACCACAGAAGATTTAAAAGCCTTCTGGAAGAACTGGGAAGTGAGTACAACGACGTCCTTTTACATACCTCGGTGCGATGGCTAAGTAGAGGTAAAGTTTTGGAAAGGTTTTTTTCTTTACGCCGTGAAATAATACTGTTTTTAGAACAAAACAATAAAGTGTACCCTGAATTACAAAATGATGAATGGTGGTGTATATTAGCCTTTTTATGTGATATTACGGAAAAACTCAATAATCTCAATCGGAGTTTACAAGGTGAAAATAATATGGTCTCTAATATGGCAAATAAAGTGTTTGCATTTGAAGAAAAGCTAAGCATTTATCATGAAGAAATACAAAACAAACTGCTGCAAAATTTTCCAACTATGACAAAAACTACAGAGGATACTACCATTTCGGAAAAAAACTGCTCCATAATTTCAAATTATATAACTGCACTATTAAACGAATTTCGAAAAAGGTTCCAAGATCTAAGAAAAATAAAAAAATTTTTGTTACTTATTGAAAATCCACGGCATTTAGAAACAACGACCATCTCAGAGTTGGCTTCTGTTTTAAATTGTAATTACTCAGAGTTGTTTGATGAGTTTATCGATTTTAAAAACGATACCAATCTGGAAGTTCTGTTTGAAGAAAAAAGGGAAAACAGAGAATATGTGGAATTTTGGAGTATTGTTCCCCAAAAATATAAAAGCGTCCAAAGATGTGCTCAAATCCTACTAACATTCTTTGGGTCTACGTATGTGTGCGAATCGTCATTTTCAAAAATGAAATACACGAAGAACGTTTACAGAAACAAACTTACAGATTCTCATCTGGATGATGTTATAAGGATAGCATGTAGCGACAAGCCAGATCTTGATAAAGTTTTGAAAAAGTGTTCACAATATCAAAAATCGCATTAAAACCTATAAAATCTTTGTTAAAACTTCTTTTTTCATAAATAAAGTAACTACATTGTTAACTTGGAATTACGTTTTAATTAAGACCTCAATTATATTTGCTGGTGGCCCTCGACACCATGACTGAAACGTGTTTGTGGCCCCTATAGAAAAAAGGTTGAGTATGGCTGCTCTATTGTGTACATGCCGTGAGTTCTCAGGTGTTCTCCTACATATGATTTTGCCTGTCGAATTTGATAAGTACCCAGAGCAATAAGTTGAAGATCCTCTATAGTTAGCTCTGGGAAAACAATATTTGTTGTTGTTATTGTGTGGAACAGTGTGTGCCTCATGTTTAGGTTTCTTTCCCGTACAAACTGACCCACCTCATTTTCTTGCATAATTTTTTCTTGAATTATATCAATAACATCTGTGACATTCTTCTTTCAGTAAATTGTACCGCAAAATGATTTAATAATGCGGCAGCAATCGAAAAGTCTTGCATTATATGGGGACAGTTTTTATTAAAATAATCCTCTCTAAATATTTTAAAATCTCGACTAAATCTTCCATTTACCGCTTCAACTACCCACCGGTTCATGGTTACGCAGCGGGTGATGTTGGCTTGGAGTGTGGTAAGTTGCCGATCCTCCTCTTCTTTGGTTTCAGGCATATGTACTTGCAAACCTTTGTCGATCATTGTGTCGGCACAATCCCTGAAGCTTCGATCTAATATAAATACATCATTTTCTTTAAATAGTGATGTAGGTGCATTAAACATGTCTTGTTCCAGCAAGTCGTTCATTATTGAAGCATCATTTTTGATAGCTGGGTAAGGTCCTGATGCTTCAATAATATACCCATCACAGCAAACTATCAAAAATGGTTTCACCAAGTTATGGTACTTGTGTAATGAATATGTTTGTTTCGGAAACAAATAGTTACTGCTTTTTTGAGTATATAGGTATGTTCCATCAGCAATGGCTATCAACTCCCTTTCTTCAGGAGGCGCTTCTGGGTTGCCGAAAAGGTGCTCAGCTAACTGTGTGTTTTTGTTAACAAATTCTTGTCTCGGCAAATGTCGCCACCCTAAATGTTTGGGTACATAATCCTGCAGCAAAGTCGCCCGTGCTTTAGTCATGTTATATTCCAGAGTCCTCCTTGGGATCTGGAATAATGAAGCGATTCTGTCATCGCTATCGCCAGTGTGCATTTTGCACAATAAGGCATTTAATCCCCGTTGAATGTGAGGGGTCTTCAGTCTAGGAACTTCTACAAGTATCTGCTCGTATTCAGTTTTTGTTCTTCCAAACCAATACTGAAAAAGGTCATCATCAATATTCTGTGGATCTGTAAAATCTAAACTTCTTTCTTCCGACGACAAAAGAAAAACTTTTTCTTCAATTTGTGCAGCAGTAAATATTGACATTGAGTTCTCGCCAGTATAGAGTTCATGAAACGTATTACTTGTCAAATGATAGTTACAAATCCTAGCATTTGAAGGTATAAAAAAATTATAGTCCTTCATTACCCTCCTCCTTATAGTATCAGGTACCAAACGTTTTTCACTGTCGTCACATTCTGTAAACATGCAATGACGTCCTGTATTAGCTGCTCTGCGTAATGTAGGCAGTTCTATTTCCATAGGACCTGCAAGTCTAGGTGAGTGCATTGGAATGGCAACATGTGCAACCGCAGGTTCAGGTTCAGGTTCAGCTACAGGCACATCCATAGGCACAGCCACATGTACATCCGCAGTTACAGGAATAGGCACATTATTAGATTCAGTTGCGATCGGTTCAGGTGAGGCACTAGGTATCGCGTTCTGACGGTTGCGTGCCATTCGTTGCGCTCTTAGCCAGCAAGGTACACACACTTCACTCGTGGGCAGTAACTGAAAATAAAAAGCTTTTTAAAGAACATATTATGTAGACGAGACCGCGACTCGGCAAACGTAGTGTAGGACGCCCTCCGACCAGGTGGGATGACGATTTGCGAAAGACTGCTGGCAGATGCTGGATGCGGCAAGCTGAAGACAGGGCGCTATGGCGCTCATTAGGGGAGGCCTAGGTCCAGCAGTGGACTAATATAGGCTGATGATGATGATGATGATGTAGACTGGCTACATATTTTTAACAGAATGAGAAAAAATATTTATTGAAGAAGATAATGCATAAATAATAAATAATGCTTGACAATCCACACAGCATCATCTGCCCCTAGCTAAGCAGAGCTTTGTTATGGGTACTAATATATGTAATACAATATAACATACCTAGATGTATATTTTTTATTAAGTATACATATAAAATACCCTTAACATCCGAGACAAATATTTGTAGATCGTAGAAACATTTGTCCCAAGGCTGGAATGGAACCCGCAACCTACTGAGTCGCAGGCGGACCTTCGCCCGCCGCGCCACATCGGTCGTAACCGATACTACTCAATATAACTTATTCGATACAGCTTAGCTTACCTGGAGGGGTGCGATCCATTCTGATAGAATATAGCTAATCATATGTTTATTTCCTTGCTCCTCTGGTCTTAAAACAAATCGACTTCTTATCCTTAATGTTGATCGACCACATCCAACACAAACACGGTTATGACCAATTTGCTGTGATGTCCCAGCCCCTTCTTGTGAACTTTCATTATTAAGTCGGGTTAGTTCCCAACATGCATGACAGATATAATCATGCCTGGATAGCTGAAACAGTAGTTTTCTATTAGAAAAGTAGGTACGTATTCCACAGATATATTTATTCTTCAGTTTATTGCAGCATAACTAAGTCTTCACTTATTGGCAGCAAGAAGGTATCTACTTACATCTTGGGAGTAAACCCATCTTCTCACTCTCTCAATCACTTCTTCAGTTTCATCTGCCAAAGAATGTCTTCTAACGCCTGACACCCGAAGCCGACAATTCAAACATCGCAAAGACATAGTACTGAAGATCTTTAGCCAGTCCAGAATCAGTAGAATGCCGTGCGGCCGAGGTATCAATTTGTAAGCTACCTAGGTACCCTCTTTTTTCCGATGCGTATCGTCGGAAAAAAGAGGGTAGGTAACTAACAAATTGATACCAATGGTAGACAGCAAATCCAGTAGTAAGCCAATCAGACTGCCGTTGTATCTATTTTTTTTTCTTGATCGATTTACTTTGACCTTGACAGTTACAAAGAAAGTCACGTCTGTGGTCACGTTCTAAGCTATATGCTACCTTTCGTTTCTTTCTCGCACAAAATACAAATAAAAATATATTTTGACTCCCAGCTTCTAAAAATATAAGTGATAGATAGAAAAAATTATAAAAAAATTATAAATCCGGCAGAGTTTATTACATTACTGCACATCGCTTGTTTATTTTTTCTTCGGACTGGGTCGGGTATTGCCATTCTTCTTTACACTGTGCGTCTATGCTGACATCGCATAGACGCACAGTGTAAAGAAGAATAGGCTGTCATTGGCCGTCAGACAGCTAGTCGCTCATGTAATTGTGAATGTATGTTCGTCGTCCCATGCTTTTTTATCCTCTAGATAATCTGATATTTTGTAATAAGCCTTTTTACAAAGGATATGTTTGATAGTTTGTTTGAATTTATTTATTGATAATTTTTGCAACTCACTCGGAGTTTTGTTGTAGAAGCGTATACATTGCCCTTTAAAAGATACACTAATCTTGTGCAGCCGAGTTTTGGGCAAAGCGAGTTTGTTCTTATTTCTAGTATTTACATTATGTATGTCGCAATTTTTAGGGAATCGATCGATATTTCTATGAGTGTACAATAAGTTTTCATAAATATATTGACATGGTACAGTCATTATATTTATTTCTTTGAATTTATCACGCAGTGATTCTCTAGGACCCATGTTATACATAGCACGAACAGCCCTCTTCTGCACCACAAATACGGTATTAATATCTGCAGCGTTCCCCCACAGTAATATGCCATAAGACATAATACTATGGAAGTAGCTGAAATAGACAAGTCTAGAAGTATCAACGTCTGTAAGATGACGGATTTTTTTGACTGCATATGCTGCAGAACTAAGTCTCTTCGATAGTTTATCTATGTGTGGGCCCCATTGAAGTTTACTGTCTACTGATGTAGCAGGTCATTGCCATTGAAATGCCTAAGCAATTGAAATAAATTAAGTTTTTCAAAAACTTTGCTGAATGTAGGCAGTACTGATATCGGTCCAAAGTTAGTGGGGTCAGAGCTACTACCCGATTTAAATAGTGGGATTATCTTACTATGTTTTATCAGATCAGGGAAAACGCCACAATCAATAGATTTATTGAAAATAAAAGCTAGATCTGGTGCAATAGTATCAATCAATGGTTTAATAATTCTAACGGAAATGCCCCAGAGATCTGCAGTTTTCTTTATATTTAAAAGTTTAAATGATTTTTCATCGACATGATGGAAGTTAAATTTATTTTCGCATGCAGGTACATTTTCTTTTAGTAAAGACTCAGCGATTAATTGAGAAGAGTTCAGACACTTTGTAGTAGCGATTGGAATGTCAGTAAAAAAGTTTTCAAATGCTTGGGCTACTTCAACGTCATATTTGACGGAGCAATTATTAATCTTTAAATTGTAATCATAAATGTAGGTATTGACCTTTCCAGTCTCAATGTTTATTATTTTCCACGTTGATTTTATTAAATTTTCACTGTTTCTAATTTTTGAGCTAATATAATTTGATTTTGCTACTTGACAAACTTTCCTAAATATTTTTGAGTAATTTTTTTACTTTGTCTTTGAATTCCAGCCTAAAATTGTATTGGTTTCACTATACAGTTCATACAATTTTTGTCTACTCTTATGTATACCCACTATTGCCCACTCACTAAAGTTAAGTTTTTCTGAGATAATGGTCGATTTGGATGTGAATATAGAATTGAATGCATTGGTGAATTTAGTAAAAAACTGCAATAGGAGTAATTTGGGTTGTTATGAGAGTAATAAAGCCGTGGGGTCGCGGCGTACGAATATCGACCCCTCCAACTCAACCCGTGGAGGTAATGGTTTACAATCCCAATGCAATTTTCTTAAATATATTCCTAAATATATTATCTATAAATTTTGCTGAGGTTTCCATAAATAATGGCCTTAAATTATAAGAATTAAATAAATTAGTTAATCTACTACTAAGGGAGTACATTTCTAAAAGATCAATATTAAAGTCTCCACATACCATGAGGTTTTTATTTGATTTTGATATTTTAAATAAGATATCATCCATATTTTTTTCAAATATTTCAAAAGAAGCTGATAGTGGGCTGTATACGCTTACTACAATACTTTGCTCCAACTCTACACATGCTACTTCAGTGTGGCCTTCAACGGATAAGCATATTATATCCTTACGTTCTTTAAATTTTAAGAGTTTATTTAGTATTAAAGAGCCTCCACGAATAGCATGTGATCTGCAAAAAGAACTACCAACCTGGTGGTTACTGAATTTAAACATGAGCTCATAGCTTTTCAGCCAGTGTTCTGTTAAGCAGATGATGTCAATATCAAATGAGTTCATGTACAATTCCAATTCTAATAATTTACTTTTCAATCCTTGAATATTCTGGTGCACCAAGTTAGTAAACTTTGCATTTATTTTACAATCTTGTTTTCTTAGTTTTTTTTTGTGATTAATAATATCTGACTGTTTGGGGCTAGAGACTTCCTCTATTGTCTTTATTTCCAATTTAAATGACTCGTAATATCTTCCGATGTCTTGTTTTTTAAAATATTACTCTGCTCAAAAGAAGCAGTTTGTTTAGCCAAATTTTTGGCTGTTATGTTAAAAAAAATAGGATAGCGAAATTGCTACATATCTGTCTTTTGTAAAAATTAGATAGGTAATAATTACCTCGAGTCAAATAGTATTTTTTACTAACAATACTGTTAGTATCAATCACATGTACAATATTGTTGCATGAAAGTGTGCAACGTCATATTAAGCTTATATCTAAGGTCGTTTTCTGATTGTGGCAAGCTGTCGCTGTAGGGGAATGTGAACATCACAATTTGTTTTAAATTTAAGGAGCATAGTGTGTCAAAATACTTAATGAAGTCCAATTTGTTCGCATTGCCCCTATTACCAAGGCATATTATTAAGTTTGAATTACTTTTAAAAGTTTCATTGTTAATTTTGTGCATGATATTATGCAGGTTGGAGTTTGGGAGATAATTATTTATTATATTATGTTTCATACGAATATTTAATAGCTGACCCATATTTTTTCCAATTTCATCGCAGTACATTATAGTATTTATATCTGAGCATGAAGTGCTGAGATCCAGATGGGATGCGGCTGACAACACACTGTCCAAACTTGTATGGTTACTGTCTGGGCTATGATCACAACAGCCGCAACCCTCCAGAATCCTGCCCTCCAGACTCACCTGGCTTCTGAGGAGTGCATCCATGGCCAGATTGAGTTCCCTTGTCTGTTCAGTAATTTGTTCATACATGCACATATAGTGCTCTAGGAAGTGCTCAGCCTGACCAAGTTTACATCTTAGCGTTTGAATTTCATTCTCATATTGTATCTGATTATGATTCAGCTGTAATGTACAGAGCTCTAATTTATCGAGAACTTTTCTTTTAGATTTCAGTTAAGACACTACTTGTTTTTGGTTTTTTAATAAATTTTGTGTTTTTTTATGATCTTGCTTATTTTAACATATTTTTGTAAGTTATTTTTGCTAAACTTGTGTTTGTGTTTGTTGTTTTTGCTGCTAGCTCCCACATTACACATTGAGTCAACTTCAGTTAACCTAATAGTTTGCATTGTGTGTAAGTAGGAGCCTGCAACAGAAACTTGGCCCGAGGATGATTCAGCGGATACTAACTCCATATATAATAAAGTTCCATAGGTCCTATGTAGGTAGATAGTAAAATATTGCCAAGTTTGTATTTCTTTATAATGAGTATAACGTCTCTAGGGGAAGGTGGGGATTCGTACACTTTTAAATGTAAGCCTTGTAAAAAACGAATTACAATTTCAAAATAAATTCAATGATTTTAAATAACCTACATGCCTATCTGGCTATAATAATAAGCTACATCCATAATGATATAGTGCCATCTAACCGAGCAATGGCGGTTTTCCCAAAAGATGGAAATCGTACGAATCTACCCCACGTGCGGGGTAGATTCGTACATAGTGTGGGGCACATTCATACATGGGTGGAAGCTTTCGTAAGGAGTATAAAAAAGCGCCATTTATGCTTAAAGACATGTTTATTCATTATAACAAGTTTCTCAAAAACAGCCTATTATTAAAAAGTATGTCATCGGGATCAAGCTACACAAATAATCAGCCAACAGCAGGTACTATATTATTCGCAAACAGTAGGTACCATTATTATTATTCTACTATTATAATATTATACTTAAAAATTATATTAATATAATATAATAATAATATATTATTATTGTAATACCTAGTAAAATATTATTACATTATATAATAGTACTATAGTACTATTATATTATTAGTATTCCCCTTTTTTGTATTTCCGCCGCATGGTTCTGAAATAAACAAATAAATTAATAATAATTGGTAAATAAACACTCATGAAATATCACTCACAATCCATTAGGGGTATATTAGCACAGTACGAATCTACCCCGTTACTACTGTATGAAGGTACCCCAAACCCAAACATTTAACAAATTAATTCAAAATAAAAAAACGGTTAATTTCATATTAAAATAAACAAGCACACCATAAATTAAGGCATCAGTACATCATACACTATAATTTACTTTTACAATTTGAGTAAAACTTACTAGTACTAAACACTTTCAAAGGTGCATCCAAACATTACTTACGAAGAGCGAAAACACGTATCGAGTTATTGCACTGAAGTCGTCAGCCGCACTGTCGTCCGGTTACCAAGCCGTGGTAGAGGGGAGGCACACATACAAGTATGAACGCGCTAACGTTTGTAATCGCGGAGTTATGATGAATGTACGAATGCTCCCGCTGTACGAATGGTAGCGGTTTTCCCCTATTTGTAAAAACTCATTGCCTGTACTCATACAACTTTTTGTGATTTAGAGTAGATCGCACCCGTTAGAAAAGCGGATGGGCGTTGAATTCTTTGTAATTTCGGGGTATCACACGAAGTTACATGAAAGAAGAAGACAAACACTCACTCTCCTGGCGCATCAACCCCAAAGTGAGTTGGCCTCCGACGCAATAGATTGCCATCAGTTTCTGTCCTGCGCCGCCTCCATCCAGTCTGGTGTGAAGGGTAGAAAAGAGCGAAAGTCCTTCTAGACTTCTTCCTTCCTTCTGTCCGTTACATTGGCAGTTTACGAAGCCAATGTATATATATATTCACCTGAGCTAATGCACCTAGGTGCATTATATACACTTTTTTTTTAATTCAGTAGTAGGATTAATCCATCGATCATTGAATTTTTGTCGGCACTGACGACCTTGAGCGATGTATTATCCAAATAAAATTAACTTAAGTACTCGAATTAATGAGGTGCTTAAAACATTATGTTAACTTATGTATTTACAAAGGTCAGTTCAAACAGTTTATGTATATGTCTGTCATGTATTTAGTGATAATTTAGCTTGCATTTTTGTTAACTTAGTAACAATTGGGACAACGAAGACGGCACACATAGGGATTCAAAAAAAGTAAGTATGTCTACAAAAACGTTATTATATTATTTTATTATACTATTTTTCTAATTATATTTTTAATTTAACTGAATGTAATCCAAAAATTAATCGCATTTACGTTATACCTATCCTTTACGTTACGTTATATGCTATTCGCTAATAATTATTTTTTGCATGCTGTCTTCAACTACATTGACCGTTGACATGATTTGTCAACTGACGAAAAACAAAAGGAAGTGGTTTTTAATTCAGCTGTATTTTTTATGTGTTTTACATATATACCAGTTCTGCATTAAGGAAGTATCTACAATGAGCCAAAATTGTGTACACAGAAAAATTGCAAATAGCGCCCCTTATCAGCCCTGTAATTTTCATAACGATCTGACAATAATTTTCATCCAGTAATAAATCGACATACATAGACACCAACCCACAAAAACAAACACCAGTTTTATAATAAGCGAAAAGAAACCAAGCCACATACATCGACGAGGCCACACAGTTCTTAAAACCTAGTTGCTGATGAAATCATCGAAGATACGAAAGAGTTTTCAGGTATACTGAAAACTCTTCCGTATTAAGAAATGAAAGATGAAGTAAAATAAAATTTGAGTTCAATCTTAAAAATGACCTTATAAACCTTATACTGGTTTTGATGTTTGTATTTCTCGGTTAATTGTTTAAATTATTGGCTTGCCAAATATCAAATATCAAAGTGCTTTATTTCCTTTAGACTTTACAGGACCCTTGGACACGTCACAAAATTAAAATTACATAAGTAAAACAGGGAAATAAAGTGATCACTTTGATTTTTTGTTCACTTCAATCTTTTTAAGGTAAAGTAAAGAAGCGAACAAGAAACCTTTACCTTGTTAGGTTGTTAGTTTTCGAGTTGGAGCAAAAGTCGTCCCATGCTTTTTTATCCTCTAGATAATCTGATATTTTGTAATAAGCCTTTTTACAAAGGATATGATTTATTTTGATAGTTTGTTTGAATTTATTTATTGATATTTTTTGCAACTCACTCGGAGTTTTGCTGTAGAAGCGTATACATTAAAAGATACACTAATCTTGTGCAGCCGAGTTTTGGGCAAAGCGAGTTTGTTCTTATTTCTAGTATTTACATTATGTATGTCGCAATTTTTAGGGAATCGATTGATATTTCTATGAGTGTACAATAAGTTTTCATAAATATATTGACATGGTACAGTCATTATATTTATTTCTTTGAATTTATCACGCAGGGATTCTCTAGGACCCATGTTATAGATAGCACGAACAGCCCTCTTCTGCAGCACAAATACGGTATTAATATCTGCAGCGTTCCCCCACAGTAATATGCCATAAGACATAATACTATGGAAGTAGCTGAAATAGACAAGTCTAGAAGTATCAACGTCTGCAAGATGACGGATTTTTTTGACTGCATATGCTGCAGAACTAAGTCTCTTCGATAGTTTATCTATGTGTGGGCCCCATTGAAGTTTACTGTCTAAAGTTATTCCTAAGAATACGGTACTGTCTACAATGTCTAAAGTTTCTCCTTTTACGTTTATATCAGCCTTTACTTGTTTTACATTTGGTAGAATAAATCTAATACATTTAGTTTTGTTTTCGTTAAGTAAAAGATTATTGACACTAAACCAATGGACTATTTTTGATATTGCATTGTTTACATCGTCATAATTTGTGTTTTGTCTAATAATCTTGAAAATTAAAGAAGTATCATCAGCAAACAATACAATCTCGTGATTATTTTTAACGAGATCAGGTAGGTCGTTAATATAAACCAAAAATAGAAAAGGGCCAAGGATAGATCCCTGCGGTACACCCATTGTAACTACAGATCCCGAAGACCGTTTCCCATTAATGTCAACTCTTTGTATCCTGTCACTCAAGTAAGAAGTAAGAAGATCCAAAGAGGTGTCATTTATTCCATAGTGATGTAGTTTCCTGATTAATGTTCCATGGTGTACACAGTCGAATGCTTTTGACAAGTCGCAAAAAACACCTAAAGCATCTTGCGACTTCTCCCAAGCATCAAAAATATGCGATACCAACTCTACACCGGCATCAGTAGTTGACCTGCCGTGAGTAAACCCGAATTGCTTACGATGTAGCAGGTCATTGCCATTGAAATGCCTAAGCAATTGATGTAAAATAAGTTTTTCAAAAACTTTGCTGAATGTAGGCAGTACTGATATCGGTCTAAAGTTAGTGGGGTCAGACCTACTACCCGATTTAAATAGTGGGATTATCTTACTATGTTTCATCAGATCAGGAAAAACGCCACAATCAATAGATTCATTGAAAATAAAAGCTAGATCTGGTGCAATAGTATCAATCAATGGTTTAATAATTCTAACGGAAATGCCCCAGAGATCTGCAGTTTTCTTTATATTTAAAAGTTTAAATGCTTTTTTAATATCTTTTTCATCGACATGATGGAAGTTAAATTTATTTTCGCATGCAGGTACATTTTCTTTTAGTAAAGACTCAGCGATTAATTGAGAAGAGTTCAGACACTTTGTAGTAGAGATTGGAATGTCAGTAAAAAAGTTTTCAAATGCTTGGGCTACTTCAACGTCATTTTTGACGGAGCAATCATTAATCTTTAAATTGTAATCATTAATGTAGGTACTGACCTGGAAAGGTCAGTACCTACATTAATGATGTCTCACTGTTTATTATTTTATGTTTATTATATGATGTCTCACTGTTTATTATTTTCCACGTTGATTTTATTACATTTTCACTGTTTCTAATTTTTGAGCTAATATAATTTGTTTTTGCTACTTGACAAACTTTTCTAAATATTTTTGAGTAATTTTTTACTTTGTCTTTGAACTCCAGGCTAAAATTGTATTGTTTTTCACTATACAGTTCATACAATTTTTGTCTACTCTTATGTATACCCACTGTTGCCCACTCACTAAAGTTAAGTTTTTCTGAGACCATGGTCGATTTGGATGTGAATATAGAATTGAATGCATTGGTGAATTTGGTAAAAAAACTGCAATAGGAGTCATTTGGGTTGTTATGAGAGTAATTAGGTGGAGGTTTACAATCCCAATCCAATTTTAACCGTTCAAATCGACTTGTGGTCACAAGTATGTATGTTATTTTCTTTTTACAGTTATTATTTTTTACTTGAATTTCTAATTTTATTAGTTGACCTAAGTGATCTGATTTTAAATTGCTTATTACATTTTACTAGCAGTTTTATTATTTTGGCAAACAAATATATTATCTATACATTTTGCTGAGGTTTCAGTTATTCTAGTAGGTTCCATAAATAATGGCCTTAAATTATAAGAATTAAATAAATTAGTTAATCTACTACTAAGGGAGTACATTTCTAAGAGATCAATATTAAAGTCTCCACATACCATGAGGTTTTTATTTGATTTTGATATTTGAAATAAGATATCATCCATATTTTTTTCAAATATTTCAAAAGAAGCTGATGGTGGGCTGTATACGCTTACTACAATACTTTGCTCCAACTCTACACATGCTACTTCAATGTGGCCTTCAACGGATAAGCATATTATGTCCTTACGTTCTTTAAATTTTATGAATTTATTTAGTATTATTAAAGAGCCTCCACGAATAGCATGTGATCTGCAAAAAGAACTACCAACCTGGTGGTTACTGAAGTTAAACATGAGCTCATAGCTTTTCAGCCAGTGTTCTGTTAAGCAGATGATGTCACACCAACATTTGGGACACAAAATCTTTCGACGCTCTGTCCGAAAATCAAACGAGTTTTTAAATTGCAACTCTATAAAAATTCAAGACATAAAAAAGTGTATAAGATAAAAGGAACTAACTCACATTTAGGGTGTTTGCAATACGGAACCAGTCAGTTTTTACATCCTTAAACCTAAAATATTGATATATCCATTCGAAATTAAATTAATAACTAAATAATTTTTTGAACGATATTGTATAAATACGAGTACATAGTAAAAATTAGTCACACCATTTTTTTACAGAATTTTATACAAATTCTATATTATCTCAAAACTATCATCGTTTGAATTGGTACCTTAATGCAGGCAGAACTAGGTCCACTTGATATCTTCGCGGACCTTGTCCGATGCTGATGATTTCTTTTGCTTTTGAACTGAGAATAATACCGAGGATACTCGAGTATTCTCGAGGAATAACTACGAGTATTTATAACAAAAAAGTTTAATTATTCAGAAAATAAGATTATAAGTTTTTTAAAACATCAAATATTATAGTAATTACCTAACCTTAAGCTAGTTTGAGTGTATGTTGGTGATCAATAAATAATATAAAAAATACCTATATAAATTGGCTTGATAAGCAACTATCTAAACAATGCTATTAAAACTGTGTCATTAAACGAGCGCGGATTTTTGCCAATATTGAATGGATTGTATACATTGTAATTTTTTTTATGATTTGCCGCTATTATCTCACCCAAGGAGTGTCCATCTTAAGCAGATTTTCAGAATGGAGCCAGCAATGCAAATCGAGGTGGCAGCCATGTGTAACGCCCACGCGCTTGACGAGGCGGCGGCGCGCGGTGACTCCGATGTCCAGCGGTTCTACCGCCGCTGTACGCTACTGATCACTGGAGGAAACGGTTTCATGGGGAAACAGCTTCTTGAGAAAATATTCAGGTAAAACAAGCTATTTCTGGATAATATGTTCTCTCTATTTTGCCTCATTCGTAGTCTTCCAGCCACCTCAAAGATATCGTTATATCATTTGAAAGGTCTGCCTCGAGGACTCCCTGCTATAATTTTGTCCAATTAAATAAAAGATCTGACGTCGAGTCGTACCGATTAGCAAATGCTTATCACTACATAGTATAAAACGATGTCGCTTCCCGCTGTATGTATGTCTGTCCTTAATATGCTTATATCTTTAAAACTACGCAACGGATTATGATGCGTTTTTTTTAAATATATATAATGATTCAAGAAGAAGGTTTATATGCCTAATTTGCACCCGTGAAAAGCCGGGGCGCAAGTCTTTGATAAAATGTTTCAAATTAATATCCTTACAGGGTTTTCGACATTTCAAAAGTCTTTTTACTTCTGCGTCCTAAGAAAGGAAAAGCGATACAAGACAGATTAACTGAGATGCTTCAAGATCCGGTAAGCAGTAGAGATCGTATTGCAAACGAACTTACACGTATCTCGTTAGATTTTATTTTGTTGTTCTAATTCCTTTTTCAGTGCTTCGACAAATTAAGAAATCTGAAGCCAGATTTTTCTGACAAAATATTCCCAATTGAAGGAGATGTCGCTGAGATGAGGCTTGGCATCAGTAACCATGACTGGGAAACCATTGTCAATGAGGTACTAATATTTCAACAAGGGTGCATTTGGCGGTGGACCGCGGGATTTAACAGCTTTTAAACGAAATATCACTTTCTAACCTTCTAAGCTGCTGCTGTCAACGGACTATGGTCGCTTCACTTCCTCAATATAACTAGTGTTGTCAACCTAGGTCGATGTGATCTACCACATGGCTGCAACGACGCGGTTCGACGAGAGTCTCCGAGTGGCCACGCTTATTAACGTGAGAGGAACCAAGGAGGTTCTACTGCTAGGCAGGGCCTGTAGGAAACTCAGGTAAGTGGAACGTTTCTGAAATTTATGACATAAAATATGCTATACTTTTTATCATCAGAAGCTCTAGGTTTAGTCAAAGGCTGGCCTTCGGTAACATAATAGAAGTAAAAGTTTTATCAAAATACTTTGTCTACGGAATATTTGAAAGCGTGGTGTATACACCATGAGACTAAACAAATGTCTCTTCTCCATCGCAGCAAGAAGCATCCGTCAGCCAATTCTGCAGTTGTTACCTCAGGTGAAAAATTAGCTGCCAACTTATTCCTAGGAAAGCGAGGGCAAATTCTAAAGGAGCCAAAGTCACATCGTGAACTGTGTGAATTTTCCATCAAGGTCCACTTCGGGTTTGAGTTGAAAACACATGTATTTAAATATGTAAAAGCTTTTATAACTTGCCCTGATAAATATTAGAATGAAAAAATATTTAGTAACAATTCCGCGTATAGCCCACTCTGATACTTGGCGCGAGGAGCTCGGAGAGGCAACATCACTGGCTAGACTGGCCGGCGCGAGAATCTCATAGTCGCTGGCTGGACTCTGTCGGTGGTGCTTGGCAATCTCAATGTCAAGGTCGAGTATTGTGGTGTCTTGAAGATGTCTCCTGGAGAGACGAAACCAGTTGACAACTTACTTTGATGAATACTATCAGAGTGGGTAATACGCGGAATTGTTACTAAATATTTTTATTTTATTTTATTTATTTATTTCCGCAAAGTAAAGTCTGAATCTGTTATTGCCCTGATAGTTATTATAGTACAATGTACATGTGGGACAAATATTGCAACTGAATATACATAGTATAGACTAGAGTTATCCTTAACCGATTGCGCTATAACATACTTATGTACATAAGTTCGGTTGTCAATGCAATGTTATGGTACCATCAAGCTAGTTCGATAATGGATACAAAAGTTCGCCATAGGAACGAAACGACGCAGCCCCGTCAAGATTTGGTTCGTTGGATTTGTCTTCCCAAGCACTTTGGTTTTTTTTTAATAAAAGCTTGTTTAACAAAGATTTTCTTAAGAGTTATTTTAACATTATGACTTGCAGATCGTTTGTTCACGTGTCGACTGCGTATACACAAGCCATAGATAGTTTATCTGGGCAGGAAGTATTTGAAGAATTCCGGACTAGTCCTATATCACCGGAGGAGTTGATTGACTTGGTGGAAAGCACCGAGGAAGGGAGGCTTGAGAGATATACAGATAGGTTCGTAGGTATTTTATAATTACAAATGTGGCAGAATAATGCCATGAACCGCATAATAGTAAGTGGTATTTCCTCTACAAGGAAACTATCTAAGAAACACGCTAGGGTCCGTATAAAAAAAGCTTGCTTTGTCATAGCATAGATCTATGCTTTAATAACGCTTAAGTTTTAAATAGATTGATTTGATAGTATTGTTTAAAAAAAAAAATATAGTTAAAAACTAAAACCCGACTACATAAAAGTCTTAAACAAGCGTTCACCTATTGTCCATAGCATTTTCTTTTGATACTTAGGTAGTCGGAGGCACCCACCCCATATACCTAGGGTACAATTAGTAACAAAGGCCTCCGACTACCTAAGTATCAAAAGAAAATGCTATGAACAATAGGTGAACGCTTGTTTAAAACTTTTATGTAGTCGGGTTTTAGTTTTTAACTATATTTTTTTTACACCTTTTTGTTTTTGTATATCGATACATTTTTTTCATTTGCCCATCCCTAGATGACCTGTTGCCATAGTAACAAATTAATAGTATCCATGCCAACAGCTGTACACAAGAGGTCTCCATGGCAACGGGTGTGTCATCCTTCACTCATCATATCAAACTAAATTAGACTCGAACTATAACTAGATGTCGTCTGTTGCAAAATTTTATCGCGCTATCGAAGTGTTCCAGGTGTAATTTAGACCCAGCTTTCTCTTAAGACCCTCAATTTTGTCGGATACCATATAGTCTATAACCATCGGGGTATTGAAACGAATCAATCGATACCTCACTTGTTGAAATCGAAGTAGTAGTTTCAGCGCTACGTGGGAACAAAGAAATCGGCTACATATGTATGTAGCCGATCACGTCGAGAACGGAGGGTTATGATTTTAGCACCCTATGTATATATGTACATACATAGGGTGCTAAAATCATAACGGTCGGGTAAAACGTAAACGACTTAAATTTTCATAATACTTAATAATATGCAGTTGACACTGATTTTAAAAATTATTTCGCTATTGTATAGAAATTGATCCCGATGTGGTTGCATAAAAATATTATTTTGAGGGATTCGTTTTTACCTTGCAAAACTTAAAATTACGGTAAAATTAAGGGAAACGTCGGTTTTTAGTTTTTTCGAAACAATTAAATTTTTATACAACAGCAAAAGAATCAGAATCAGATTCTGAATCAATAATTTTATTTCTTTAGGCTTATAAAGTAAGCACTTAGACAAGTAAAATGTTATACTATAAACATAGTTATTATTATCAAATAAGAATTAAGGTGTTATTGATATTCTCTTCACTTCAATTTTTTGTCCACTAGTGGAAGAAGTGAAAAAGAAACCACTAGCACATTATAATATCACTTATGTGTCTAATACATGTTTATTTTGCCTATCTAAATCTAAATTTAATGCGATTTAGATACATGTCAATATTTCTTTAAAGCTAAACAGAACATTGAATTTCTTACATACTACTTACAGTGCGGAACGGAGCGACATCTGGCCAAGCATTAACATCATTGATGTAACCATCTATGGAGTAAAAGGCCTTCCTGATAAGTTTTTTTACGAATAGGGAGTTCAGTTGCTTCAGATGGAAGCTTATTATAGAAGCGCATGGAATTGCCCATAAATGATTTCCCTACTTTTCGCAATCTATACGCTGGGATGTGTAATTTGATCTTGTTTCTTGTATTTCTATTGTGAACATCACACTTTTTTAAAAAGCTATCTCTATTTTTGTGCGTATACATTAGATTATCATAGATGTATTGCTATATTACTGTCAAAATATTTATTTCTTTAAATAATTCCCTCAAACAGTCGCGTGGTTTTAATTTATAAATGGCGCGTACAGCCCTTTTTGGAATCATAAAAATCGCGCCATAAATGACGGCGTAACTAGTCTATAGATATATATAAATGAGCACGTCACGTTTGGGTTCGTTGGATCTGTCATCTTAAGCATTCCGGGGGATGAGTTTAGAGCGGGATCAGTTGACTAAAGAGCCTTTATGTCATGGTACCATCGAGCTGGTCTGATTACGGAAACCAAAGGTGGCCATAGGAACTCCTAAACAAACGACTTAACAAGCTTATTTATTTAAATGCGCTGAGAACAAAATAAACATTTCTTTTAAAACTTTTACTATCAACTTTGTCGAGCTTGTTTGATAGAAAGCAGATTTTTCAATGGCACGGCGGAAGCGTTTTCCGCTGTGGATTTTTGAAAGAATCTCTCCTATTCCTAACCAAAATACAACGAAAAGTTAAGATAAAACTCGAAAGCTTACAAACCTTGTCCGGCCGGTACAGATATATTATATCTGTCTACGATAAGGTCGGCTTGAAGGCTTGGCGCAAACTTGTATTACTGATGTTACGGTAAAATTGTGGCAAACATCCAATGAAACATTTACGAGTAGGTAGGTATATATCTATAAATCCTTGTCCCTGATAAAAATGAAATCCTATTTCTCTTGGTTCGGCTATAACTTGAGAACGGCTTTACCGATTTTATTCATATAACGACATTTATCTCACAATTTATCTACACTTATAATAAAACTGTAACTGGTCCAATTCTGTACATTGAAGATATTTAGAAAATTTTTTTTGGAGTGCTCTCTGACGTACTATGTTGAAGGACATGGATACTTTTTATCCCGGATTTCAATAGGGTTCCCTCGGGAGAGGGGATGAAATTAAAATTTCTTGGCTGCGCATAGTGCCGAAACTACTGAAGGTATTCAAATGAATTTTAGCATGATTTAAGTTCATATTACAAGAAAGGGCATAAAATATTTTTTATCCCGGAATTCAGAAGGGTTCCCTTATGAGAGAGGATGGAAGTGAAATTTTGCGCGCTGCAGGATGGCGTGCGGGGCAAGGGCGGTAGAGAGCGATAGCCCCCCACTGTGGGGAGCACTGGAAGTGGGGCCCCAGGCAGTAGGGGCCCCAGAAGTGATGCCCCTCACGCAACCGGACCCTCCCAGTAGCCCCCCGTAGTGGGGCCCCCACATTGCCCCGCAGTGGGACCTCAGTAGCCCCCACAGTGGGGGACACCAGCTGTGGGGCCCCGAAAGTGGGAACCGCCGGTAGATGGCCCCCCGAAGTGTGCCCCCCACATTGCCCCGCAGTGGTACCCACTCAATAGCCCCTCACAGTGCGTGCACCGGCAGTGGGGCTCTAGGCAGTGGGCCCCCCATATTTCCTCGCAGTGGGACCCCCAGTAGCCCCCCGCAGTAATCCCCGTAGTGGGACTCACTCAGTAGGCCCCCACAGTAGAGGGCACCGGAAGTGGGGGCCCCCGGCAGTTTGCCCCCGCAGTGGGCCCCCCACATTGCCCCGCAGTGGGACCCCCAGTAACCCCCCGTAGTGGCCCCCCCGCTGTAGGGTAAAATTTCTTGGCTGCGCATAGCGCTGAAACTACTGAATGTATTCAAATGAAACTTGGCACGATTTAAGTACAACGAGGAAGGTCATGTAATACTTTTTATCCAGGAATTCGTTAAGGTTCCCTTGGGAGTGGGGATGGAAGTGACATTTCTCGGCCTAAAATAGCGCAAAAACTACTGAATGGATTCGAATGATACTTAGCATGATTTGAGTTCATACTACGAGGAAGGCCATAAAATACGAGTCCATACCCCAAAACCAACAAAATGATTAAAAAATTGTTATTAGTGCCGATAAAAGACCTACTGGACAGCATCCAGTTGGTACAAAGCTCTCGCTACCAATGATGTTGCCGTCGTCCTGGTAGATCAGCACTGTGACAGGCGGGACATTGTACTGCGTACCCGGGATGACCGCTTGCAATGCATTGGCGAAACGCACCAGGCATTTGATGCTCTTCAATCTCTACTCGCTTATATATCTACTGTCGTGGCGAAGACTGTATCCGTCTTCGTCTACTTTAATCTTCGACATGTGAATCCGAAAACTGACGAGACTGGACACTAAAAAATTTTCTGCAATGCAATTCTACGCCTAGATAGATTTTACCAATAAGAGAAGGTCGCATTGCTCACCTGCAAAGGTTTCGAGGTTTGTTTAACCGTTTTCTGGGGACACTTACGCCAAAATTAAAACGAAGCGTTTGGTGTACATCAGAACAGAACTTATGAGAGAAGACTGCGCGCTGAGAATTATGTAGATCTGTGAGACGCCATGAATCAAGACAGAAATTGTGAAGATTTGGGACGACTGGTGATTCTTCCTTCCAATTTTAGAACTGGACAATAGATGTGTAGTGCCCTATTCTCCAGTAGGTAAAATCAAAAGCTTTTGAAGCGCATAATATACCTAGGTAAATGTGGAGCTGTGTGACGTCTAGTCAATAAAATCTAGGTATATGTAAATCTATACTACACTACACTAATAAAAATAAGTAAGGTTTGTGTGGTTGTAGAGGGTAATCTCTGAATCTATTGAGCCAATTTTGAAAATTCTTTTACCTATTGTGTTTGTTTAAACATGCATCGTGTTTAAACACCACGTTATTTGCAAGTTTTATAGGCTACTAAAAATGTTTACCGCCCAACGAAGTGGGCACGGGTCAGCTAGTATGATATAAAAGCGTGTCACGAAATCTACCTGTAAACAAGTAAATAACTCATAAGATCTGATTGACAGTTAATTTTTAAAAATTTCAAGCTAATTATAATACCTGTAGGTACTTAAATCTCGCGACAAGCTTTACATCATCATCATCAGCCCATACACGTCCACTGCTGGACATAGGCCTCCCCCGTACGACGCCACAAATAGCGGTCCCGAGCCGCCTCCATCCATCGACTCCGCGACCGCTACAATGTCGTCAGTCCATCGAGTGGATGGTCTCCCATGTAGGGGGGATTTGCCATAATCACCACGCTTGGCAGGCGGATTGGTGATCGCAGTGTTGGTGTTTAAAAATACTCAGAAGGAAGCTGCTGCCCTTCCTCTGGTAGGTTCCCTTAGTCGGCTCTTACGACATTCACGGGTTGAGTTAGAGGGGTCGATATTCGTACGCCGCGGCCCCACGGCATATCATATATGTAAATTGTGAAATGACAACAAGCTTTTATTTAAAAGAACAAAATAAACTTTTCCTTCAAAACTCTTACTATTAACTAGCTATAAGTTTATTTTGTTCTTTTTAGCGCATTTAATATAAGCTTGTTTAAAAAAAATACTTTTAATTTATTTATACGGACCTTGTAGTGCGCTCTACGATCCACGTACTGTGCGGTAAACCTGAGGCATATTTATCTCATTTTCAGACTACTGACGGAATATCCGAACACCTATACGTTCTGCAAAGCTGTTGCAGAGGATCTGGTCAGAAGTTTGAGCGATGGTCTGCCCATCTGTATTGTCAGGCCTGGAATAGGTAAGATTACATAAAAAATTACACAAAACTAGCAATTTGTTCGAATGTTATTATAAGTTTTTGTTTTTACCTTCTCTCAGTTTTTTGTGTGTTAAATAAATTATTCTATTCTATTTTCTATTTTTAGTGGCGGCGTCTTACCGAGAGCCTATACCTGGATGGCTGGACATAAGCTGTGCTTACGGTGCCAGTGGAGTAAGTTCCTAATCATCACAGGCTCACAGCCATTCACTGTTCTCTTTTGCTGCCCTTATTAAATGAACTAAACTGATGTTGAAAGCCATTCAATGGCAATCGTACGTCCCATCCTTCCAATTGCGAATTACGAAGGTTATGAAATAGACGTGGGTCGTTACGTCATTTTCAAGAACGTATCCTGCTCGGTGTTTTTTAAATCTAGTGATTTGTGTAACAAGTTTCTTTTTAATCTGCTACTGTGATTTTTTGTATAAATAACTTAACCAAAAGTTACTCACGGAACTTATTATTGAAATCACATAACTATTTGTATTTGTATATATAGTTTTATCAATAACGTAATAAAAACAAATCAACTTCCCTTCATACTTTATTCAGGCTTAGGACTGACTGCATTAAATGTTATTGCTTTTTATATTAATTATGAGTAGTAATAACTATGTTTTTTATAAAATTTAAAATGAATGCATATTTAGAAGTTAATCTGATTTTATATACAATTATTGATCAAAATTCCAGTTTATTTACACTATTTGGCTATTTACACTTTTTTTTACAAGTCCCGAACCTGCGCCTTGCGAAAGAAATGAAACGCACAACGCATTAAAAAATCACTACTCGCCATTTGACTCGAAACTATTAGATATTTGGTTACATACCGCGTAGCTAGTTACTGTGACGTGAAATAACGCCCACGTCTATCATGAAATGGCTTTCAAATGTCAATAATAGAATGGGTGGATTTAGCG
Source organism: Eupithecia insigniata (assembly GCA_947859395.1). Lineage (NCBI taxonomy): Eukaryota > Metazoa > Arthropoda > Insecta > Lepidoptera > Geometridae > Eupithecia > Eupithecia insigniata. The sequence goes on along the minus strand of OX402023.1, from coordinate 1,065,542 downwards.
TAATCGCGCAGCCGATCATTGTGAGCATTTAAAATAAATAAATAATAAAATATTTTTTTAACTCGGCATAGTTTTGACGTGCCCACTATTTTCTTTAGTTGATTCTTGGAGTGGGTCTTGGAGTAATTCACTTGCTTTTGATGAGTTACAACAAAAAGCTAGCTATCGTGCCGTGTGACTACGTGAATAACGCAATTATAGTCGCCGGAAAGGAGGCTAGTCTGAGCTCTGGCGGGGAGCGGACGAAGATATACGCCGTCACTAGTGCAGCAAGGAACCCGATGTTAAGTGGTAATTTTTCATCATGCTCTTGCACTTTTTCCAGTAGACTAAACACAGGGATTGTTGTCATTGTTGTTTAGGGTAGATTGAAAAAATACGTCACATCGAATGTGTAAACTAGTTTCTGCCCGCGGTTTCGGACGCGTTCTTTTTATAATACGTTAAAAGGTTATTTCTATAATATGAGAACCGATTTAAGAGATAAAAAGTATCCTGTCTGTTATTCCATTCAGGATTAGACCTACAGCTTTCTAAAATTTCAGCCTGATCCATAGATATCATACTTTTGGCGTAAAGATATAACAAATACATATATATGTACATTCCATTTATACATTAAACTATCGCATCTTTAATATAAGTGAAACATAATGATAGATATTGTATGTGCCAAATAAGGTGGCAATACATGACATTGACCTTCCTCCACCATGAGATTGCATTATACATACATACATCGCTATTCTGTCGCTTTCCATACCAATCTACAGCGGTACCTGTATCGATAGAGTATCATGGTACAAAGGTACCAACTAGGAAGCAAACTTTAAACAATACAACAAAAAAAAATTATAAAAAAATCGGGAATAATGAATGTACGTTTTTAGTGTCGTGTAATAGGTATAGCCACCTACTGTTTATTTAGATCGAGTTTTAAAAACATTTTCGATTTATTTTTTCGGTTACATTCGTGTTTAAAATTGCTTTAATCTATAATATATATAAATCTATAATATAATCTATAATTATATGTATATTATATATTATAAAGAGGAAGATTGTTTGTTTTCATTGAATATAGGCTCCGGAAAAGGATTCTTATGGAAAGCGACAGAATAGCGATTCATATTGCAATTCCGTAGTGAAGGGAGGTCATTATCGTTTATTGCCAAATGCCAAGCTATCTGGCACCGAGTTTTACATGGTTTACGTGGGTTTGTTCTGAATATTTTTTTTTTATAATTTTAAAATCTTTTAAGTACAAGCTTTTATATCATCTAGGACGAAAGTGCTTGGGAAGACAAATCCAACGAACCCAAACTCAACGTGGTTTAGTCGTTTTGTTTAAAAGTTCCTATGTCCACCTTCGGTTTCCATCATCAGACCAGCTCAATGGCACCATGACATCGCATTATCACCGAACTTACATAAGTATGCCAAATTTCATTTCAATCGGTTGAGGACAACTGGTCTGAAATTGAGTTGCAAGATTCCATCCGAACAAACATACTACATTGCAAGTTAAATAAAAGCTTGTAATAAGAGAGATTTTAAGAAAGGCAGTTTCTCAAATGACATCCCAAAAATACAGAAATGGTAAAAGTGCACTGACAAAAACAATTCTGTGTAATAATAAGCTAAAATGTCTAAATGTGTAAAATGCGTTTCTAAATTGCACTCGATAATATTTATCTAAATCTTCCAGATGATTTCAAGTCAATTTTGGAAAAGAATATGCATAAACTGTTTTCTCCGAAGTCGGTGTATTATGTTTATGGGATCTACGCGAGTTCGCGTCTCTGGTTCTCCATACTCACATTGCTGGTGCATACGATACCGGCATACTTTATAGACTTTGTTTGTCTCATAATAGGAAAAGAAAGAAGGTAAGATTTATATTTTTAAAACAGACTGCTTATGGGTGTCGAAAAGGATTTAGTACTGTAAACTACATTCATACGCTTCGCCATACAGAAAACAGAGTTGTATAAACTGCCGTTATGTCTAGCGTTTGTGGACTACGAGAACGCCTTTGATTCAGTCAAAACAGTGCTACAGTTTCTCCAACGTTGCCAAATCGACTACCGGTATATACATACAAAAGTTAGACGCCCCGGAGAAAGATCAGTGTAACATTATTGGAGGAGATCCTTATGGTGGAAAGAATTTCCTCCATTTTTGCGTTTCGCTAAATATGAGTGTACATGCCTTGATGATACAGGTAGTACTTGAGGAGTAATACTCGAGGAGACGCGTCTGTTGAACGGTTGGTGGTACAATATAGTTTGAGAGCACAAGAGCTCGCGGCGGATCACCGCTGTACCAAATTAAAGCTGCTGCATTAAACGGTCCCCTCAAATTTCTTTGACTTTAAAATTCCTCAGTTTTTTTCAAACAATTCATAATTTTAATTCAAATTGAAACTGTTGTTGGTTTTTAATGGAGATCTTCGTTTGATCTTCAACATGATTTTTTGTCAAATCACCTCCATTGGCATGGATGTGTAATAAAATAAAGCTCTGCACAGCTATATTTTATAATTCTGTTTTCCATGCATTACCTACCTAGAGGCCGGATTACACTAAATTATTCACTTCACTATAACTCTGTATCGCCTCAGAATTATTTACCTACACATTTGGCATTTTATACATTTGGAATTTTACATATTTTATCTTTTTTTTGATGAATTAAACTAAAGGTGATGTGGCGCGTGTCATATGTGACACGGTTGAAATAAATCTCTCCATGGATGCAAATAGCACCGCACGCACTATCATTCTCAGTGCAGTTCCTTTGTGTTGCTCGAAACAGATCTTACCGAGGCTGTAACGATCATAAATTCACTCAAAATTACGGCTACTACTGGGTATGATGGTATTTTTTTCTCGCATACTAAAAGAAAATAAGATTATCCTGGCGGGACGATTACCTACTTCTCGGGTACCTCGCCTTAACCCGCCGAAATCGCGCACTTTAATTGGCTATAATTAGTTTTGCGTTACTTTTTACGCCTTTGTTCGTCTGAAAACGTCGGCAAGAGATTTTTTCAAAGGATTTTATGGTAACATATGCTTCTCGTTCTACGTGTTTGCGTTGTTATTCGCCTATAGATTAGCTGTTATGATTTTGGTAAGTACATATATTTTGTGAGTTTATTGTATAAGTATTGATTAAATTGTAAGCTTATTTTACTATTATTGTTAAAAAATAATTTAGAGCATATTTTTGTTACAAAATTTATAGTTTTTTAATGTTTATCGCTGTAACTAAGGGTCGAGGGGTTGATTTGTCTCGAATAAAAAAATCTGAGGTCAAACCCTTCTCCTGCATACGAGTAATTCTCAAAGGAATATAGCCGAACTTGCCGGAGTTTCTAAGTCCGCTGTTAACAAAATTAAAATAAATTTGAAAAAAGATCAGGCACTTTTGCCCAAAAGAAAAGGCAAATGTGGAAGAAAACGCGTTACCCCACGGTCCGACAGGAAAATTCGAGATATCTGTTAACAAAACAGAAAGAAAAGTGCGGGCACCGTTCGAAGACTGGAATAGGGTCAGTTTTAATGTCAATTACTATTAAATGTCATTAAAAAATATTTTTAATAATTCTTTATAGATTTATTTATGTTCCGGTTTGTTTCTAGGACGAGTCAAAATTCGAGATTCTAGCCGACAAAAGCAATTTCTTCAGGCGAAGCCCAGGTGATAAATGTCACCCCGACTGCATCGTGAAGCGTGTTAAAATAATGGTGTGGTCTGTCATAACCGCTAAAGGTTTGGGTGCCTCTACATTGTCCAGGGAACCATGAGACAGGACCAATACACACAAGTTCTAAAAACTCATATATCACCGCAACTCAAAGAATTGTTTGATTATTGATTAAATATTGATATATTTTTATATAAATCACTAAATAAATACGTATTTAAAATATTATTAAATCTTATTATACCTAGAAAAAAGGTTTTTATATATTTGGACCAACATTGTACAAAATACCAATATTTCCTGACTGTCCCTAATAATTTGGCAACCCACTGTATTTTTTCACTGTTATCTTCCTGCATCTGAGACGTGGTCGCTAACTATAGGCCTCGTTCATAAGCTCAGAGTTGCTCAGCGGGCTATGGAGAGAGCTCTGCTTGGTGTTTCTCTACGTGGTAGAATCCGGAATACGGAAATCATTAGAAGAACCAAAGTCACCGACATAGCTCTCAGAATTAGTAGGCTGGAGTAGCAGTGGGCAGATCATATAGTTAGCAGAACTGATAACTGCTGGGGAGATCTCGAATGGCGGCCACGATGCAACGCGAAACGGAATGTTGGGAGACCATCCACTCGATAGAACGACGACATCATAGCGGTAGCAGGGAGTCGATGGAAGAAGGCGATTCAGGACCGCTATTTGTGGCATCGTATGGGGAAGGTCTATGTCAGCAGTGAACGTATATGGGCTGATGTGATGCGATCACCATACTTCGACATAACCAAGAATTGGTTGCAGGACGATTCCTGCAACCAATTCTCGGTTATGTCTAATACCAGATTTTTGAAATCATAAATATCTGATTGCTGCTTTATTTTATTTTAAACTTCTCTCTCAATTTACTTAACCATTTTCTTTTATGCAGTACATTCGCTCCGATGTATAAATGGTATGACGTTTTTTTAGTTTTGTCAATACAAGAGTACAACGTGTCGCCTTCCGATTAACTGTGGCTTTTTACACAAAATCTGTGGGTTATATCAACTTCACACTTTCTGCTTCGAAACTGATACATTGCAAATTTGATGTTTTCAAATATTACAATCCATAAATGGAACTTTTTAAACTTTCGCGATTTGTTGACATAATTAAAGATTATTTATCGGGTATTTATCGCGTACCTTTTGTTATATTTTCCCCTACGTTTCCATCGCGTTACAGCGATCGTGGTCACGAAAATATTGAAAATATCCCGAAAAGGTTTTCAATAAAGTCAGTTCTCACCCCCCACGCAAAAGTTGCTCAGCAACTCAGAACACCAAAAGATGTCATACCTCTACAAAAACCAGGCGTCTACAAAGTTGACTGCAGCTGTGGCCGCTCATACATAGGGCAAACTAAAAGAACGATTGCCGAACGGGTGAAAGAGCACATAGCAGCGGTCAAAAATAGGCAACTGAACAAGTCGGCGATAGCGGAACATTTGCTAGACTCAGGAAGTAACCACTGGATTGAGCTACATGACCCTAAAGTTCTATCCTGTGAACGCCACTACTACAAAAGGATGGTTCGAGAGGCGATTGAGATCACAAAATACCCGAACTTTAATCGTGAAGATGGTTTTCGTCTCTCTTCCTCGTGGAATCCTGTGCTAAATAAGTGTGTGCGTCGTGATCCGCCTGTACTGCAGTCAGACACGGTCAGTGTAGTGTGTCGTAATGTGAACTTGGACATTCCTGATTCTGAAGACGAATTGAGGGTAGTCGTGGATACTGCCATCAATTCTCGGCGGTAGCTCCGAGTACATCCAGTCGCCCCGTGACCACGATCGCTGTAACGCGATGGAAACGTAGGGGAAAATATAACAAAAGGTACGCGATAAATACCCGATAAATAATCTTTAATCCATAAATGGGTCTTGTTTATACGAAAAATAACGTTATAACAAAATACCATAAAAATATTTTCGTCCTACAGCCGAATAATAGCGTAACATTGTGTTGCGCGGTTGTTGTGCTAAGTCATTAAGTGCAATGTGTTAAAATGACTATATTCGTCTATTATTTGTGTGACGTATTTCGGAAGAATAAAGATGTCTACCGTTATAACTCTGTGAAAAACGGTTTTAAGTTTATAAAAAAAAATTACATAATGCATCTGCTTGCTTAGAATCCAAATATGCAATAAAAAAAATGATGTAACAACACATTACCGGCACAGCTTTTCCGGGTGGGGCGTCGCGTCGCTATGTGCTAAACAATGAAAAATCCATCACGCTGGATGAGACAAAAAGCCATACGTTCTATCTCTTTTCTTCTCAGGCTATAAGAATAAATTGTTATCTCTCCCTTGTGTGAATGAGATGGCATTATGCAATAGTTCTATAGGCTTCCTATCTCTATGCTTCCTATTCTATGGACAGCGTACTGTCGCTAAATCTACCATAGGTGAAAGAAACTAAAGATAGTGCGTGCGGTGCTATTTGTACGGAGATATTGATAGAATGGTTATAACCTTGACACTTTTGACACACCTCCCTCCAACTGTAGTTTCTTCAAGGAAAAATGCGGAAATGTGTCATTTTGAGACGATAGATACCATTATTATGGTGAAATGTTTCATTTTGTGGAATTCGGCCCCAGCTGTCAAGCTGTGTCTACAGAAATATTTTCCATATTTCAGAATGGTTAAAATCTACAAAAAAATTTACAAAATGTCATTGGCGTTTAGTTATTTTACAACTAACACTTGGATCTTCAATGACAAAAACTTGCAAAGTTTGCAGAAAAGTCTGTCAAAAGCTGACAACACGATCTTCAACTTTGACGTGGAAAACATTGACTGGCAGGAGTACTTGCAGGTATGGTTACAGTAAAGAAATTTTTTAATGTCTATATTCCAGCCGAATTGCGTGGCGTGCGTGGTCGTGGGGCCGCGGCGTACGAATATCGATCCCTCCAACTCAACCCGTGGATGTCGTAAGATCCGACTAAGGGAACCTACCAGAGGAAGGGCAGCAGCTTCCTTCTGAGTATTTTTCAACAACAACACTGCGATCACCAATTCGCCTGCCAAGCGTGGTGATTATGGCAAAACCCCCATGGGAGACCATCCACTCGATGGACCGACGACATCGTAGCGGTCGCAGGGAGTTGATGGAAGCCTATGTTCAGCAGTGGACGTGTATGGTATTCCAGCCAAATTGCATGCGAAATGTTTGTAAATAAACCACGACAGAAAATGTAACACTCGCGCTCTTGGCGTATGATTTAATTATCAGCAATATTTGTTTTTGTGATCTAAGCACTATTTATAGGAAAGATCTCAAATCGACAAGCAATGACAAATGCTTTAAAAATAAACACAGCAACACATTGAATTCAGGGTTAAGTTTGGGCGATTTCTTTACAAATATTTCAGATGTATTTTGGATGGAGTATTGGTAGGTACTTCCGGTACACCACTGAGACATTATGAGTGAACTGAAGATCGTCCCATCGTCCCGGTCATAACTACCTTCTATTTAGTCACTTTCACACTAATAACACTTAGAGAAGAGAGAGCTGACGACGTTAGTAGGTTTTTCATTTTTAGGGTTCCGTACCCAAAGGGTGAAAACTAGAGCCTATTACTAAGCCTCCGCTGTCTGTCTGTCTGTCCGTCCTTCAGCGGGCTGTATTTCATGAACCGTAAAAGGTAGACAGTTAAAATTTCACATAACATTTCACAGAATATATATCAATAAATAAAATAAATATTAAAATTAAAGGGGGCTGCTATACAAAAAACTACCTACTTTTTTATTTGTCTACTTTTTTCGAGGCTACATCTCTTGAACCGTAATGGGTAGATAGTGAAAATTTTATACATATGTATATTACATAACAACAAATAGTAATAATAAAAATAGAATAAACTTAATAATTAAGGGGTCTGACCGAGTCTGACCATACCAAGTTGAGTACCGACCGATCATAAGCAACGTCTGGCCCGGTCAGTACTTTAATGGGTGACCGCGTCATATTGGATTTTTGCTTAAATTCGATTTTGTTAAAAATCTGTTTTTAAGGTTCCTTTTGCGAAATAGTTATCTACAATGGTACGGAACTACCCTCTGTCGGCAAGTCTACTCGCACTTGGTTTTATTTCTATACAATACCGGCTTCGCACGTACTAAACTTTTCCGAGATAAAAAGTATTCCTTCACCGGAAAACCGTGTCTACCTTCTTGCAAAATTTCATTCATTTCCGTGTAGCCGTAAGGGTATTTGAACATCTAAAATTAAAATATCTACAGTTAAAATGCTGAATGAAGTTCAAAACCCCTAAAATTACAATAATGATTGGCTGACTTTAATTCAAAACAATGAAAGATTCGACAGAGTATTTTATCAAAGTTTATAAAACCTATGGTTACAACAACACATGTATTATCTAAAGATCTAAATAAGTTGGGGTGCTCTGTGTACGGGATAGTTCTTAATTATTTTTTTAAATGCACCTACCATCGCGATGGCCCCAGTGCTGCGGGAAGTGCAGCTTCTCCGCCATTGCGTAACAAGTCGCAGGCACCATTGCTCGCGCGGTGCCTGCCCCTTGTTACGGCTGGCGCAGGTTACATTTCCTTCGCGCCTCCGGCTTATTAAATATATATATATCTATAGGGGCGCCACACACCAGACCACGTGGAGTTGGGGTGCTCTGTGTCAGATCCGTCACTCAAATTTAACTAATCGGGTCGGGGTGCTCTGTACGCTAGTTCTTGATTATTTTTTGGGATGCATCTATCATGACGCTCCGGCGCTGCGGGCAGTGCAGCCTTTCCACCATTGCGAAACAAGCGTAGAGAGCAGCTTTTTTAATAAAAGCAAAACAAAAATAAGGGCCTACAATACCTCACCATTGTGTGAAAAGGATAGGCTTGGGATTTCGCGTTCATATGAGCGGGACAGAGTAGAATGTCATAACCGCAAAAATAATGTTTTTGTTTTTTTACGGTAAAAATAATAGTAATTTTGAAAATCTAAAACACACACCGTCTGCTTTATACTCTGATTGTTTACTGTACAAAGTATCAAGGCTTATTTTAACGTATCTATTGAATAGCGACGGTTTAAAGTAGAGTTTAGAGTGAAATTCGGATTATTTTTCTATCGAGAGAATTTCATGTAATCGTGTTTTCGAAACACTAGTGGTCTAGCATCAATCCTGAACTATAACATATTAAAATCTCAAAGTAAATGCTTCAGAATTGTGGAAGATATGATCGTTGAAAATAACTGACTTCAGATATTTGAATACTTTTAAAATTATTATAATTATAATTTTGATTCATTAGGTAATCCCAATGATAGAAATTGCAAACTTAGGGGTTTTATCGGTGCTAAATCATTAAGGTATTAATTAAAACGATGTTAGTTAAGTAACAAATTGGCTCTGCCTGTTTCAGATATGGAGCATTGGAATAAGGAAGTACATCATAAAAGACGGCCTCAAAAACACACATCATGCTGAAAAAAAACAATTTTGGCTTAGAATAGTGCATTATATTCTAACGGTATTGTATCTTTACTGTCTGTCGAGCGTTTTCAGCATTATTTTCTCTTATTTAAGAAGAGTTTTTTGTTTTGTATTTTGAATTAAATAAAAATGTTTTCTTGATCCCAAGTATCAAAAGTATAGTAGCTTTCATTTATTACACCTTGGATCTTTCTCACCACCATTTAGCTTTAGCGACGTTAAATCCAATGGTGGTAACGTACGTACTACTCTATGATTGAGCATGTTTCATCCGAGTACGGCTATCTATTATACAAACATGCTCGACCCTGCGTCTACACGTAAAAAGCTTGCTTGAAGAACATGCTTAGAGTGCGTTAAAACTCTTCGAGCAATAAATAATAAATAATAATGCTGGGAATCCACACAGCATCATCTAGCTGCAAGCTAAGCAGAGCTTGTGTTATGTGGCTTTAGCTACTTTGGATATAACGCCAATTTCGGTCATCCTACTAATATTTGTCAAAGTTTGTATGGATGGATGTATGAATATTTGTTACACTTTCACGGAAAAACTACTAAACCGATTAGGCTGAAATTTGGTATGGGTATAGTTTGGGACCTGGAACACATAGGCTATTTTTTATCCCAATAAAACGCGGGAGAAGGCGCGGGCCGCAGCTAGTGTAATAATATAATAAAAAATATTATGTAATTTTTTTCTACATTTGTTTTTGTTCACTGACTTATTAAAAAAGTACCAAGGTAGGTACATATAATATTGCATGAGAGAATTAGGTAGGTATGTATAATATCCGAACATTTTAAGAATCTGAAAATACTAACCTCTGCCGCGCTATACATCTACGAAATATTAAAGTTTGTAATAAAAAATATGTCTCAATTCAAGATAAGAGGAAGCCAAAGCAAATACAGTAATAGGCATCAAAGGTATTTAGAATCAACTGCTCATAGACTCAACACACATCACACACACATCTCTAAAAAGCAACCGGAAGTTATTGACCCTAAATTTTTTAACAAACTTCCATTGTGTATTCGACTCATAAATTGTGAACAATCATTTTTAAATAATGTGAAACTTCTGCTAGATAAAACCATATACTCTGTAAGTGAATTTCTAGACAATGACTATAAACAATTTGTAATTCCCCAAAGACGAACCTTTCCTTCAAATTTATCGATGTAATTTAAACCTAAGTGAATTGACGAGAAACTGACAACACCTTACTTTAGATTAAAATTGAATTAACCATTGTTATTGTGTTTTTCTTTTTCAATAAATATTTTCATTTCATGACCTCGTGGCGCAATTGGTAGCGCATCCCGTACTGAGGGAGGGTTGCGGGTTCAAGTCTCGTCGAAGTCGAAAATTTTGGGATCTTATTAATTTCTTAGAAATTATCCCCAGTGTGAGGCTTACGCACTATAATAACAAAACGCTTAAAATAAATCTGCTTACTTTAGCAGACTTTTTATCTTAGTCCATGAGCTTTCGCATAACTCTCGCTGATTTTCAACAGTTTCCGGAGGGCAATGAACTATGGGCTCAGCAACATAATGTCATCGTCGTCCACAGATGGTACTGCAGAAAAAAAAATCAGAAAGAACAGAAGAATGTTTTATTTTCAACTAGCGACCCACTCCGGCTTCGCATGGGTCCAATTCTGATACCTACTAAATTATACATACATGTAAATGTTTCTCTTGAATCACTCTATCTATAAAAAAAACCTCATCAAAATCCGTTGCGTAGATTTAAAGATCTAAGCATACATAGGGAAAGACAGACAGCGAGAAGCGACTTTGTTTTATACTATGTAGGGGCACGGTAATGTTATATAGACAGTATAGTGACTCGGCATGACTCGGCCCTGTACTTGAATTTCAAGTACAGGGCCGAGTCATGCCGGCGCATATTTCAAATAAACATCTATAACCGATACGTTTACACGCGATAGGGCTGCTCGCCTGCAGTAGGTATTTTAATTTCGTCTACCTACCTACTTGAATTCTTTCTAGTCTTTTGTGATTGTAAATTTTAATTATCATCATCATATCAGGCCACACACGTCCACCGCTGGACATAGGCCTCCTCCATTTTAATATATATAGAAATTTGTTGTGAATGAAATAGGAAGTTCAATAAAAATACTTGTGTGTTTTTGGATTAGTAGATTTAATAAAAAAATATTATTATTATATATATTGATACAGATTGATACTTATTTATACATATATTTGATACAGAAAAATATTTGCGCCTCGGCTAAGACGTACGAAAAGTTTTATTATTAAATTTAATCGAGGTATGTATTTTAATCGGTGGAAAAAGCGAAATACCTACCTACTATAAAAGATGACAAATGACAAATTACTACTAGTGAGTTTAAAAAATATTTTATAGGTAGTCTTATATTATTCGGAGTTTTAAGGTAGGTAACTTAAAAAATGTTAACTCCGGGCGCGTTATTGACGAGTTCAAACAACCAACTGCAAAATATAGTATATACTTGTTCTTTTCCATGTTAAGTTAGTACTTGTACTTCATCATCATCATCATCAGCCCATACACGTCCACTGCTGGACATAGGCCTCCCCCGTACGACGCCACAAATAGCGGTCCTGAGCCGCCTCCATCCATCGACTCCCTGCGACCGCTACGATGTCGTACTTATTTCAATAAAATATTTACAAATCGCACAAAATTATACCGTTCGTTAGTCACTGCCATTTGCGACTGATCACGACTAGTTGTGATCCAAAAGTATACCGAACGCGAGGCGCGTAGGTATGACTCACTTTCCGGCTGTTTGTATGAAGATAGAATACTGGTTATCTACGCACTTTGCATTTAGGAAAAAAAAACAATTCCGCGTCCTACAAAACACAACCGCTGACTGCATGCCATGTCAATCTGAGAGTGGGAGATGCACGCGAACGGCATTTTGTTTGGTTGCAGTAGATTTCGTGCTAAATAACGAACACAATTTATTTAAAGTAATAAACCAAATATTCTTTGAAAAATGTAAAAACTAACATTGAAAACTTTATACAGACAGTAACAATACAACGCCGTTAAAATGTAATGCACGATTCTAAACCAAAATTGTCGATTTTTTGCTAATTCTGTGCCTTTCAAGCCATCTTTTACAATATATTTCCTGATACCGATAGCCCATATCTGAAACCAAAAAAATAAATTTACCTATAAAATATATACAAAAACGTAATATAACCATTGTGTAACATTTTTTTTTCGGATGAAATACCAGCGTTTTTGGCTTAGGTGCTTGCACGAATTTAAGCTAAGAAAGAATCCATATTTTTGTCTTTTAACCTAGCCTTAGGTTTCCATTTTCCTATAGATCTCTTTTTTCTTTAGTACAAATTGAATTGAAGGCGAACGTGGCTCATTATAAATTAATTGAGAACGTCATCAAGCTAAAACTAAGATAAAACGGCGCAAAGGCGCAACGTATCATGTCTGTGGATAAAACCTATGTTAAAATGCTATGTTAGATTAAACCTATGTTCTTTACCACGCATATGGTACAGAAATGCAAAAAAAAAAATTGAATTGCAGTCGAAATTACTTGAAATATAAATAGACTAAAAAAAATGTAAAGTAGATAGAGAAGTAAAAAACGTGTGCATTATTTTAAGGCAGGTAAGTTTTGCTTGATATATTTTCTCGCGATCGAGGTGAAAAGGAGATTGTTTAACTCGGGTCAAAATCACCCATAATAACTCGAGTATAACATCCTCGTATATAATGGGATGGTTTAGTTCCTAGAAAAACAATCTACTATTAATGTTCACAACAATAATCTGATCATTCTAGAAAAACTAAAGTTATCGGCTACTTTTATCCCGGAATCAAAGCGCGCAAAATCGCAGGCCAAAAATATTTTATCTATTTATTTATTTTATTAATTATGTATGTATTATATAATGTTTCTCTAGATTAAATAGGTGTATCATTGGAACCATACCTGCAAATACTCCTTCCAGTCAATATTTTCCACGTCAAAGTTGAAAATCGTGTTGTCAGCTTTTGAAAGACTTTTCTGCAAACTTTGCAAGTTTTTGTCATTGAAGATCCAAGTGTTTGTTGAAAAATAGCCGAGAGCGAGTGACAAATTATACACTTTTTTGTAGATTTTAACCATACTGTAAGAAAGAAGATATTGTTTTAGGTTGCGCCGCCAGCAACGGAACGTTTGCGTCGAGAACAGCTAAACAGAATAGCTGGTACGTTAACGATGAAAAATGCCCACGGAATGATGTTGTTAAGGCTGGATAAAGGCAGATGTTTAGAAGACCCTCAAACAATTAATCGCAACTCCTGAGTTGCGTTTGAGTATTCGGGTTTTAATAACTCACAAATTAAATAAATAATAATAGATAATCCTGGACAATTCACACAGCATTATCTAGCCCCAAGCTAAGCAAAGCTTGTATTATGGGTACTAGATAACTGATATACATAATACAATATATTACATTGATAGATATTTTTTTATTATACATAGAAAAACGGCCAGAACACCCTGAACAAATATTTGTAGATCGTACAAATATTTTTCCAGAGACTGGAATCGAACCTGAAACGTCCTGCGTCGCAGGCGCACCTTCGCCCACCACGTCACATCGTTCGTCAATTGTGATTGACTAGAGAAAGAAATTGTTTATTGTTTATTTGAAGAAAAATCTTACCTTAAATTTTTTCCAATCAACAGACAGATGATATCGATAATGTATGCTGGTATAGTGTGCACGAAAAATGTCAGTATGGAGAACCAGAGACGGTTATATGTGGAAATTAGATAATAATAGTAAACTGCCTTTGGAGAGCGTGAAATATAATTATTTCCAAGACCAGGCAACATACCTGAAAATTATTTTAAAATGAAACGACAAATAATAGTATGGCGTGTTTTAAAAAACGATAAACCGACTTCAAATTCCTTTACTTTTACACTTTTTTAAAGTTTTGCGGGATAAATACTAATCCCCTGGGGATAAACCCCTTCGGGATCGTTTTCTGTACAATAGTGAAAGAATTTTCAAAATCGGTCCATAATCGGCGGAGATATCGCGTAACATACATAAAAACAAAATAAAACATACAGACGAATTGAGAACCTCTTCCTTTTGAAGTCGGTTAAAAAGGTAATTTGTAGGAATGCTGTTTTGCGCTTATGCGGATAAAAAGGATATACTACATCCTACCGGAGTTAAAAGAATATACTACATCCCATATCGCTACTGCAAAATATATAGCACTAAAATGTTGTGTATCGAGTTTATCGGGGCCTTTTCAAATCCATTTTGACCGCATTACATCATGTTTTAGTAGGTAAAACCATTAGAACGAAGACAATGAGCTATTAACATATCAACTTTTCGTTCATTTATTAATTTCTCTACAATCATGCGCAGTATATGCGTTCAACAGTATAACTAGTTTCTTCCCGCGGCTACGCACGCTTTTTTTCTACGAAAACAATATAAGGTTATTTAAATTACATGGGAGCTAATTAATGAGATAGAAAGTATTAAATATATTTTTCTGGTAGGACTTACATCTTTGCAAAATTTCAACCCAATCCTTTTAGTAGTTTTTTTGTAAAGAAGTAACAAAAATTCATCGTTTCGTCCCAACTTTCATCTTTATGTTACTAGCTGCTGCCCGCGCCTTCGCCCGCGTTTTATCGGAATAAAAAAATAGCCTATTGTTATTCCAGGTCCCAAACTATACCCATACCAAATTTCAGCCCAATCAGTTCAGTTGTTTATGCGTGAAAGAGGAACAAATATCCATACATCCATCCATACAAACTTTGATATTTATAATATTAGTGTCATAGAGTAAAAACTCGCTTATAATTCTATGATTAGTGTCATGACAACACGCAGTCCTTACATATTAGATCGATTTTTTGCGGGTTTACTCGCACTCTAGAATGAGCCTTCACTCAACAAGCACAAATTAAGCTACAAGGCCGTGTGGCCGCGGCGTACGAATATCGACCCCTCCAACTCAACCCGTGGATGTCGTAAGAGTCGACTGAGGGAACCTACCAGAGGAAGGGCAGCAGCTTCCTTCTGAGTATTTTCCAACACCAACACTGCGATCACCAATACGCCTGCCAAGCGTGGTGATTATGGCAAATCCCCCCTACATGGGAGACCATCCACTTGATGGACCGACGACATCGTAGCGGTCGCAGGGAGTCGATGGATGGAGGCGGCTCAGGACAGCTATTTGTGGCGTCGTACGGGGGAGGCCTATGTCCAGCAGTGGGCGTGTATGGTCTGATGATGATGATGATTATAACAATATTACCGAAACATATTGGGTTTCTTGCAACAGTTGTGACAGTGTATATCTTAGTCCGCTCTCCCCCAGAGCTCAAACTCGCTTCTTTCCCGGCGACTATTATTGCGTTATTCACGTAGTCACAGGGCACAATGCCTGGTTTTTTATCGTTCTTCATAAAGGACAGGTGAATGATTCCGAGGCCGGCACCGAGAAGCACCTGGAAAAACCAAAATGCTGGACCAAACAAAACCTAAGGGATTCACGGATTCTGGGATTTTCAACTGTCCGTACCTGAATAATTATACGACCTATAGTTATGAAATTCATGCATATTATAGTTTAGGATATTTTCTAGTGCATCACTAGAATTAAAAAACGATTGGTGACATTTCACCCTATAGAAAAAAATGACAAAGTTACCTCTAAATAAAACTTGGAATGATCAATGTGAATAGAAAAATGAATAAAATGACACAAAATGGATTCCAAAACATTGGAAACGTTATTACACAGTACATCACTAGAAAATAATTTTATGTGCCATACAAATTATATTAGATAAATAAGCAAAAACTAGATTTTTGCAAGTTTTTACGCTTACACCGTTCTGCTCTGTCCCGCTCCTATGCCTTTCACACACAAGAGCGTCGGTATTCCTGGTTTTAAAATGCACGCAATCTTCAAAAGTGGATAGTGAATAGCTGTGATGATGAAGTACTTACTCCACTGGCACCGTAAGCACAGCTCGCGTCCAGCCATCCAGGAGCCGGCTCACGATATGAAGCCAGCACTGGAAATAATAAACAAGTTAAAAAATAAAATGTGATCATAACTAGTTTTAACTTCAAAATTTTGACTCTTTTCGATTCAATCAGCTCGGAAGAGCGTTGTTTTTCCGCTTAATAACATCATATTTTGCTAAAACAGATCTTACCTAAGGTTTTTGTTATTATAGTGCTTATGCCCGCACTTGGGGATCTTAAAGAATTTAATAATATCCCAAAAAATTACGACTCCCGCGGGACTTGAACCCGCGACCTTCCCCTGAATACGGGGCTGCGCTATCCAACTACGCCATGGAGGCGAAAATATTTGGGACTTACGGACTATAGCGCCGTTAGCGCCACCTACAGGGGAAACATAGAAGTTATCCAATCCTGCTCAAAGTCTAAAGTTAAATTTAGATCGTTTGACGAGAGGTATTGCTAATTTCTATGGATCTTACCTACTCCAGGCCTGACAATACAGATGGGCAGACCATCGCTCATAGTCCTCACTAGGTCCTCTGCCACGGCTTTGCAGAACGTGTAGGTGTTCGGGTATTCCGTAAGCAGTCTGAAAATAGATAATCCTTTCTTTCAAAACATTCAATAGGTACATAAATTATTAAACTTCTACTAAGGCATTGAAATCGGCGGAATTATCGCTTAAAGCGCAGCTTCCAGGCAACCAAGTACGGAGAATGTCATGGGATGGCGGTGCTTATGCTAAACTAATAGAAACTAATAACACTAATACACAAAATACTTAACAGATTAATATACTAATAATGGGATAATTATGCCATAGGTTGACCAACGCGGGGCGCACCGGCACTCTTGGCATGTGAGGTATTGATCGTAGACCAATTAGCAATAAGTACAAAGATAAGACGGTTCTGTTGACGTTTGCTCCGCGATCTTTCTACAAATATAAGTGTAAATTCAAAGCCGAAATCATACTGTGAACCATTAAACCATAGCTGAAAAAGAGAGAATTAAATAACTGTGAATTAAATCCATTAGTTGAGTGAAGATATATAAACAAAACAGTTCGTGCGTGAAAAAGACGTTACGAGAGTGTGGCGGTGGCCAGAGCGACTCACCCGCCGCCGCGCGCTTCAAACCAGTAAATCTTCGACGTACGAGTAGAAGTAATAGTTGACAAAGCCTGTAAATAGTAAAACAACCAGAATCCAGCATGAATTGTGTATTATGTCAAAGACAAATAGCAAAGGGAGATCTCTTACCCTGCTGTTTGTGCAGGAAAACATTCCACTACTCATGCCTCAATATGCCAACGGCATACTACACTGAAAACAGAAACAATCTTATGAACTCGTGGCGATGCCAATACTGCGAAAACATAACACAAAGAGTGCGATACACAGACACACAGAACGCAGCGACTACTCAACCGCCCATACAGGACGCATCTATGTACGTTGACGGCCAAGACGAAGGCGACAGAAACCAAAGCACAATACTCGAATGCTGGCCCACTGGCATCCAAGCCTCAGCAAGTAAGTACAGACCAAACTGACACAATTACATATGAAAAGTTCGGCCAATTAATAAAAACGGCGCTAGAAAGTCAAAAGACATCAATTCTAACAGAAATAAGAACTACCGTACAAAGCGAAATTAACAAGGCGATAAGTAAGATGAAGGAAGAATTAACAATGAAAACTGACACTTTACAACAGGAACAACTCAAAATAAATGAGTACATATCACATTTAAACGAAAAAATAGGACAATTGGAAAAAGAAAAAAAGGATCTACAGAACAATATGAACGACATACAAACAAAAATAAATTCAAATAATTTAATACAAACACAAGAAACTGACAACGAAAAAAAATTTTAAGTTATGGACTGAAAGAATACCAAAATGAAGACGAGTACAATTTGGAAAGAAGAATAATAAATATGTTTATGGACAGAAAGAATATCGACCTCACAGGGTACATAGAATGAGTAGGAAGGATGGGAAAACAAGGATACAAGAGACCGCTGAAGGTGGAGCTCATTAGTAAAAGAATGAAAAAATATATCACAAACAATGCACGACTTCTAAAATCTACGGGAATCTATGTGGCTGAATATCTAGACAAGAAAACTGTGCAAGAAAGACGAAACCACTATGAAGCAGCCCGAAACAATGAAACACGAAACCGCAGGATCTCAACAAACCTACAACGGACTTTTCGTTGCTCCACAGAAGAAAACCCCTAAAGTATGTAAAATAACGAAGGAAAAATCTAGTTTTAAAATTATTTACCAAAATATGCAAAGCCTTTCAAATAAACTACATACCCTAGAAGCAATCTTAGACAATAAGCAGAATAAATATCAAGCCTTATGCATATCAGAAACTTGGTTATCAGAAGAAAAACTTAAGCTTACCCATATAAACAATTACAAATTAGGAACAGCTTTTTGTAGAAAATCACGAAAGGGCGGAGGAGTTTGTATAATTTTGCACGAAAGTGTAGAACACAAAGAAATCGAATGTATTAAAAATATGTCAGTAGAATATGTTATAGAACTGTGCGCAATAGATATTCCAAAAACAGACACAATATTAGCAAGCTTATACTGGAACGGAAAAGAGACCGAATTTTTTTCTGATCAGTTAAGAAAAACCCTTAATTACTTGACTCAAAAAAATTGCAAAGATAATATAATCATAGGTGGCGATTTCAATATTAACGTCCTCAAAAAAACTAGACAGACTAACTCACTATTAGATTTTATGCTAGAATTGAACTTTACTCAAATCGTTAAGACACCAACCCAAGAAACAATACACACTTCGACATGCTTGGACTTAGTTTTTATTAACTTTCATACATACATACAAACTATAACCAAATCGTCAGCGATTTAGGTTTTTCGGATCACAAAGGAATCATTATGAATCTAGACGTTAGTAAAAAACCAATCATACCTTGGAAAATAGAAAAACGTCTTTACTACACAAATAATTTGCAAACTTTCAAATCAAGATTATCTGGTATAAATTGGTCAGACACACTTAATTCATTAAATAATATTAACTTTAATTATAATTTATATAATAATATCTTGAAAACCCTACTAGACGAATGCATCCCAAAAAAAAACCATAACATTAAAATACAAATCCAATAATTGGCTCACAAAAGGTTTGAAAATATCATGTAAAAACAAACGCTTCCTAAAAATACATACAAACTATACAAAAAAATACTATAAGAATTACGGCAAAAATTTAAAACAAGCAGTAAATCGAGCGAAAAAAAATAATTATATCCAACGAATAAAAAAATCGGACAATATAATGAAAACTATGTGGAAAATAATCAATGAAAAAACAAAGAAAACATCAAAAATGACAAAGAAAATATCAAATTAATCAACAATAATGCAATAATCGACAATACAAAAGACATTTCAAATATTTTTAATAAATTCTTCGTATCAATAGGACAAAACCAAAACAAACAAAACGCCCCTAGAATTTTAACCCAAATACCTAACAGTATATACCTAAACCCTGCTACGCCAAAGGAAATATACACAATAATTAAAAACTTAAAAAATAAACTAAGCTGCGGTATTGACGAACTACCACCAAAATTAATAAAATTTTGGGCCGAAGAATTGACCTAACCGTATTATCTACTAGTTAACCAATCGCTTCTAGAAGGCTCATTCCCAGACTCACTTAAAACATTAAATATTAGGCCCATCCATAAAAAAGGCCCTAAATCAAATCCGAACAACTACCGGCCCATATCATTGTTGCCTACATCAGCTAAAATATTTGAAAGAATAATGTGCGACAGAGCTTATTACTTCATGGAAAAAATTAACTTGACGAAGCACAATGTGGATTCAGAAAAAACCGGTCTACTACACTAGCAATATACAAATACATAGACAATATAGTCGGGATTCTTGATAAAAAACAATACGCGGTAGGATTATTACTAGACATGTCGAAAGCATATGACAGGGTAAAACACGACATCTTGCTAAAAAAACTACATGGCCTAGGTATCAGAGGCATAGCGTATAATTGATTTGAATCGTACTTACGAAATCGTACTCAATATGTAGAACTGGAGCACTACGACAACACCTCAGACACGATCCAAACTATCAGGTCAGACGAACACGATATCACATCTTCAATACCACAGGGTAGCGTCCTTGGATGTTTGCTTTTTTGGTCTACATCAACGATTTACCTAGATACATAAAAACACAAAGCGTCTTGTGCGCGGATGACATTTCACTTATAATACCATGCAGACGCACAGATAACGTTAAGACTTTAATACAGAACACCCTCACAAATGTGTCGAACTGGATGGCCGAACACAACCTACAGATAAACTACACAAAAACTAAAGTTATGGAGTTTAGGCCACATCAAAAACAACCTTTAGGCGTAACCACGACTTTTGAAAATGTCAAAACTTTCTCACTTTTAGGAGTTACTTTAGATATCCACCTAAATTTTAATGCCCATGTGCAAAAACTAAATCGAAATTGTCCAGTTTTACCTACGCCTTCCGAGAGAAAAACAACTGACTTAGCGACGGCGGTATCAGCTTACTATGCGCAGACACACACTCATCTTTCCCTATCCGTAATCCTATGGGGAAATAGCGTACACACGGAAGACTTGTTTATCCTACAAAAGAAGTGTATACGTATCTTGGTTAACATAGATAGAATGGACAGTTGTAAGCCGCACTTTAAAAAACTAAATATTTTAACCTTGCCATCGATATATATTTTGGAATTATGTAAATTTGTTAGAAAATATCCAGATCTATATCAAAACTTAGACGACCTACCAAGACCTTATAGCCTTCGAGCCGGTAGAAATAAATTAGTGCAACCTCAATCTAAACTGTGTATCCACAGTAAAGCGCCGTACAAAATGTCAATAAAAATATACAACAAACTCCCCCAAGAAATAAAAGACATAACAAAATATAACTTATTTACTAATAAACTAAAATATTTCCTTATCAATAAATGTTATTATAGCGTTAATGAATTTATGACAGAAAAATGAAATTAGATTATGTTTTGTTATACTATAACTGAAAACAACATTTGTACCTACATGATTTGACATTGAGATTCTTATAATTGTCAACATATGAACTTTTTTTTTATTGTCCACGATTTGACATCCAGACTTATAATTGTAACTTTAAGATTTATTTAATTAAGATTAAATCTATGTACCTACCTAAATAACTAACAATCGAAATTGCAGTGCCCAACAGGTGTTTGTACCTACAAACGTTAGCTATAATTATATTATAAGCTACCAACCAGTGTACATACTAGCAATGAATAAATGAAATGAAATGAAAGATACTCTTTGCTACGAACGAAGACTACGAACCTCTCCCAAATCTCAGCGGCCGGCCCATGCGGATTTGTTATTGTTTCACATCGAATGAAATGGGGCGCGCTATGAGTGAGAAAGCGCGTCTACCCATCAAATACGAAGCTGTCATGTGACTGTCTGCGTGTGCTCGGTGTCGGCACCATTTTTTAAGATATTTATACTTTACTATACTACATATATTTCATACTTTCCGATTAATCTTGAATAGACGATTGATTTCAGAAATATTTTAGATTATTTATAATTTTGAATATACATATTTAGGATGTTTGTAACGCGACAGATTTTCGAATCATGCATAAAAACGATGTTTTTTATATATTGAAACAACAACAAATCCGCATGGGCCGATCCATTTCCGTTTGGGAGAGGTTCGTAGCCTTTTTAAGGGGTTATACCACTTATCAATAAAAATACTTATGGAATTATTCTGCCACATTTGTAGCAATAAAGAAACAAACCTATTTGTACATCGCTCAAGTATCCCTTCTTCCGTGCTTTCCACCAAGTCAATTAATTTTTTCGGCGATATAGGACTAGTCCGGAATTCTTCAAACACCTCCTGCCCAGATAAACTATCCACGGCTTGCGTATACGCAGTCGACACGTGAACGAAAGATCTGCAAGTCAAAAAATAAACATTTACATTCTGTTTTGCATGTATATCCGTTCCATGCGTGGTTTTGCTATAACCAGCCCACTCCACGGTTTGACCATACCAAATAACCAATCTGAAAAGGGCTGTTTGGGGACCAACCAGTACCATCTACCACAACCCCCAAGCGCAACCGTTTTCAGCTTGGCTTCAGGATTTCTTGTCACTGTAGGTAGTTCCTCGCATTCGTGGACTATGTTGGCAGCTGTTTCTTCGTCTGAGAGAGAGATCACGTACAGATTGGATTGAATTTGGCGTGTTTTAAAAAACGATAAACCGACTTTAAATTCCTTTACTTTTACACTTATTTTAAGTTTAGCGGGATAAATACTAATTCCCTTGGAATAAAAAATTTATGGAACCACCATCATCATTTTCTATACAATAGTGAAATAATTTTCAAAATCAGTCCATAATTGGCAGAGATATCGCGTAACATACATAAAAAAATATACAGACGAATAGAGAACCTCCTTTTGAAGTCGATTAAAAAGGGCATATGATGACGACGATGAAATAAATCATGTAAATAAAATATGCTATATTTAGTGAACAAATTACACAATATTTTCACCCACTTGAGCTTTTTACAGGCCCTGCCTAGCAGCAGCACCTCCCTGGTGCCTCTCACGTTGATGAGCGTGGCCACTCGGAGACTCTCGTCGAACCTCGTCGTAGCAGCCATGTGGTAAATCACATCCACCTGGGATGACATGACAAGTTATGGTGAGACATGATCCAAGAAAATAGGTCTGCTCTTCCCGGGAGTATCTCCAGGTGACGTCACTATCCAGTTGCCACTTAATTTCAACAAAATGTAGAAGTTGGGAAACAAACGTGATAAGGGTCAATTGAAAAATCAATAAAAAAATTACAATCGTCAATTATGTTTGTTAAATCAGTCAAAACAGGGTTAGTTAAACACAAGTCAATGTGATAAATAAATTAGTAAATACAAAACCACATAGTTTTATCAGGAGTTCGGGGAGTTACGATTTTACGCTACTGGTAACACCAAGAAACAGATTCGTCTTCTCATTCGCCGATGGCAATGATGACGTGGCAAGTGTCACCTACGTCACTATCGTGTTTCGGAAGAGCATACCATGTTTTCTTATACCATGTAATGAGAAAGCCAAGAGTGACCATGGTCAGTCGCGCGTGATATTCCTTAGTTACATACCTTTGATAAAAGATCTTTGTTGAAATTTTCGTACCTCATTGACAATGATTTCCCAGTCCTGGTTACTGATGCCAAGCCTCATCTCAGCGATATCTCCTTCAATCGGGAATATTTTATCAGAAAAATCTGGTTTCAGTTTTTTCACCTTGTCGAAGCACTGAAAACAAATATAATTTTCATTACAATTTTTAATAGTGTGATGTTTAACTTTTTATATAATCAGATGTTTAATGCTTACTGGATCTTGAAGCATCTCTGTCACTCTGTCTTGTATCGGTTTTCCTTTCTTGGGACGCAGAAGCAAGAAGACCTTTGAAATGTCACAAGCTCTGTAAAAAATATTCATTAATACTAACTGTTACTATTAAGACCTTTTTTTAAATAAACATTTATTATTATTATTATTTGTACGACGCCAGGTGGACCAAGGACTCGCGTTTCCAACTGCGTCTATCTTGTCTGTCTATGTCCCAATCGGGGGAGGAAACATGATGGATGAATGGGGTCGGCAAGTGCGTGGAACGGTGGGCTCGCTGGCCATATATGGGAGGAAGAGGGGATGCCAGGAAGGTTTAAATTTTCCTGTGGTTCGGCGAAAATGGCGAGAGAGGGTCACCGGAGAGGTTTTAGTGGGTATTACGTTCATGTCAGGGCGTCGAGTCCCCACATAATTCTGGTAAAACAGATTAACAGATTATTCATAAACGAATTTTTAAAAAAAGGTGTACCAAGGACGGAAATGTACGCGGTTGGGTTTCGTCGGGATGGCCAAAGACATCGAAAGGGGGACCATAACCAGAAATACCTGGATTTACCTGAATATCTTCTCTAGTAGCTGTTTCCCCATGAAGCCGGTTCCTCCAGTGAGCAGCAGCGTGCAGCAGTGGTAGAACCGCTGAACGTCGGAGTCACCGCGAGCTGCCGCCTCGTCCAGCGCATGAGCGTTACTCATGGCTGCCACCTCAACTTGCATGGCTGGATCCATCTTAGCTATCTGAAAGATAAAAACAAACATTTCGTCGAACACATTTCTAATTGCATAGTTTTCAAAAGATATCTTCGAAGTTTGAAGAAAAAAAGTTGTACCTAAGTCGAGAAAGTCTGCCGTGGCGATCGAGGATTTAGAATCGACAGAGAGATTAGAATGTTACGATTCTACTACTTTGGTGCTTACACGGAGACGATATTTACACTATGCCGATAGTGTGCTTCTATTGATGTTGGATTTTGCATCTGCAATATAGGTATTTTCAAGAATTCGCGGACAGGATATTCACTGTGGATGACGTCATTGGCAGAAATACCGGTCTCTGACATCAGCAAATATTTTTGCGCCTTACTCTCCGATTCCGACTCAGGGAACCTTATGTCTTGGGTTTAACTAAGAGAATATTTTTAAGTGTAAACATTTTTTGTAGTTTGACCTTGAAAATAAAATAGAAATTAAAATTTTAATAGGCTGATATTGCAGAATATTTAAAAATAACACTTTAGAAATACACTTTTTTCTCCCGCTAAACGCGTGAGAAATGAATCCATAGGTCATCAGTAACTCATATTTGGAAAAGGATTAATTCACCCCACCACGAGTAGTATACTTCACACCACGGCTACATTTTTCTTTCTCATATAAAAAAAATGTTTTTTATTAATATGGGAAATAAGAAATTTTTTTTTATTTTGTGAACGTTATTATTAATTATTTTGTCTTTATATTAATTCATTATTTGACAATCTGTAATGACTATTTTATATAATTTTTTCTTTTAAATTAATATAATTGGTTTTTATTTTGTGTTAATTAAAAAAAAAACAAGAAATATATTTTTTTTGGCGATAGTTACGTTCATGGGATTGAATTTTTGATTTTTTCTGTGAATCGCCTTAAATATATCTACAACATATATTTTTTCATGAAAATAGGTATTGCAGATCCTGAGAAACAAATATTCACTTAAAATAGGAGCGGTATTTTTATTTATGTTCTTAGTGCAGCTACAAGGTTGAAATTTGGGGTGAGGGTGTAACCCATCAGACGCAAGTAAAAATTTGGAATGAATCCTCGTGGCGCTCTCCCATAGTTAGCCGGCTATGCCCAAATCGCATTGATTCACAAAACCTAATGAGATACAAAGATTTTTAAAATCTAAGTAAGTACCCATCCAATTCTCTTCAACCGTAGAATTATGAAAATGCAGCGCTGTTTCAGCAAAACGCACATTTTCCGTCGGATAGTGATGAGACACACATACACAAGAAAAACTAAAATAATAAGGAATGAAAGAAAACAATTTTGAATACTTATTTCGAGGTCCTTTTGCTAGAACACATAGGTGTTGTGAAAGTCCTTGTTTTTCCGAAAAAGACAGTTCGTATGCATGCTTAGCTTTCTATTGTAGGTTAAATATATTCGTTTAAATGTATTATTTTTAAGAACTTTTTGTATCTCATTTTAAGTGAATATTTTATATAAAAAAATAAAAGATTCAGGCGATCCTTTGCGGAAATCCATTGCAAAATATTAAAGTGAAAAAATAGTAACAATTCCGCTTAAAACCCACTTTGATGACAACTTACTTCTTTGATGAATACTATCAGAGTGGGTTATAAGCGGAATCGTCTAATATTTTTTCGTTTTAAAATTTTGCAATGGGGAAACCCATTGCAAAGTATCGTTGAATCTTATTTTTTTTTATATATAATGTTCACTTCAAATGAGATACAAAAAGTTCTTAAAAATAATGCATTTAAGCTAATATATTTATTTTTTCATTCTAATATTTTGAACATTTTATTTTTAAACCGAAAAGTAGTTTTGTAAGTAGGTACATACATTATTTAGGTCCTTAAGTGCGTCTTATTCGGTGTTTCAAAAATATCTGCTTACTTTTGGACTACGGCCAAACGTACCGGGTAATAATATAAAAAATAACAAAATTAGTAAGTCACTGAACACGTCATAGATAAAAATAGTTTGAAATAGGTAGCTATTTTATCATAAGTTATGCATTTTGAAACTATAAGCGCCTGCCATGGCTTTACGCGTTTGGAAAGTATGTGGACCACTTGGAAAATTATGGAAAAAATCTAAATGATAATTGAATTTAAACGGCACCAAAATTGGTACTGTCTTTATTTTATCTTCACAAAACACAGAATGCTGTGCGCGATCATAAATCAACTGGGAGCGAAATTGTTAAACAGTGAGAATTTGTATGTATACCTACTATACAAATTCTCACTCTTTTAACAATTTTGCTCCCTTTGATGTATTAATTTATCATTTCATGGTGACTTGAACCCGCGACCTTCCCCTGAATACGGGGCTGCGCTATCCAACTGCGCCACGGAGGCAAGTACCCGACCCGTCGAAAATCTTTGGGACTTACTTACGGACTATAGCGCCGTCCACCTACAGGGGAAACATTGAAGTTATCTAATCCTGCTCAAAGTCGAAAGTTACATTTAGATCGTTTGGCGAGAGGTATCGCTGTTTTCTAAGGATTTTGTTATTATAGTGCTTAAGCCTGCACTTGGGGTAATAATCAGTAAGTAATCTCAACGAAATTAAATAATATCCCGAAATCCTTATGCTTATCCTCTGTGCTGCACAGCACCTTGCCTTTATGAGAATTAATCTAAAGGCGAGAGCTACACATAGCGGGCATCATCCTTGGTGGCACAATATGATACACCCGAAGATGATATCCGCCAGTTGTAGAGACTATTGCAAAGGATAATGATATTATTATTATTATATATTATTTTTATCCTACGATTAGCTATACCACAGATAATATAATACAATACTAGGAGCTATAGAATAATAAGCAACAATGAAATTAGAACATAAAACAAACAAAAGTTAATAAACAGACAGTCGCACAAAACTACCTTTTTACATACATTATGTATAAAATGTATCAAAAAATTTAAAGAATAGGTATACAAAAACTACTGGGAGTTAATTTAAACTTCTGTTTTCATTAGACAACATACCTACCTACATACATTGTTAAATAAGGATGTTTTAGTTTAGGGCAAGAAGTCACAGAGTGCCACACAGATATCTGTTAAATCGAAATGGTAAATTTATGACATCAAATCAGCACAAATACTTGAATTGCTGAACAAGCGTCCTGCAAACAAGGGGGGGAGGGGGTTCATCACGCTTGGCAAGTGGATTGGTGATCCAAGGAAACAGTTATGCTCTTCCAGGAGTGTCCTCAGGTGACGCTACTCTCCAGTTGCCACTTTATTTCAACAAAAGGTAGAAGTTGGGAAACAAATGTGATAAAAGTCAATTGAAAAATCCAGAAAAAAATGTGAATCGTCAATTATGCTTGCAATGTGATAAATAATGGGAAACTATAAAACCACATAGTTTTATCAGATTCACACAGGAGCTCGGGGAGTTACGATTTTACGCTACTGGTACCACCAGTAAAATAGTTTTCTCTTTCGCCGATGGCGTCGATGACGTAGGCTGGAGACACCCACATGACCATCGTGTCTCGGAAGAGCATGCCTTGTTTTCTTATACCATAGGAGATCGCAGTTAGAGGTGTTAAAAATACACCGATTGAAGCTGCTACCTTCCTCTGATAGGTTTTTTTACGCCGCGACATCCACGGGCCCATTCATTATAATCTGTTTTTTAACACTGACTTTACTCAACTTTCCGTAACTTAATATTAGAATGAAAACAAATATTAAGTAACAATTCTGCGTATAACCTTCTCTGATAGTGTTCATCAAAGTAAGTTGTCTACTAGTTTCGTCTCTCCATGAGACATCTTCCTCAAACATGCAGCCCTAAAAAAAAAAATCTAAGCAGAAAAGAGCATTCTGCTTTACAACCCAAGGACCGAGGGGTCGTCACCCCTCGAGTTGAAGCCGGGGCAAAGAGGCATAGCCTCGAGGCCTCCCTCCGTGCCCCCAACCAGGGCCGGAAAGAAGATCATGATGAGACATCTTCAGGACACCACAATACTCGACCTTGACATTGAGATTGGTCAGCACAGCAACGCCGACAGATTCCAGCTAGTTATGTTGCCTCTCCGAGCTCCTCGCGCCAAGTGAAGCATTGCCCGCAAAACCCCCCCTTCTTGCGGAGAGGCAACATCACTGGCGCGACTCTGTCGGTGTTGCTGTGCTGACCAATCTGAATGTCAAGGTCGATTATTTTGTTGTCCTGAAGATGTCTCGTCGAGAGACGAAACTAGTAGAGAACTTACTTTGATGAATACTATCAAGTACGCGGAATTGTTACTAAATATTTTTTCATTCTAATATTATGCAATGGATTTCCGCAAAGTAACGCCTGAATCTATTATTTATTTCCGTAACTTATTATTTAATAATTAAATAATTGCAATTGACCTTCAAACAATACAAAATATCAATGGCAACGTCCTACTATGTTTTGATATTGAAGAAGTTTAGTCTATAAATATGTTTTATTTTAAGCATTGTTGGTTCATCAAAAGCCTGTCAAAATGTTTATTTTATAAAATTAATATAGGTACCTACTTACCGGTGAGAACTCTGTGTCTAGTTAAGCCTAACATAGGCTTTAAGGCACTTCTAACAAAAATGTATCGTTGATTTTTTTTCTGAATAAATAATTCTAATTCCAATTCTTCAATGAAGTGTTTTTGAAAAAAAAAACAATCCTTCTATATGTCAAAGTTTATAAGGATGGATGTATGGATGGATATTTGTTCCTCTTTCACGCAAAAACTACTGGACGGGATGTGCTGAAATTTGGTATGGGTATAGTTTGGGACCTGGAATAACATATAGGGAATTTTTTTATCTTCATTAAACGCGGGCGAAGGCGCAAGCAGCAGCTAGTTTATCATCAAAACTGGATTGAGGGCACTATAGCGTACCTACCGATGTCAGGCCAAACGAAAATTATGCTAGGTATTTTTCGATCAGCCCTCCTAGCACGGGGATTTATCTCTAGGGTAGAATAGACAATAATGACCGATGTCATCGATCATCACTATACATTGCGTACATTATTGAAGTTGAAGGAATGAATTTCAAATAATTTACGCATTCGATGATCATCATCATCATCATCATCAGCCCATACACGTCCACAGCTGGACATAGGCCTCCCCCATACGACGACGTCACAAATAGCGGTCCTGAGCCGCCTCCATCCATCGACTCCCTGCGACCGCTACGATGTCGTCGGTCCATCGAGTGGATGGTCTCCCATGTAGGGGGGATTTGCCATAATCACCACGCTTGGCAGGCGGATTGGTGATCGCAGTGTTGGTGTTTAAAAATACTCAGAAGGAAGCTGCTGCCCTTCCTCTGGTAGGTTCCCTTAGTCGGCTTTCACGACATCCACGGGTTGAGTTGGATTCGATGATAAAGTGACTTAATTTTTCTCTATTCTACCCTAGACAACAATCCCCGTGCTACAAAGGCAGGAACGGCAAGGTATGTTCAACATGATATTTGGTTTTAACTGCAAGTCCACTTGTGAATGAATCATAACTAATATTATAAATGCGAAAGTGTTTTTGTTTGTTTGTTTGTCCCCTAACTAAGCAACCTATCGACTTGATTTTTGCCATAGACTTGGCTGAAAGGATGGAGAGTAAATAGGCTACTTTTTGTCCCATCAAATTCTCATGGGAGATTTAGGTACGGGAAAAAGACCTTCTCTAGTAATGTGAAATTAGAATTTAACGCGGCTGAAACCGCGGGGAACGGCTAGTAAATAAATAAATGACAGTGGAGCCTTTTTAGTATTCTAGAACTATTTGCTATCTTAAAAACAAGCCTCATTCACAGCAATCTTTGTTGAACTATAATAAAAACTTTACATAAAACGTATTTTGAATATAAATTTCAGCAAGCTGCTAGCACTCGGTTTCTCTCGCTGTTTTCTAGAAATTTGCCAGATACTTGTTCAGAATTCTTGTATACTTATGTTGGTCTTGCGCCTAACCTCTCCCGTGTCAGTCTGCCGATACAGGATCCGTTTTACTGGATCCGTTTATTTTCCCGTGATGCTGTATGTAGTTGTAGGAGCGAGTTCACACACCTGACAGTATTCCGGATCCAGTAAACTATTGTTACCGGACAGTTTTTTACGGATTTTCATCTACTGGAAACAATAGTTTACTGGATCCGGAATACTGTCAGGTGTGTGAACTCGCTCCTACAACTACATACTCCATCACGGGAAAATAAACGGATCCAGTAAAACAGATGATGTGTGAATGAGCCCTGAGGGAAAGGAGAGTGCACCTGTGTTTGCGCACACACTTATGCACTATAATAAGTCCTGCGCACCTGGCTAGTCTCCGTTGAGACTTGCCGCCGTGGTCGAAATTCGGCAAGTAGGGGCATCATTTTTGCGTTACCTATCCTTACTTGACATACATACATAATGAAAGTAAAGTAAAGTACACAGTATGAACCAAAGTCGCTTCCCGCCGTCTGTCTGTCTGTCCATATGTATGCTTAGATCTTTAAAACTACGCAACGGATTGTGATACGGTTTTTTTTTATAGATAGTGATTGAAGAGGAAGGTTTATACATACAAATGTATAATTTAGCATCTGCTTTGCACCCGTGCGAAGCCGGGGTGGGTCGCAAGCCATACTAATATTACCTATAAATGCGAAAGTGTGTTTGTTTGTCCTTCTTTCACGCCCTAACTAAACTATTTATTACCGTCTGCCCCCACAAACTCGGTAACTCTTATGGCTATCGGCCCCCACGAGATCCAAATGGTGGCAGATAGGAATACATTATTAGCGTCTGCCACACAACCAATCGATTTGAGTTTTGGCAAAGGATGGAGAGTAATATAGGCAATTTTTTGTCCTGCTAAAACATCAAACCATGGGAGATTTACGGCATACACGGCTTACGAATTTTACGCGGGCGAATCCGCCGGGAACAACTAGTGAATAAATAAATAATGCTGGACTATCCATACAACATAAGTTTAACTTTTAGAGCTCCTTAAATAATTTTAACTGAAATTATGAACTGACCTTTTGACGACGCATATAGCGCGGCGGGCGAATGCTTACGATGCAGCAGGAGGTTGCGGGTTTGATTCCCGCCTTTTTTGTACGATCCGCTACTATTTGTTTCGGGTGTTCTAGGTATAATAAAGAAATATATACCTGTGTAAAGTTTTCTATTACGTATCAGTCATCTAGTACCCATAACACAAGCTCGGCTTAGCTTGGGACTAGATGATGCTGTGTGGATTGTCCAGCATTATTTATTTTTATTTATTTACTTATGTATACACAGACGACCTCGGTGGAGCAGAGCGCGAAGGCCTGTGTGTGATGCTGGAGGTGGCGGGTTCGATGCTCGCTATGGGAGTTATGTTTGTACGATCTGCAAACATTTATCTATTACAATGTGCAATCCAAATAAATATTGTATTGGCATGGATCAGTTGAACTAACTCTAGATTGTTTACAATAGTCTGCAGCTAAACAGTTTAAATTGTAAATACGTGTTCTTATTTGTTTCCATTTATTTTTATTGCAAACGTCACTTTCCATCAGGTGAGATTGTGGTCTAAAAAACTTTATTGCTTCAGTAGGTATACTGACAGCACGTACAAACAAACATACATACATTAAAATTATTGCAAAAATGTGAAATTGCTACTCCACACATTTCTAAAAACTGCAACGTTTGCAAGAATTTTGCTCCATGTCAGTACGTGCTCTACTTTTTACCCGACTACCAACGGAAGAGTGTTTTACCTATTATATGAAGTTATATAATATAATAAGTAATATTATATAATATAATATTTTTTGAGTTTATTACATACATTGGGTGAGTTGCAATGAAACCATCCGCGATTAGAATCCGCGAAAGGAATTACTATAATATAAATTTTAAGTAACACTGTCTATCTGTCTGTCTGTTACCTTTTAACGCCTAAACGGCTGAACGGATCTTAATTAAATTTGGCAGGGAAGTAGATGGTATCCCGGGGACAGACATAGGGTACGTGAAAAGCGCGTACAAGGCGCGGGCAGCAGTATTAATATAAAGCTAAATAGAACATTGAATTTCTTACATACTATTGCAAAAGAACTATTTCCATTTCAAACTCGGAAATTTGCTGAGACAAGGTTCCATCAGTTTTGATGACAAGTATATTGTATAGGTATGAAATGTGAAGTCATTATTTTGATTGTTATAAAAAACTAATTTTATTTACACTGCTTTTTAAGTTATTGGTGAAGATAAATAAATAATAATAATAAATATTGTTGGACAATCCACACAGCATCATCTATCCCCAAGCTAAGTAGAACTTGAGTTATACATATATGTATAGTATAAAATTTGACTTGTCTAAGTTCTTATTTTGTAAGCTTAGGCTTACAGAAATGAAGTTAAAGTTTTCTTTAGAGAAATAAAGTTATTGATTCTGATTCTATGGGTACTAGATGACTGATATCGCACCTATAGAATAGAAGTGACCCATTTATGAAACATGATTTTTGGGAAATGGGATAAACTGTTTTTTTTTTTAGGATTGCGTTATTCTTACGTAATTGTATCATGTGGCACAATTATAAAAAGAATTTTCTATATTTTTAAAAACGTACGATATATTGGAGTGTTAATATTAAAGATTATTTATCGGGTAGGTATTAACTGGGTGTGGGGTCGCAGCGTACGAATATCGACCCCTCCAACTCAATCCGTGGATGTCGTAAGAGCCGACTAAGGGAACCTACCAGAGGAAGGGCAGCAGCTTCCTTTTAGTATTTTTCAATACTGCGATTACCAATCCGCCTGACAAGCGTGGTGATTATGGCAAAACCCCTCCTACATTCCCATGTTGAGTAGATGGTCCGCCGATGGTACATGAGAGACCATCCACTCAATGGACAGACGACACCGTAGCGGTTGCAGGGAGTCGATGGATGGAGGCGGCTCGGGACCGCTATTTGTGGCGTAGTATGGGGGAGGCTTATGTCCAACAGTGGACGTGTATGGGCTGATATGATGATTATTACCTATTTATCGCGTAGGTACCTTTTGTTAAATATTTTCCGTAAGGTAGGGGAAAATTTCACAAAAGGTACGCGATAAATAGGTACCCGATAAATAAATCGTTAATAAGTTTACCTGCCAATTGCGAAAGTTTAAAAAAAAAATGGAGTTTTATCCATATTTTTAGCTTATTACTGATTAAAAATATATTAAATTTATTACCACTTCAATAAAAACTTCCAAACTTGAAAAGAGAAATGAGGGTGAAACAGCGGAGAACAGCTAGTCGAACATAATTTCTGGTTACAGAGAATGGATCCTGAAGCCGTCCTGGCGCAGGCCGCCTCACACCTGAAGGAGATCGAGACAGCTTCTGCACCCGGACTGTCGGACATACAGAAGTTTTATAGTAATTCCATCGGTGAGGATTCATTTTTAAACATATGGCGTGTTTTAAAAAAAACGATAAACCGACTTCAAATTCCCTTACTTTTCCACTGTTTTTAAGTTTTGCGGGATAAATAATAACCCCCTAGGGATATTTTTTATTTTTTACCTTGTGATGATTTTCTATACAATAGTGAAAGAATTTTCAAAATCGGCACATAATTGGTGGAAATATAGCGAAAAATAAATATTTAAAAAAAAACAAACAGACGAATTGAGAATCTCCTTTTTTGAAGTCGGTAAAAATAAATTATTGTATTTTGGACTACCAACGATCCATAATTAGTAATTTTTATGCTAAAGATTTCTTATATAAGGTAATTCTTATGGTAGGTACTTAAATTAAATTTTATGTATGTCAAGTTTTTGTTTTTACCGATTCTCTACTTTTTATAGGCTATAGGAATTAAAGTTGGGCTGGAGATCGACTTTGGTAATTACTTACCTAACTTTGTTTTTAATAGATCCTGAAACTCTGCTACCCAATTAAAAAAATGCTATATAACAAAGCTAAAAACAAATCTATAGTAATTTAATCATTTATAGTATAAAAAGGTATACCCCGTGAAAAATATGAGAAATACCGATAAATATTTACCTATCTGACATAACCTAACCTAATCTAAGAAGGCAGAGACAACGGAAAGCTCCCTGACTCGTCCAATGTCTTAGCCTTACCCACAGGGGCAGTTTTTTTATAGACCTTCGTTTGACTTCATTCTCACCAGATGGAAAGTGACGATGTGGCCGACGACGGTGTGTCAAAGTTTAGAAGACACCTATTCACTTTGTTAGTTATCGTATACCTTTAAATATACCTCTACTTTATATATATACCTCTACTTAGGTATATGTAAAATATTCTATCAGTGAAATATAATAACATTTTGTCCAAAGGTTGCCTGAAAGAAATCGCTTCTTAGCGATAAGGCCGCCCATTTTACTTGTTCATGTTAATGTCTATGTCTTTAATTTAACTTTGTGGTGTCCAATAAAGAGTTTTGTATTGTATTGTATATATATTTAGTATTTTCAGTTTTTGTGACGGGCGGGTCAGGATTTATTGGAAAACAGCTGTTGGAAAAACTCTTCAGGTATCTAATTTGTTTAATTTTTTTTTTCATCCTTACCCTAACTCCACCAAACGAGGGGGATTACCCTAATCACCAATACACTGAAATTTGCTGCCCTTTCTCGAGTAGGTTCCCTAAGTCGGCTCTTACGACGAGCGTGAGTTGGCGAGGTAGATTTTTGACACCGCGACCGCCTTGTTTGTAATTAAAATAAATTTATCTACTTTTATTTTCAATTTACTGGATTATCACCATTGTTTACTAACAATGGTGATAATTCTAGGCTGTAAAATCTGCCCTTAATTATAGATTAAGATGAATGTTTTCACAGGTCATGCAACATCCAGAAGATCTTCATGCTGCTTCGTGCTAAGAAGAAGAAGACCGTTCAAGAAAGGTTGATGGAGATACTGAAAGACCCAGTAAGTCTTAACTGAATTTTATCGGCAATACAGCTAAGATCATTGAACTTTGTATTGCTTTCAAAGGAAATTGTGGTCGCAGCAAGTCAAGATTTTTTAAACTGTCTTCAAGCGGATTTTTCTTCTAAACGTAAGTCTTACTGTCTTGATCTGTTTGATCTGCGTGATGTACTTTTAATTCTAAGTACATGGTGGCACAAAAGTAATGGCATGATGTGAATGGCCTTTAACTTTAGCAAATGACGTCGAAAGTCACTGTGCTTTGATTTATGTCTTGTGGACAGATGGGGAATGCTATGCTATGCTATGGTAGGTTCTCTTAAACGACTCTTACCATATCCACGCGTTTAGTTGGAGCGGTCGATTGCTACGAAGCGACCATACAGCGAGTACATACAAATGGTATATTAAAAAAAAAATATTTGAGGACTAGGAGGTGCTTATCTTTACAAGGTTTATTTATTATACTTTCCCAAAGACGAGAAACTTCTCTATTGTTCGCGTTTAATAGGAAGGTGAATAACATGAGAATAACACACAACGATAATATGAGTTCGTTTCTGCGCGCCTTAATTTCGTTTTACCCTTTTACCAACACTCCAAGATGTAAAATTTTTGGTGTATGTGAAAGTGGCAAGTGTTGCCATTGGTGCTTTCAGTAAACTTTCCATTTAATAAGTAGACTTCTCGTCACGGTTTTATAGCGCTGGGCGAAAGTAGAGGAGGGTTCTGCGCATGTGTAAAACGGTGTAAAAATCTAAAAAATCTACTTCTGCGCATCAAGGTCAGCACTATTAAACCGTGTCACGACCTGTACATATATGTTCTCCATTTTTTGTTTGAACGTGTTGTTTCTATGGGATAGTTTAAAGGTGATTTTTATTCTATGGGAACTGATTTAAGAAAGTAACATTTTGATTTCAGGCCTAGAATTACCTGTACGCAAAATTTCAGCCCGATCAAAAACAAACTTTCGCTTTGATTTCTAATATTAGTGTGATTGGTCATAATTTATCAGTTTTTGGTAAGTTTTCATTCATAAATATGTATCTTTTTTGACATAAAATATCTTGAATTAGGATAAAGTATGTTTTTTACCAATCGTTTCAGGTTTTTGATGCAGTCAGAAAGCTGAAGCCAGATTTTGCAGGCAAAATACAAACAGTCGAAGGAGACGTGTCAGAGCTGAGTCTAGGCATCTCGGAGCAGGATTGGAATATTATGACTGAAGAGGTAACAATTTTTAGCACTTTCACTGCCCAGCCTCACTAGTTCTGCCCGGGGTTTCACACGCGTATTATCGGTATAATAAGTGGCGTAGGTATAATCTAAGTTAGGCTATGTTGTAAACGTACCGCAATTGCTATTCAGTAAATTTGGCTTTATATTATAAGAAGGTTATAGGTTACTAGCTGTTGCCCGCGCCTTCGCCCGCGTTTTATCGGGATAGAAACCCCATATTTTATTTCAGATCCCGAACTATACGCATTCCCCAAACAGTTCAGTAGTTTTTGCGTGAAAGAGGAACAAACATTCACATACATTAATTTTCATAAACTTTTACATTTATAGTATTAGTATATAAGTTAGTCGTTTATTTATAGACGATATCTGGGGCGTATTAGCCAAACTCAGTAGGTACGAGGGGCGTTCAATGTATTCTCGGTATCGAAGTGATATACTAATGATGTTACTGGTGATGAAACGTGGGTTCATCACCCTGAGAGCAAGCAAGAGTCTATGCAGTGGCATAGAAAAGGAACAGACCCACCGAAGAAGTTCAAAGTCACCCCGTCCGCAGGAAAGCTCATGGCCACAGTGTTTTGGGATTCTAAGGGAATCTTGCTAATCGAGTACACAAAAAAAGGTCAAAGTATTACTGGTGCATCTTACGCAAACACCCTGCGTAATTTAAAGGCGGCAATAAAAGAAAAAAGACGTGGAAAATTGACTGCAGGTGTCTTGCTGCTTCACGACAACGCGCCGGTTCACAAGGCGCGTATTACCAAGGCTGCTGTGCGGGAGTGCGGATTTGAAGAAATCAATCATCCACCCTACAGCCCGGACATAGCCCCCAGTGATTACTTTCTATTCCCTAATCTTAAAAAAGTCCTTCGTGGAAAGCATTTTTCCGACGATGAAGAGTTGAAGGCAGCAATAACTGAACATTTTTCAGGCCAGGAAGAAAAATATTCTTTAGAGGGAATTGAAAAGGTACT
This sequence comes from Eupithecia insigniata, assembly GCA_947859395.1. Lineage (NCBI taxonomy): Eukaryota > Metazoa > Arthropoda > Insecta > Lepidoptera > Geometridae > Eupithecia > Eupithecia insigniata. The sequence continues at coordinate 1,027,786 of OX402023.1, read as the reverse complement.
TTCCCGAACAAATAAGTGTATTGAGATTCTAGGAGACTACATTGAAAAATAAATTTTATTCAGAATTTTTTGCTTATTCTTTCATACCAATACCGAGAATACATTAAACTCCCCTCGTATGCACATAACATACCTAATGAGGGCATTTGCGCGAGTGACTATTTTGCGAAGTCGACAAATTCGCGTAATAATCTGATGCGATTAAAATTGATGTTTTTACCTCGTAATTTTTTCAGTAGAACATTTGAAAATTATCATCATCATCATCAGCCCGTACACGTCCACTGCTGAACATAGGCCTCCCCCAAACGACGAAAATTATAAACATTTCTAATTCTCACACACTGTTATATAACAGTCAGAGTTAAAGTCATTATAATTAGACAGTATTGAAAACTGAAATCAGAGGGCAAAGAAAAAAAAAACGAAAGAATCAGCGATATTGCATACAACAAAAATATCTTATTTTATGTCGGTTAAAAATCATAGTATCTTTAAAAACAGAAGTCGTAGAGATTTGCGAATTTTATAATTAATTTAGTTTTTTTCTTCTTTCTTTTAATATAATCCAACTTTTCTAAAACTTGTCAAACTTGTCAACCATGGCGGAAGGAAGATCGCGTGCTCCCCAAAAAAGATACAATAATGTCGTAAACACTCACAACTCGAAACTCCAAGGGGAGCAAATGCGTAGGTCCATGCAATCCCACGCATTTGCTCCCCTTGGAATCGAGACCCTAGGTCCGTGGGATACCGAGACTCTCCGGGTTTTCAAAAAAATATATGACCTGACAGCTGGTGAGTACCTGGCGCAGCGCATTAGCATTGCCATACAGCGAAGCAATGCAGCCAGCGTCTTGGGGACGCTTCCGACTGGTATAGGTAGGCCCAGTTGAGCTAACTGTAGATTGTTTGCAACAGTCTGCAGTTAGCTCAATTGTTTCAATTGCAAATACTAGTTCTTATTTGTTTCTGTTATTTGATTTGATAAAACAAACATTTTTTCTGGAATTTCGTAGGACGTGCTACGACGCTACGTCAGATCGGCGTAGCATACAAAAGACTTCAACGCGCCCCTACCGTTTTACAACAAACCAAATATCAAAAATTTATTTATCGGGTTTTTATCCCGTACCTTATGTTAAATTTTCCCCTCCCCATTTGTTACAGCGATCGTGGTCGCCCCGTGACCACGATCGCTCTAACGCGATGGTAACGTAGGGGAAAACCATGTTTATTTAAAATCTAAAACATAACGTCTGCTTTATATTCTGTTTGTTTACTGTACAAAGTATCAAGGCTTATTTTAAAGTATTTATTGAATAGCGACGATTAGCGGCGATTTATTGTACAGTTTAGAGCAAAATTTGGATTTTTTCTTTCTATCGAGAAAAGTTTATGAAATCTTGTTTTCGAAACACAATGACATTATAGATAGAGTAAGTCCTGAACTTACCATATATACATTGCAAAGTTAAATATAATAAGTAAATATAATAATATGTATGTATGTATGTACCATATCAATCAAAAGCAAATCCCCCCCTACATGGGAGACCATATCCACTCGATGGACCGACGACATCGTAGCGGTCGCAGGAAGTCGATGGATGGAGGCGGCTCAGGACCGCTATTTGTGGCGTCGTACGGGGGAGGCCTATGTACAGCAGTGGACGTGTATGGGCTGATGATGATGATGATGATGATGACGTACCATAATGGACAACGATAATAACATCCGGTGAAGTTGAAAATAAGCAATTTGAGGTACGACTAGAATATGTTCTTCACGTTTCTCTTTAAAATTAGATTTCAACTTTCATTTCATTCAATATTTCTAATTCCAGGTAGAGATAATATTCCACGTGGCTGCTACCACGAGGTTCGATGAGAATCTGCAGGACGCAACCTTCATCAACGTACGGGGTACCAGGGAAGCGTTGGCACTCGCACAGGGTTGCAGACAACTCAAGTATGTCGAGTTTTGAATTGACAATTTGGTAACAAAAAACTGAATCTCTTGTTGGCGCTGCGATGGCCTGGCACTCAAGCACTACTTACTAAAGATATGAATCCTGATTTCAAGTTAGAGTTATTAAAAATTGTAATGCGCGCTATTTCTCATGTTATAGCTTATTTCATAACGATTCCAACGATATTATTAGTAGGTATAACACTTAAACAGGGCCCATAAAAAAAAGGAAAATTATAGTATAGTTTTTTCGCACGTGCGTTATCGCGCGGGACCCGCAAAAGGTGCGTTTACAGATGTGCCATTTTTGGCAACATCCGTACCAACAACAGCCGTAACGGAAAGTGTGTTCGCGCAGCGGGTGAAGGCCTGCGACTTAGGAGGTTGCGGGTTCAATTCCCGCCTCAGGACAAATGTTTGTACTCAGGACAATATTTGTTAAGGGTGCTCTGGTTGTTTTCTATGTATAATAATAAAATATCTATCTATGTAATATATTGTATTAAGTTTATTAGTTACCTAGTACCCATAACACAAGCTCTACTTACTTGGGGGCTAGGTGATGATGTGTGCTTTGTAGTTATTCATAGTTATTTATTTATTTTTTAAGTGGTTGAATGCAAGCGAAGCCAAGTACATCTACCCTGTTTCTCAGATCATTTGTCCACGTTTCCACTGCATACTCGCACGCTACCAGTTCTCGTGAAGGTACGCGTCTACTGGAGCAGTTCCACCGCAGCCCTGTACCTCCGCAGACCTTGCTCCAAATGGCAGAGACGGTAGAACGAAGCATCCTGGCTGATATCACAAGGGAGTACGTTTGATTCTGTCAACCAGGATCCCCCAGCTTTATCCCCTGGGGTATCCTGATGAACTCATTACACATAAGCAGCTAAGACAACAGACTTTGGAACAAAACCTGACTGGATTGGAACCTTCCTTGCGTAGTGGTCGCGGAACCGTGGCGGTCGTAGAGTCGTGGCGGCCGCGGAGTTGTGGCTGTCGTGGCGTAAGAGTCGACCCCTTAGACCGTGGATGTTGTAACAGCCGACTAAGGGAACCTACCAGAGAAAGGGCAGCATCTTTCGTTTGAGTATTTTTGACCTATGTTGCGATCACCAAGCAGCCTGCTAAACGTGGTGATGCAATACTTCTTGGTTTGGGGGAGGATGCATCTTCGATGTAGGTGAGGTATGTGTACGCTACCCCAAATTTTTCCGTGGGAGTCGTTAGAGGTGGAGGATATCCACCAGGGGCTTGCAGCGATTCCTGCAGAACAGACTCAATGCCAAATCGCAATCGCTAAACCGCTGGCCAACTCTTGCGATAATGCCTAAAACCCTAAGCATTGCCCTTTCGGGAGGTCATTCAAGAGGCATGATCTAAGAAAACAAGGTCTGCTCCTCCGGGAGTGACACAAGGTGACGACACTGTGCAGTTGCCACTTTATTTCAACAAAACGAAGAAGTTGGGAAACAAATGTGATATAGGTCAATTGAAAAAAATTTCAATCGTCAATTATTTTTGGAAAATCAGTCATAACAGCGTTAGTTAAACACGAGTCAATAAATAGTTGGTAAATACAAAACTATATAGTTGTATCAGATTTATACATGTTATAGGAACTCGAGGAGTTACGATTTTACTCTACTAGTAACACCAGAAAACCAGATTCGTCTTCTCATTCGCCGATGAAAAAGTGTGACGTTCACAATAGGAATACAAGAAACAAGAACAAATTACACATCCCAGCAGCAGATTACGAAAAGTAGGGAAATCATTTATGGGCACTTGCGTGCGCTTCTGTAATAAGCTTCCATCTGAAGCAACTGAACTCGCTATTCGTAAATTTAAACAGTACATTAAACAAAATCTTATCAGGAAGGCCTTTTACTCCATAGATGATTACATCAATGATGTTAATGCTTGGCCAGATGTCGCTCCGTTCCGCACTGTCAGTAGTATGTAAGAAATCCAATGTTCTGTTTAGCTTTAAAGAAATATTGACATGTATCTAAATTGCATTAAATTTAGATTTAGATAGGCAAAATAAACATGTATTAGACACATAAGTGATATTATAATGTGCTAGTGGTTTCTTTTTCACTTCTTCCACTAGAGGACAAAAAATTTAAGTGAAGAGAATATCAATAACACCTTATTTCGTCTTTGATAATAATAACTATGTTTATAGTATAAAATTTGACTTGTCTAAGTGCTTATTTTGTAAGCCTAAAGAAATAAAGTTATTGATTCTGATTCTGATTCTGGTGGTGTCAATGACGTAGGGCATGTGTCACCCACGTGACCTTCGTGTCTCGGAGAACATTACTTACCTTGTTTTCTTATACCATATGGGGAGGCCTATGTGCCTATGGACCTATGTTTTTCAAATCGATTTTCGTTTGACCACAAGCTCACCTGTTTTTTAGATGAAAAAAGGATTAAGATTTATGTATTGCCATCATACATTTTACTTGACTTTGGTAGTGAAAGAAAGTAAGGTTCTGTAGTTAAAAAAAAAATTACCATAATCAATGTCAGGTATTTTAGACACAGCGTGTCCAAAATGGCTGAGATAAGATTGCGTTTGATTGAGGTAACAGTGTGTTTCCTACAGGTTCACCAAAGACTGGCCTAACACCTACACATTCACAAAAGCCGTGGCAGAGGAGCAGGTCAGGATCCTGGCTGCAGAGCTGCCCGTCTGCATTGTCAGACCTTCCATTGGTAAGCAGATCGAGTATACCATCATCAGCCTATGTTAGTGCACTGCTGGACATGGCCTCCCATAGTAAGCGCCACAGCTTACCTGTAGTCTTTCGCAGATTATTGCCCCTCCTGGCCATAGGGCGTTCTGCACTTCATTTGTCGAGTCGCGGTCTCCACTCAAAAATACAGATATTTATTGCGTTTTATTACACTATAGAGGCGTCATGGTTGCAGCAGACTGATTAAGTGAAATCTACGTGCCCCAGAATGTTACTACTTACTTATGTATCTATAAAAAAATTATATAGTATTATAATTATCACAGCTCTCAAAATTAGTAAGCTGAAGTGGCAGTGGGCAGGTCTTAAAGCTCGCACAGCTGATAACTGCTGGGGAGTAAAAGTTCTCGAGTGGCGGTCACGATGCTATGCGAAACGGAGTGTTGGAAGACTATCCACTCGATGGAACGACGATATCGTAGCGGTCGCAGGTAGTCGATGGATGGAGGCGGCTCAGGACTATTTGTGGCGTCGTATAACTATGTCCACCGGTGGACGTGTATGGGTTGATATGATGATAACAAAATTAAAATCCAAACTGTTACCGACCAAAAATAAATGATCGGAAATCGAATTACTGGTGTTTCGTTTCTTACTTTTTTTTTAAAAAGAAATAATTTTCTCTTGTGTTTTCAGTTATTTCATCGTACCGCGAGCCATGCCCTGCCTGGTTAGATATGAGCTGCTCTTTTTCTGCAAGTGGGGTAAGATATAAATTCCAAATCCTACCTGCAGAATAGTGAAATCCTGCCATCCTACTAATATTATAAATGTCAGAGTTTGTATGGATGTATAGATGTATGGATATTTGTTACTCTTTCACGCAAAAACTACTGAACCGATTAGGCTGAAATTGGGTATGGGTATAGTTTGGGACCTGGAATAACAGACAGGCATTTTATCCCGACAAAACGCGGGCAGCAGCCAGTCCATCATAATTAGGTAATTATGTATGATGGATTATGAAAGTAATCTTTTCAGTTGGTTAGTTTTTCATGCTTTTCCTTATCACACATAATGTCCACAGCTGAAAGTTTCAGCAGTGGACATTGTATCTGCTTTTTCCAGTTTTGCCCCCTGAAATCCAAGATAAATAGTAGATTCAGGCGTTACTTTGCGGAAATCCATTGCACAATATTAGAATCAAGAAATATTTAGTAACAATTCCGCGTATAACCTTCTCTGATAGTATTCATCAAAGTAAGTTGTCTACTAGTTTCGTCTCTCCACGAGACATCTTCAGGACACCACAATACTCGACGTTGACATTGAGATTGGTAAGCACAGCAACACCGACAGAGTCCCGCCAGTGATGTTGCCTCTCCGAGCTCCGCGCGCCAAGTACTTGGCGCGCGGAGCTCGGAGAGGCGGAATTGTTACTAAATATTTCTTCATTCTAATACCCTGAAATCCACCTAAGGAGGAAAACTGGAACTTAAAAAACAAAACATTTTTCCACCTTGAAGATCTCTTAAGAGGGAAAAATGGAATTGAAAAAAGTGTCTCCCCTCCCCCAAACAAGAGGTCTTGCCAAAAGAACAACGCGTTGCTATAATATTCACGAAGGCAGTATACATAGGTATTTAAATACACATAAGGAACCAGATGCTCTTCCTCTGTCGTTCTCATCCAATGTATACGCTTCTACAACAAAACTCCTAGCGAGTTGCAAAAACTTTCAATAAATAAATTCAAACAAATTGTCAAACATATTCTTTGTAAAAAGGCTTATTACAAAATATCAGACTATCTAAAGGATAAAAAAGCTTGCGACGGATTTTGCTCCTACTCGAAAAATAACACCTAACAGGCTCAAGGTTTCTTCGTCGCTTCTTTACTTTAGTCTACACACCGAAGCGACCGAAATCCAAATATCACTTCATTTCCATGACAGTGTTTAATTTTAACAATTTGACCTTTTCTATGTGTACATTTATTGTATTTACGGATATAAATAAACAATTTGACTTTTAACCTTTTCTGGTAGGTTTCCTTAGTCATCCATCCATCTCTTGCAGGCAACCTTAGGTTCTGTAAGATTTGAATGTTTGCCTTATTTTCAGTTCATAATCGGTTCAGGCCTGGGCCTCATCCATGTGATGAAAGCTGTCAAGAACACAGACATGAGTTTAGTTCCCGTGGACTATGTGAACAACGCGCTTGTAACAGCTGCCTGGGAAGTGGGAACAAGACAGAGAGATGGACCGAGGGAGACGGAGATATACAATGTTGTGACGTCAAGCGAGAATAACCTTCTTTGGGGTAAGTTATTAGAAATCTTGGAGCCTTTAAATTCAGAGTGAATAAGTTCCTTCTGGGAAAGAGTGCTCCATCTTAAGTGCTCATATACACGAGCGGCAAAGCGCCAAGCGCAGAGGTAACTATAGCCGTCGACGCGCCGACGGCAGCCGTCGACAATTGATGCCAGCCGTCGACACGCGCCGAAGGCAGCCGTCGACACGCGCCGAAGGCAGCCGACGAAAGGTGTCGACGGCTATAGTTTTCTTGCCGATCGTGTATATGAGCACTTAGGGCCACGTCACCACTTAGGTACTTAGGTGAGATATCAGTCAAACGCTGACCATCACTACGTAATTATCAAACAAAGTGTTCCGCCCGCGCCGCGTCTGTCTGTCTGTTCGTGATAAACGCAAAACCTTCAGAAATGATTATCAAGCGGTTTTCATTAATGTATAGAATGATTTATGAGGAAGGTTTTAGTATATAATTTGGCAAGGTTTAGTATAAATAGGTTGAAATATAACGATAACTGATGGAAGTGTCTGAAAAAATCAAGCAGCCTGGGCCTAGCTTCCATCGAAAACGCTGCCTAATTCCTTTGAGAATGCTTTTGCACCCGTGCGAAGTCGGATCGGGTTGCTAGTTACTAATAATAAATATAATAATCATAATCAGTAGTCGGTAGTGAGGTCACCTCAAACAGGTCTCATCTGAAAACCAGCGTTATTCGTCTCGTCTAGGCTTGAGGCGTATTTATCGTCACTGATAAAAGTCACAGGTATAGAAAATTGGCGGTATTTCACAGTGACAGAAACTAAATATATCTGTGACTGTCTCACAGGAAGTGCCAGTGTCACGAGTGCACGATATTATATCGTTGTTATTTTATTAGGTACCTACGCAATAAATGGCTTCAGCTAGATAATATCGCTTCTATATTATCTCTTTGATAATATCATAAAGTCAGAATGAGACACACCTAGTATTTTATACTTTGAAATTTGAAAAGTATACCGCAATGTAACAAAGTTGTTACATTGCGTTAAACACATACAATTCAAAACAACAAGAGGAATTTTCGTTACGTACCGGTACTATTGCTGCAATAAATATATCATTCGATCAGTAAAACAATGAATTTGTACGTGATTGGTAGAAATACTAGCTAGTATGTTGTCACTGGTATTTGTCACAGATATTTTGAAGTCGCAGTAACGTAAGTCACAGGTATCGGATTTTGCCTAGTATAACCCAAGACTAGTCTCGTCACGGCTTAATTAGCGCTCGGCAAAAGTGGAATGCGCAGGTGTAAAACGGTGTAAAAATCTAAAAATCGACTTCTGCACATCAAGGCATAAAGCAGGTAGCATAAAGCTGAGGTGGAGCCCTTTAGCCTTCATCGCTACAACGCAGAGCACACACTCGGTAGCCGACCTATCCACTACCTAGCTTGCCTACTTGCTTAGCTAGCTTATTTCTCAATTTGGTATTCAGTATGTAAGTTAGGTAGATACTATTTTATATTTTACTTCTTTATATTCTGTGCTGTATCTCTGTTAAGTCACCAAATTTGTATGTTACAGAAAATCTAGAAGAGTCCATTGTTAAGGTCGGAGAACAATTTCCGACCCCGCTAGCAATATGGAAGAGCTTTGTATACACCACTCCAAGCAGCCACATGCTTCTGTTGCTGAGTGTACTCATGCATTACATACCAGCTATGGTGTTGGATGGCGTGCTGACTGTACTTGGGAAAGAACGAAGGTAATAAGCTCCTTATGAAATACTTATAGCAAGACACTTTACGAGTCATACCTAAGTACAAAATATCCAGGCGTTTTCTAAAGATCTTAGTATACACGTACGTATATGTAGTATATACGTATGTATAGGTCGATCGGAAGAAGAAAATATTAAGTGGAGCTAGTATGAAGACCTGCAGAGCCATAACAGTAATTTTTACATTAAATATTTTTTTTTTTTCAAAGATTTACTTATAACATTACAGGTACCTACAACTTTGACTAAGCCGAGACAAAAATTTGCATAACACAAATAAATCACAATACAATGTTTACTTTAGTTTGACAACGCTCCTATACAGCAGCACTTTGACATACCTACCCTTTAATTTTATAATTTTATATTTCATTTTGAAAAATTATTCTTATTTGATTTTTGACCTCTCAAAAATGTGTTATTTTGTAAATTTGAAGCACGAAGTTTCATGTTTGTCTGTTTTTTCTTTGTACAATCCCATATGGTGTTTCCTATGTGAAAAGTTTGTGTGGATATTATAAGATAGTTAGAATTAACGACATCAAGTGTAAAATGTTTACCTACGGTGGAAATAAATAAATTCAAATACAAATAAAATACACATGTATAATAAATAACAGACACATTTGTGTTGTTTCAGATTCCTCAAACTATACAAAAAGGTGCACAAGCTTACAGCCTCTCTATCGTACTTCATGACGAGTCTTCACAACATGGACGACACGAACTTGACCAAACTGAAGCAAAAGCAGTCAGACATCGACAGGATTATCTTCAACTTCGACATGAAACCTATGGATTGGCAGGAATTCGTGAAACTCTGGTGTTTAGGAGTTAGGAAGTACGTTTTGAAGGACGGACTTAAATTTACTGACCGGGCTAGAAGAAATCAGTATTGGTATGGGTTTTTGAATTATGCTGTTTTGGGGTTTTATGTTTATTTATTTTGGATCGTTTTACGTTTTACTTGTAATATTTTTGGAAAACTTTTATATGCATAATTTTACGTTATGATAATTATGTAGTAGGTAAATAATAGATTTTAAAATAAGTTTTTTGATATAATAAGTATTATAATTAAATCATTTATAGGTAATAGGTAAATGTTTAAGGATATTTTTCATATCATTATATGTACATCATTTATAAAAGTTTTTAATAAACGTAGGTAATCTTAAGTTTTTTTTTAAAATACCAAGTACATAAGTAACATTTTTGTACTCAGTTTTGTGAGTCAAAATAACATACAAGAGAAAAGCAAGTGAGAAATGAAAGAAAACACAGTATAATTTACTAACAACATTTTATTAGAAAAATAGCAACTAAAAGAGATATATTACTACTGATATTTACACACATAAATTAATTTCCTGAAAATCTAAATCTACACCAGACTGCCCAGAATGCTGGCAGCATTGCCACGTTGAATGGCAATGATAATTCATTTACAGAAATTAAAACAATTTATTTTAATTCACCTTTGCCTCCCCAGTTCTTTGCATTCTTGCTCTGACAACATCCTCCGACACCGACCTCAAATCATAAGCCTGTCCGATCAACGCACAAAAATCAATGAACATAGTAGTCAAATTCAGGTACACATCACCAATCTCAGACGTCCTGTAGTCTTGAGGGAAAACGTGGTGGTAATTGTGAAACCCTTCCCCTAAAGTAAAAAAAGATACCGCCTTGTTCTGTACCGGTAGTATACTTTTATCGTAAGGCTTAGTACCCCATAGGTGAGCGACGCTGTTCACAGCAGAAGACACGTTTACTACCAGAGCCACACGTAGAAGGTTCACGAAATAGGCCACGGTTATGGCTTCGCCCCAAAGAAGGGGTATTAGTGTTGGTAGGATGAAGGCTGCTGAGCCTATGATCAGGACTGCGTGCCTGAAAAAATAAAGAAATGATATTCAAACTAATATTATAAAGGTGAATATCTGTAACATTGCAATTTGTCAGAACTTATTGACTATATGACACACACAATATTTACTCATTTAGGATATTGCAATGGGAGACGGCTAGATACTTTATTCAATAATATGGTTTAAACAGCATGTTAAATAAAATTCTCGCTTTGCATTCACAATACATATCTGCCGAACACTGCAGCTTATTTCACTTCTCTCTGCGATTAACTGCAGAGCGAGTGTGACCCGAGAGTCTCTGGGTTTTATGTCTGCGGAGGGTCCTAAAGAACTCTGACCCGGCCACATGGATAGTCTATACCAGCCCGTTATTCAGCTCGTCTACTCTTGATTTCAAAGCGGGTTTGCAGCTCCAACTGAAAGATTTCAGGATTTTGGACATGATTTGGGCGCAAAGTAGACTTTAGACGAGAACGTTCTAGCTTAACATTGATATTCAATGACGCTCATACCATGCGGTGATCGTTGCAGTTTTTCACCCTGTTGATCACAGAAACGCCATTGAATATGTGCCTGTGGGTCGTCATGATAACCGGTGCATTCCGAATTACGCTAAAATCAATATCATCGCGCGATTTGCGATATCAACGACCATGCTACAAACTGAAATCTCTGTGAGCGTGCTGTCAAATCTGACAATTGGGTTTGTTTACTAACGGTTTTTTCTTTGGTTTTTTTCAACAAAACGTTCGTTTGCAAATTTTTACAAAGAAATGGAAATAAATATAGAAGACCAAATCAACGGTCGGAGCATAACTTTGATGCTCTCTTTTTGTATTGAAATGAGATATTGACATTGACACCACGACACGGACACGTGACCGTGAGCGCGCTACTAAGTGTTCCGAATTAATGTTAGCACTCAACTGTCAATATCGTGATATCTAATTTGGAACGCAAAATATTTTTGTGATCGCTTATCTCACGGACACCTCCATTTTCTGGACGACCGCTTCTTGGAAAAATAGTTCATCGCGAAGAGTCCTTCCTTCTCCATGAAGTTGGCCGATCGCTGTCCCTAATTACTAATTCAGTTCTGTTTTTATTACTAATTCTGAGAGATATGTCGGTGACTTTGTTTCCTCTACGGATTTCCGTATTCATATTCACACTGCCATATGCATATTAATGAATTCATAAGATTTCATACATCTTAAAATTATTCTTAAAGTATGGACTACCAAAACCAGTCTTTCCATATTAATGAATATTTACAATTCAAATTATTATTGATTGGGTATAAAATTACAAATCACATAGAATATTCTACTTCCTATAAATGTCAAAGGATGGATGTATGTACGTTGCAAAAACTTCTGAACTGATTGAGCTGAAGTTTGGTATGCGTATAGTTTAGGATCTAAATTATGATACGGGTTAATTTTTATCCCGATAAAACGCGGGTGAAGGTGCGGGCAGCAGGCAGTTAAAAATAAAGAAAATCATGTCAAACATAATCATGCCGGAAATCTCGTGGGTAAAAGCTATACCTGGGTTTAGAATCCATGATATTTTATGTTAACAAAGACATTTATTATATTTAACAACAATAATAGAAAACAGCATGGTAATAAAAAAAAACAAAATCAACAACGCATAATCGCACACGCCTCGTTTGAAAATGGACGGTAGACGAATAAAATCACTCCATATTATAAAACTAGGAACTCGCCCCGGCTTCGCACGATTATTAGAGCATTATGCCTGCATCTTTTATCGGTCTTAGGATCGCATCAGCGTGATGCCTTGAATATTTCAATTAGATTTAAATGTATAATCTAAAATGTAAATCTGTATAATGGTCTACTAATTGAAGTATTTTACGAGAAATAGTGCAAAGCTAAGTTTCCAGACGGCTTGACTTTTTCCGAGACTTCTTACACGACTTATATTATTTGTCAAGGTTTTTGCCGCCTGGAAGCCTTCATCGAAAATGCTGCCCTTTGAGATATAACAAAACAATGCATGGTGGGATGGGGGATAAAAAATTCCACGATGGCATATACATATCTATTTAGTTTTTCTCCTATCTTTATGCTAAACATAGTCCAAGCGGGCGTAGCCGCAGGTGGGTGAGCTAGTTATGTGAAATGAAAGTGTCATAAATAATATTTGTTTAACTTTTACAATGTGCTCCAAACATACCAGTGTTGTATACAATACAATATTTTCCACCAATACTTCTTTGGCTTTGAAATCCCTTTGTTTACATAAAATATATACGATTCTAGAACCCGAGTATAGTAACATTAAGATATAAAAAGAAAGTACTTCTGTTGGAAGCTCAACACAGGGTTCGCGTAGAGTTCAGTCAGGTCGAGTGCCTTCCCCTTGGCGGCTGCCTCAGGGTGCTTCCTCACCATCAGCCAGCCGATGTGGCTGAAGAAGAACCCTTGACGAGAGTTGTGGGGGTCGGCATCCGTGTCTGTATACTGTATGATAAAATTTAGAAAATTAAATAAGGGTTTTCTCGAGAAGAAAACCTTCTGTTATTTTAAAGTGTTTATTTTTAGTTTGCAACGTAATTTTTAATTTATTTATATCTATTTATCCTATAAGGACGACAATATTATTATATTATATTGGACAATATTAGTATTATTAACATGCATTTTAACAACTAAAAATAAATACTTTAAAATAAGATAGAAGGGGTTTTCTCGACTTCGCTTACTGCCAGTTATCTTGTGCAATAGTTCTGTACAGGACAACTGAGACAATTTTGTCTTAGTTGCTTCTGTGCACAATACTACTGGGTCTACAGTTGTCTCAGTTGTTCTTTGCACAAGACTACTTGGTCTAAAGTTGTCTCAGTTGTTCTGTTCACAAGACTACTGGGTCTAAAGTTGTCTCAGTTGTTCTGTGCACAAGACTACTGGGTTTAAAGTTGTCTCAGTTGTTCTGTGCACAAGACTACTGGGTCTAAAGTTGTCTCAGTTGTTCTGTGCACAAGACTACTGGGTCTAAAGTTGTCTCAGTTGTTCTGTGCACAAGACTACTGGGTCTAAAGTTGTCTCAGTTGTTCTGTGCATAAGACTACTAGGTCTAAAGTTGTCTCAGTTGTTCTGTGCACCAAATTTCACTGTATCATATTTTTTGCATGTAATTATGCAATAAACATACATTATTTTTTATTGTAACTTTATGGTGGTTTTAGATTATATAATTTCCCTTTAATTTCTGAGTTATAATTTATAAAAGTTATTTGGCCAGCAAATAAGTGGTTCTCCTTATCGTATCCAATAATTCTATGTAATGTTTGTTTATTATAAATGTCAAAGTTCGTATGTATGGATGTCTATTCCTCTTTCACGCAAAAACTACTGAACTGATTGGGCTGATATGGTATGAACAAAATATATGCAATTTTTTATCCCGATAAAACGCAGGCGAAGGCGCGGACAGCAGCTAGTATTATATATATAGAATTATATTTTAAATCTACCTTATGATGCAAAGTATGATCCCTGATCCACGTAATCAGAGTATGTGTATTAGCAGTAGATTGTAGAAGCATCAGCACCGCCTCCAGCGGCCGCTTGGCCTTGTACGTCTTATGGGTCCACAGGCGGTGGGCGCCGGCGGTGATGCCGAAACCCGAGAGCACGTACATCAGAAGAGCTGAAATAAATACATACATAATATAAACAAAACTAAAAAATACTCAGTGCTTTATTTACTTTATACCTTACAGGACTCTTAGATAAGTCAAAAAATTAAAATTACATAGGAAAAACTGGGAAATAAAGTGATCACTTAAATTTTTTGTGCCAAAATTCTGTTCTGTCTAGATAGATATACAGAACAGGCCATGGTTAATATGGCCATGGGACATGTTATAGTTAAAAATAAGTTTGCGTGTGTGGGTGGACTTACTAAATACAATGGTGTACCACATAGCTGTAGTAACACCTAGGTACAATCCATATACAGCGGCTGAATGTAAATAGCTAAAGTAGAACACCATGTACCACACGATTTTGTACTTCCTTGGAGGTGGTTTCTCGAATCTCGCGCAACTGTCTTCGATAAATGATAAATCTTCTTTTAAATGTGGAGCCATTTCTGAAAAAAAAAACAAAGATTCAACCAAAGCAATTTTTGCAATTCAATCAAATTAGTATGTCAGTTTGTGGCGTTGTCGTATGGCTCCCCCATACGCCTTATGCATACGCCTATGTCCAACAGTGAACGTGTAAGGGCCAATATGATGATGAATTAAATTATACAATACTAGCTACCCGCCCGCGGCTACACCCGCGTGGACTAAGAAAAATATCCCACCATGCATTCTTTTGTTATATCTGAAAGGGTTTCGATCAAAGCTCCCACAATTACATACGCACACAAAAAATCTTGGATCAGGGGTCTGACTACGTTTGCTGTATATTTTTGGGGCCGCTGAATCATAATCCAAGGTCGTTCTCACGGGATGAGATTTAAATGTAAACTAATTCATAGTGGGCCATGTACTTCATTATCATCATCCGCATCATGACGTCATGACGTCACTGCTTCCTGGCCTCCAAATTCTTGTGTCACTCCACACGCTCCTGCGATCTCATCCAGGTAGTAATAGATAAATTTTACAAGAGAGCCAAAACCCTGTTAATCACTTCAAAAGCTTGCCCTAAGAAAAGTATATAGGAGACTGAACTAAATGTATGTTAGCTCAAAAATTGCGGTATATCATAGCTTCAGAGAGAAGAATCAGTTACTTCCCTTTTATCATAACTATTGTTTTGAAAGTTCCTACAAAAGAATGGCTGCTATACGTGGTGGCTCTCTAATTATAGTTAAAAATAGTCTTAAATGTAAAGAACGGAAAGATATTGTAAACCTCACTATCGAGAGGACTATTGAACTTTCATGTGTGGAACTGGAGCGGCATATCATAGTGTGTGTGTACCGCCCCCCCGATGCAAATCAGGTAGCTTTTGAAAGTACTATGGAAGAAGTTTTGCTGAAAGTATTTACATGTAAAAAGAATCTCATTTTTTGTGGCGACTTTAATATAGATATTCTAGCGAATCCCCTTGCCGATAGATTGCTTAATTTATTCAAATGCTTTAGTTTACAACATACTTTTATTGACCCAACTAGGGTTACCCTAACATCTGCCACTTGTTTAGATAATATTTACTGTAGTGAATCTCCAACCAGCAAAACATTAATCAAGCATTTCAAATCAGATCATTATGGTCAGAGTGTGAACTTTAGTTATAATTTCAATGATAGAAACAATGTTGAGGAATATACCTACAGGCCTAATACAGAGAGCCGTATTAAGAATTTTCAAAGTAAAGTGGAACTAGCAGTATCTAATATATCTTGTTCTGATGATCCTAATGTTCTATTTACCAATCTTTTTAATGTTATAAACAGAGAACACAGTGAAGTATTCAAACTTAAAACATGCACAGTTAGAGACAGGGTCGGGTTTACTGATTGGGCTACTCCCAGCATTTATAGAAGTAGGAATAGACTATACGATCTTTATGGTGCTAGAGAAGCTATGTTACATGATCCTGTGTTTCTCTTGTATGTAACCAACTACTTGAAAACATTTAAGAAAGTCTGCAACACAGCAAAGTGCCTATTCTTGAGGAAAAAAATTGTAAACTCATCTAATAAAATAAAAGCAACATGGAAACTAATAAATAACGAAACTAGTAAATCAAAGGCATGTAACAGAGAAATAAGGTTAAAAATTAATAATTCAATTCTTATACATGAAAAGGATATTGCCGATGCTTTACGCCGATATCCCTAAAGTTGTTACCCGGACTCTCCCTCCCCTTCGATGGCGGTTGAATTATTAGAATCATCTGTTGAAAAATTTAAAGAGGTCTTTATATTTACTCATGTAAATGCCAATTATATAGTCAAAACGTTTAAGTCTATTAACATCAAAAATACTGAGGATCTCTGGGGTATCTCAACCAAAGTACTAAGTTCAATTATAAAGGAAGTGGCTCCTTGTTTGGCCTTTATTTTCAATAGTTGTGTCGACGCAGGAGTTTTTCCTGATCTCATGAAATATAGTAAACTGGTTCCTCTTTTTAAATCTGGAAGTCACACTGATCCGGCCAACTACAGACCAATTTCAATACTTCCAGCAATAAGTAAACTATTTGAAAAAATTATTCTCACTCAGTTGTCCTCTCATTTCAACCTTAAAAGGCTACTCCATAAAAATCAATTTGGCTTCACCAAGGGTAGATCAACAACCGATGCTGGTACAGTTTTACTTAAGCATATATTGGATGCCTGGGATAAAGCAAAAAACGCTATTGGTATATTCTGTGACCTTTCTAAGGCTTTTGATTGTGTAGATCATGCTACATTAATTGGAAAATTGAAACACTATGGAATTCAAAACAGGGCACTGGACCTTATGCAATCATATTTATCTGATAGAGTTCAAAAAGTAGATATTGGTAAAGAAAGATCTAGGGGCTCAAAAATTGAATTGAATCCCGCAAGGATCAATATTAGGCCCTTTCTTATTTTTAGTATACGTCAATGATCTCCCCTTTTTAGCAAAAGATCTGTGTGATATAGTCTTATTTGCTGATGATACTTCACTGATTTTTAAAGTTGACAGAAATTAATGTAATTATGACGATGTAAATGATGCGCTTTCACACGTACTAGATTGGTTCACCACCAATAACCTCTTACTCAATGCTAAAAAAACCAAATGCATTAAATTCATGTTACCTAATGTAAGAGAATTTCCAACGAAGATAATGCTAAAGAATGAGATTGTTGACTTTGTAGACTCTACTGTTTTCTTAAGGTTACATATTGATCTCATCTCTCAATGGAAACCGCAAATTGATGCTCTCGCAGGCAGACTTAGTTCAGCAGCCTATGCAGTTCGAACAATTAGATATACAACCGATGAAGATACGGCTAGGTTAGTTTATTTCAGTTACTTTCATAGTATTATGTCTTATGGTATTTTGCTTTGGGGACAGGCGGCTGACATCCAGACTATCTTTGTTCTCCAGAAAAGAGCGGTACGCGCAATTTACAAATTAAAGCCACGCGACTCTTTGAGGGAATTATTTAAAGAAATAAATATTTTGACAGTAATATCGCAGTACATCTATGAAAATCTTATGAATACGCACAAAAAAAGAGATAGCTTTTTGAAAAAGTGTGATGTTCACAATAGAAATACAAGAAACAAGAACAAATTACACATCCCAGCATATAGATTACGAAAGGTAGGGAAATCATTTATGGGCAATTGCGTGCGCTTCTATAATAAGCTTCCATCTGAAGCAACTGAACTTCCTATTCGTAAATTTAAACAGTACATTAAACAAAATCTTATCAGGAAGGCCTTTTACTCCATAGATGATTACATCAGTATCTAAATTGCATTAAATTTATATTTATATAGGCAAAATAAACATGAATTAGACACATAAGTGATATTATAATATGCTAGTGGTTTCTTTTTCACTTCTTCCACTAGTGGACAAAAAATTTAAGTGAAGAGAATATCAATAACACCTTATTTCTTATTTGATAATAATAACTATGTTTATAGTATCAAATTTGACTTGTCTAAGTGCTTATTTTGTAAGCCTTAAGAAATAAAGTTATTGATTCTGATTCTGATTCAATAAATAATATTTAAAAATACACGTTTGGTAGCTACTTTTCCAGTTTTGTTTCTTTATTGATGGTCAAATAAAATAGATTTACAATTTCAAAAATTATTCTAAAACCTGGATATTTTTTGTATACATAGGGGTTACAAACCCCAAGAATATTAGTGGAAAATATTTAACGACATTGGTATCATCGAAGCCAAGCACAGAAGCTCGAAACAATTTTTGGTTTTGAAAGCAGTTATAATTAATTGATTTCTAGTTTGTTTTCGAATTCAAACCATTTTTTGCTACACGTGTGAGATTATGCATAGTTGAAGTTTATGTTTTAGTTGTTATTGATGTCTTTGTTGACGAAAATATCTTGGATTCTGAATTGGAGTAGGTAAGTAGGTCTCTAAAAATGAAGTAAAATAAAAAACAACAATTTACTTTAACATTATTAGAATTAAGAAAAACCTTGGAAACGCAAGTTTTAGCTTTTATGAGGTAGTTATTGTAAGGTAATGAATAAAATATTATTATTTTTCTACAAAAAAACAGCCAAAAGACAGAAGGCCAACAGAAGGTCCTCAAGTAGACGTAATATTATTGGAAACGTAAAATACTGCCAATATACATATGTATAAATAGATAAAAATTAAGGTTAAATTCATGCTGCATGCATGGAAGCTACTTGAATTGTACTGAGTTACTGGCTTTACGTTTGTAGATCAGGATGTTTTGTTCTGATTTGACAATTTGAAAACGTAGAATTGCACTGACAATAAAATTTTAAAACACAGTAAGGACCAAGATTACCACGTAAACGGGGTCAAACTGTTACTAAATTTTAATCTTGGCGATGTGACGTACTTGGTTTTCAAATTGTATTCTAATGTACTTTTGACAATCAACTTACTACGTTTTTAACACTCTCTATCATCGGAAATATCTGTATTTTTATGAATGTTACTTAAATGCGGATACTTGCGTGAATCCCTGTCATGAAAAAAGGGTAAAACGATAAAATATGTATTTCAGCTTAAAAGCGGAATAAAGGCAAATTCCATACAAAGTTGGAGAAGCCCGCTGAGTTACGATAGGAAAATCAAAATTGTTGCTATAAAATAAACTATGAAACTACCATTTTAGCAGAGAATCTAAGTTTACGTTAACATTAAAACAATCATAAGGTAAAGTTCCGAAAAGCCCATATGCCGTATCAACTTACTAGTTCCATATAAATAAAAATAAAGCGAAAACAGGCGTTTTCATATTTGTAATCAGGAGTCCAAAAAACGTATGTGTACCCGAGTCGATTCGGCATTGGGCCTATACCAATCATATTTCAAACTGAAATACAGATTTTATAATGTTTTCCATGACAAGGACAAAAAAGCCTTAAAAGTTGATTCACCCACTTAAGTCTAGTAAGTCCAAAAATGCAAGAAAACGTTTTTTCATAAAATGTCCCTTACTGCGTTTTGATTTTGGACGGCCAAGCGCCAGTCCTTATTCTTCCCGGTCCGGTCAGTGACAGGAACAGGCCGAGGGTTGTGTGTCCAGCCAGGTACCTAGAAGTTGGCGGGGAACGGCGACACGGTTCTGTCCCGCAGTGTTGATCAGTCGTAGCTTGGGTATTCGTTGTAGGCCAGGTGTTCCCAAGATTGGGAACACTTCAAACACTGGATTTAGTATTAAGCTATACCGAGTAGCTAGTACCTAGTACTTCAGAGGTACTGATTCGGTCTAACGTTTTATTCAAATTTAAAAAAGGTAGGTATTCGTTAATTCGAATTTAGCAATAAGAAGCGTGGTCCCGCCAAAAGGCTCAGAAATTAACTGTGCGCTAGACGTGTGTAACTCTTTAAAAAAATCAGTCACTCAGTGTTCCGAAACATTAGGGACAGCCGTTTTTACGATGTCGGTTTTAACGTCATGCGCGAGACCTTGAATCGCCATCAAGAGCCCTTGCTCGCAAGTCACTACCTTCACAGTAGTAAAGAGCAGTGAACGCCATTCGGCCAGAGCAGCGCACAGTAAGCCTGGTAAAAATGTAATTTTAGCGAGATTGGAACGATTGGATCTGGATCAGTGTCAAGTTCCGGATCTGTGAAATGTTGCATTTGGAACATCATATCAGAGAACTCCCTCTCTGATATGATGATGTAATAACGAATGATTTAGTGAGTCAAACAGAGAGAAAATTACAATCAAATAATAGAAACAAATTAAAACTAGATTTTACAATTACGTTATTACCGGTTTGAGCTTCCGGCGGGAGTTCTCTGATTGATGTTCCAAATGCAACATTTCACTGATCCGGAACTTGACACTGATCCAGATACAATTGTTCCAATCTCGCTAAAGATACATTTTTATCAGGCCTACTGTGCGTTGCCGCTCTGGTTGAATGGTGTGTGAATGCTCCTCACTACTATCCTGGTAGTGACTTAAGACCGAGGGCTCTTGATGACGATTCACGCCAAGGTCAAGCGCATGGCGTTAAAATATCTATTTTTAATCAACTTCGTAAAAAGAAGGAGGTTCTATATTTGGCTGTGTGTACTATGCATAAAGTGACCATACGTCCCGTTTTGAACGGGACTGTCCGTTTTCTCAGTTACTTTCCCGTTGTCCCGAAACAAAGATCCAGAACGCAAAATTGTCCCGTTTTCCGAATGAAGTGTCTATGTACACCTTCGGTCTCCATTAGCAGACCAGTTATATGTTACCATGGCATTGTCACCGAAATGACATAAGTATGCCAAATTCCAGCTCAATCGGTTGAGAATAACTCTAATAATATTCAATTATAAGATTTGTTCTACACAAACTAACAGGGCAAGTAAAATAAAAGCTCATAATAGATGATTTCAAGCGAAAATTTTGTTTCATTCGTCAGTCTACAAGTTGTTTTCTTCGTCACTTTGGTTTGTAGGCCCTAATTTCAATGAATTGCAAGCTATTTTTGAAAATTATACCCCATGATACTCAAAAGACCCAGTAGCCAGGGGGCGAGTGTACCTATTTGATATGAAATCCCATATCAAATGTGACGTCACAATCACGTCACGTTACTAACGTCAAATAGACTCACACCCAGACATATTTTCAAAATGGATTGATAAAAAAAAATATTCCGTTTATTTTTAAATAACGCACAAAAACAGTTTTCTAAAATCTGACTAATTTCGTGAAATTTATATGACTAAAAAAATTACTGCAAACACAAATAGCTAGGACATGATTGGTTAGATTGCTTACAGATTACTTTAATAAGAAAAAATTAAAAAGACAGTTCACTTATTGCCAAAAACTTCCACTATTAGCGATTCAGGTTTTCTGCCCAAAAACCAAAATAATTCGTAAAAAATCAATACGACAATTTTGTCGTAAAAAATCATGGTCCTAAATGCTATTCTAGCGTCTCTTTGAAGCTTTGCACCCAGCTACCAATTACCTGTATAAGCCCAGGTCCCGATTTAAGTAAAACAATTATGGTCCGTGCACTATTTTCCTTATCGGTTTTGTACGTCCAAATAACAAACAAGGCAAGGTGAGAAATGAAAGAATTACTATAATTTATTTTTTTATTTAACATTAATTCATTTATTTTATAACAGAAACATCAACTAAAACCGTAGACCTAGATTTTTTTCTACGAAACAGACAAATTGCAACTAGTATTTACACCTAATACGATTTCCTAAAAATCTAAGCCTTCACCAGAAGGCAGATTCCCCAGAATACTGGCAGCATTGCCACGTTGAAAGGCAAGGCTTATTTGTTTACAGAAATGAAAACAATTAATTTTAATTCACCTTTGCCTCCCCAGTTCTTTCCATTCTTGCTTTAACTACATCCTCCGGTACAGATCTCAAATCATAAGCCTGGCCGATCAACGCACAAAAATCAATGAACATAGTGGTCAAATTCAGGTACACATCACCAATCTCAGACGTCCTGTAGTCTTGAGGGAAAACGTGGTGGTAATTGTGAAATCCTTCCCCTAAAGCTATGAAAGATACCGCTTTGTTCTGTACTGGGAGTATACTTTCGTCGTAAGGCTTGGTACCCCATATGTGAGCGACGCTGTTCACGAAAAAAGACATGTTTATTACAAGTGTCACACGTAGAAGGTTCATGAAATAGGCCACGGCTATGGCTTCGCCCCAAAGAAGGGGTATTAGTGTTGGTAGGATGAAGGTGGCAGAGCCTATTATCAGGACTGCGTGTCTGGAAAAATAAAGAAATGATGTTCAATCATACACCTAAGGTTACTATCTAGGCAAGGAATAATAATATACAGCAAAATAAATATTTATAAGTGTTTTAAAAAATGATGAACCGACTTCAAATTCCCTTACTTTTACACTATTTTGAAATTTTGTAGGATAAATACTAATCCCCTGGGAATAAAATTTTTAGAAAGAATTAAAGAATTTTCAAAATCGGTAGATATTTGGCGGAGATATCGCGTAACATATTATGTACATGGGCCGTGGGGCCGCGGCGTACGAATATCGACCCCTCCAACTCAACCCGTGGATGTCGTAAGAGCCGACTAAGGGAACCTACCAGAGGAAGGGCAGCAGCTTCCTTCTGAGTATTTTTTTAAACACCAACACTGCGATCACCAATCCGCCTGCCAAGCGTGGTGATTATGGTAAATCCCACCTACATGGGAGACCATCCACACGATGGACCGACGACATCGTAGCGGTCGCAGGGAGTCGATGGATGGAGGCGGCTCGGGACCGCTATTTGTGGCGTCGTACGGGGGAGGCCTATGTCCAGCAGTGGACGTTTATGGGCTGATGATGATGATGATTATGTACATACAAAAAACCTACAGACGAATTGATAAACTCCTCTTTTTGAAGTAGGTTAAAAATTGTCCTTTTTTCTTTCTTGAACCAGTAGGAAATTAAAGAACTTATGCGAAGGGACCTTCAGTCTCTTACGTCATAGGATCTTAAATAAATTGTGACCTTCAGTCTCCTACGTTTACAGTTTAGCAAAATAATATTTTAAGGTGAATGTCAGTAATACTTATTTATTACATCATATTAGGGTACATGCAATATGTCAGAACTAAAAGCCGAGAGAGAGGATGCTGAACTGTTCCACTGCTGAGCAAAAGCCTCCCTCTTAGTTAACGATCGATGTGGCGCGGCGGGCGAAAGTCCTCCTGCGAGGTTGTGGGTTCGATTCCCGCCTCAGGACAAATGTTTGGACAATCTGCAATTTTATTTTAAATTTAAAATTTGATTTAATTTTAAAATTTATCTTTTATTCTGCGGCTGTTCCGGGTATTTTTCTATGTATGTATAATCATAAATATCTATGTATGTAATATATTGTATTAAGTATATCAGTAATCTATTACCCAAAACACAAGCTCTGCTTAGCTTGGAGCTTTATTATGCTTTGTGAATTGTCCAGCAATATTTATTTATTTATATTTCTCCTCTCTGTTTTTCGCCTCTTACTCGTCAGTCGTCTCTAAACAGGGGGCTGAGTCTATTTGTTTACAAACAATATCTAAGATTCTAGAACCCGAGTATAGTAAGATATAAAAGCAACGTACTTCTGTTGGAAGCTCAACACTGGGTTCGCGTAGAGTTCAGTCAGGTCGAGTGCCTTCCCCTTGGCAGCTGCCTCAGGGTGTTTCCTCACCATCAGCCAGCCGATGTGGCTAAAGAAGAACCCTCGACGAGAGTTGTGGGGGTCGGCATCCGTGTCTGTATACTGTATGTTAAAATTTATAAAATTAAAGTTCTCAAGAAAACCCTTCGGTAAAGTCTTCATTTTTAATTTGCAACGTAATTTACCCTAAAAGGGCGTGCAATATTATTATAATATTAACATGCATTTTAACAACTCAAAATACACGCTTTAAGATAACAGAAGGGTTTTCTCGAGAACTTTACATATTGCCAGTTATCTTGTGCGGCAGTTACAACTGAGACAACTTTTGTCTCAGTTGTTCTGTGCACAAGACTACTAGGTCTAAAGTTGTCTCAGTTGTTCCGTACACCAAATTTCACTGTATCATCTTTTTAGCATGTAATTATGAAATAAATTTATTTAACTTCTCAAAATATTTCAAACGACATGGTGATTTTTGACGCGGCGATCTAAAAAAATTCCATTAATTTCTGAGTTCTACAAGTTATTTGGCCAGCTAATTAAGTGGTTCTCGTATAATTATCGTATCCTATAATTTTATGCAGTATTTGTATATCCTACAAAAGTTTTATAATACTTATACATCCTACTAATATTATAAATGTCAAAGTTTGTGAGTATGGATATTTGTTCCTCTTTCACGCAAAAACTACGGAACTGGTTAGTCTGATATTTGGTATGCGTATAGTTTGGGACCTGGAATAACATATAGGCTGCTGCTGCCCGCGCCTTCGCCCGCATTTAAAAAATAGCCTATATGTTATTCCAGGTCCCAAACTATACCCATACCAATATCAGCCTAATCGGTTGAGTAGTTTTTGCGTGAAAGAGTAACAAATATCCATACATCCATACAAACTGTCATATTTATAATATTAGTAGGAAGGATGTCAAAGTTTGTTAGTATGGATGTTAGGATGTTTGTTCCTTTTTCACGCAAAAACTACTAAACTGGTTAGGCTGAAATTTGGTATGGGTATAGTTTGGGAACTGGAATAACATATAGCTTATTTTTTATCCCGATAAAAGGCAGGCGAAGGCGCGGGCAGCAGCTAGTATTATATACATAGATTTATATTTAAAATCTACCTTATGATGCAGAGTATGATCCCTGATCCACGTAATCAGAGTGTGTGTATTAGCACTAGATTGTAGAAGCATCAGCCCCGTCTCCAGTGGCCGCTTGGCCTTGTACGTCTTATGGGTCCACAGGCGGTGTGCGCCGGCGGTGATGCCGAGGGCCGAGAGCACGTACATCAGAAGAGCTGAAACATCTATACTTATAATAAAACTGTAACAGGTCCAATTCTGTACATTGAAGATATTTTGAAAACTTTTTTTTGGAGGTCACTCTATTGTCAATACTGATGCCAAAAATGAATTTTTTTGTGTCTGTCTGTCTGTCTGTATCTTGGCCGCACATAGCCTTGAAACTACTGAACGTATTGAAATGAAACTTGGCAGGATTTGAGTTCATACTACGAGGAAGGACATAGGATACTTTTTATCCCGGATTTCAATAGGGTTCCCTTGGGAGAGGGGATGAAAGTAAAGTTTCTTGGCTGCGCATAGCGCCGAAACTACTAAAGGTATTCAAATAAAACTAAGCATGATTTAAGTTCATATTACGAAAAAGGGCGTAGGATACTTTTCATCCCGGATTTTAATAGGGTTTCGTTGGGAGAGGGGATGAAAGTAAAATTTGTTGGCTGCGCATAGCGCCGAAACTACTGAAGGTATTCAAATAAAACTAAGCATGATTTAAGTTCATATTACGAAAAAGGGCGTAGGATACTTTTCATCCCGGATTTTAATAGGGTTCCGTTGGGAGAGGGGATGAAAGTAAAATTTGTTGGCTGCGCATAGCGCCGAAACTACTGAAGGTATTCAAATAAAACTAAGCATGATTTAAGTTCATATTACGAAAAAGGGCGTAGGATACTTTTCATCCCGGATTTAAATAGGGTTCCGTTGGGAGAGGGGATGATATTAAAATTTTTTGGCTGCACGTAGCGTCGAAACTGCTGAAGGTATTCAAATGAAATTTAGCATGATTCAAATCAAATAAGTTCATATTACAAGAAAGGGCATAAAATACTTTTTATCCCGGAATTCAGAAGGGTTCCCTTATGAGAGAGGATGGAAGTGAATTTTCGCACGTTGCAAGATGGCGCGCGGGGCAAGGGCGGTAGAGAGCGATAGCCCCCCCTTCCCTGTGGGGGGCATTGGCAGTGGGGCCCCAGGCAGTGGGGGCCCTCACGCAACCGGACCCTCCCAGTAGCCCCCGCAGTGGGGCTCCCACATTGCCCCGCAGTGGGACCTCAGTAGCCCCCACAGTGGGGGGTACCGGCAGTGGGGCCCCGGAAGTGGGGGCCACCGGCAGATCGCCCCCCGAAGTGGGCCCCCCGAAGTGGGCCCCCCACATTGCCCAGCAGTGGTACCCCGCAGTGGGGTACCACTGCTGGGCAAGTGGCGGTGCGGGGGCACCGGCAGTGGAGCGTCGGCAGTGGTGCTCTCGGCAGTGGGCCCCCCACATTTCCTCGCAGTGGGACCACAGTGGGACTCCCAGTAGCCCCCCTCAGTACCTCCCGCAGTGGGACCCCCAGTAGCCCACCGTAGTGGCCCCCCCGCAGTAGGGTAAAATTTCTTGGCTGCGCATAGCGGTGAAACTACTGAATGTATTCAAATGAAACTTGGCATGATTTAAGTTCATACTACGAGGAAGGTCATGTAATACTTTTTATTCTGGAATCTGTTAAGGTTGTTTTGAGAGTGGGGTGGAAGTGACATTTCGCGGCCTAAAATAGCGCAAAAACTACTGAATGGATTCGAATGATGCTTAGCATGATTTGAGTTCATACTACGAGGAAGGACATAAAATACGAGTTTATACCCCAAAGCCAACAAAATGATTACAAAATTGTTATTAGTGCCAATAAACGACCTACTGGACAGCATCCGGTTTGTACAAAGCTCTCGCTACCAATGATGATGTTGCCGTCCTCCTGGTAGATCAGCACTGTGACAGGCGGGAAATTGTGCTGCGTACCCGGGATGACCGCTTGCAATGCATTGGCGAAACGCACCAGGCATTTGATGCTCTTCAGTCTCTACTCGCTTATATACCTACTATCGTGATGAAGACGGATACAACTTTGATCTTCGACTCGGTCTCACGGTTCGGTTCGGTTCACTAAAAATGTTTACCGCCCAACGAAGTGGGCACGGGTCAGCTAGTATATATATTTAATTATATTATTTTGTAGTAAGCCTTTTAACAAAGGACATGTTTGTGTATATAGCATAGCTTCTGCCCGCGACTTCGCACAAACTTTATAGGGATAGAAAGTATGCCTATGTCCGTTCCTGAGATATCGTCTACCTCCCTTCCAAATTCCATAAGGATCCGTTCAGCCGTAAAGGCGTGAAAATGTTAACAGAGTTACTTTTGAGTTAGGCAGGTATTCTAAAGTAGCTGTTGCCCGCGCCTTCGCCCGCGTTTTATCGGGATAATAAATAGCTTATGTATATGTATGTCATTCCAGGTCCCAAACTATACCCATACCTCAGCCAAGTCAGTTCAGTAGTTTTTGCGTGAAAGAGTAACAAATATCCATACATCCATCCTTACATACTTTGACATTTATAATATTAGTAGGATAGGTAATAGGTGATACAAAAATTGTATTTTGAATATTTTTGTCTGTCTGTTTGAAGGAATTATTAATTACTTATTATAAACTAAGATAGTAATTCTGTTCTGTCTAGATAGATATACAGAACAGGCCATGGTGAATATGGCCATGGGACATGTTATAGTTAAAAATAAGTTTGCGTGTGTGGGTGGACTTACTAAATACAATGGTGTACCACATAGCTGTAGTAACACCTAGGTACAATCCATATACAGCTGCTGAATGTAAATAGCTAAAGTAGAACACCATTTACCACACGATTTTGTACTTCCTTGGAGGTGGTTTCTCGAATCTCGCGCAACTCTCTTCGATAAATGATAAATCTTCTTTTATATTTGGAGCCATTTCTGAAAAAATAAACAAATAAGTTATGAAGAATATTCAACCAAAGCAAAGTTTGCAATTCAATCAAATTATGTCAATTTATGGCGTTGTCGTATGGCTCCCCCATAAGCCTATGTCCAGCAGTGGACGTGTATGGGCCGATATGATGATGAATTAAATTATACAATACTAGCTGACCTGGACTAAGAAAAATATTCCACCATGCATTGTTTTGTTATTATCTCAAAGGGTTTGATGAAAGCTCTCAGGCGTTTTCGATGAAAGCTCCCAGGCGGCTTGATTTTTTCCGACACTACCCACAATTACATACGGACACAAAAAAATCTTGGCCCAGGGGTCTGATTACGTTTACTGTATGTATTTGGGGTCGGTGAATCATAATCCAAGGTCAGATAGATCCCATGACGTCAGGATTTTGACAAAACCTCAAAAAAAAAGATAGGAAATATATGTAGGTACATGGGAGACCATCCACTCGATGGACCGACGACATTATAGCGGTCGCAGGGAGTCGATGGATGGAGGCGGCTCAGGACCGCTATTTGTGGCGTCGTTTGGGGGAGGCCTATGTCCAGCAGTGGACGTGTATGGGCTGATGTGATGATATGCAGGATGAGGTAAATGGAGTTACTGGATTTTAAAATAGATGGTAATTGTAATGATGGTCACTGGATTTTAAAATAGATGGTACATGGTTATGGAGTTATAGGGTTAAGGGGTTTTGTAACATTGATATAATGCAGTTTGAATTTGATGATTTATTTTCTTAGTATCGGGGTTATGGGATTATGGGGTTACAGGGTTAGTGGTTATGCGATAAAGGGTTTATACCTAGGTTGTTGTTTTTGTTTTTTTGGTTTGAAGTATGAGCAACAACATAACAGGGCTAATATTTTTGATAAAATATTTTTTTTAGTTGAGTCAGATCTTTGGTTTAATGATGTGGACACTGTTTTTCAATAAACCGACAAAATGAAGTCTGCTGCTATTTTTCGGAAAAAATTCCTTATTCCTCCGATAGGGACTAGTTAGATGTGTGATATGTGGCTCCATGTTGCTAAAACCAGGTATTACGATTGCAACTAGCAGATCACGTCGAACTAAAGCAGAAACTTTCTAGAATTTGTCTTCGCTCGGAGAAGACCGTGGACCGCCGGTTTGCTTCACATTAATGAGTGTAGATCCGGTCTCTTCGAACTTCTTCATCCATATCTTTATCAAAGGAGCACTCGGACACTAATTCTAGTCATGTAGGTACCTAAACCGTATTCAACGCAAAAGAAGCGTCTCATATTCTCAGTATAAAGAGAACTCTTATTTAAATTAAATTGTTTTACACACTAACTATTAAAAGGCACGCGACTGTAAAGCGACCCATTGCAAAAAAAAAAAAAACAGAAATTAGCTAGTTGCCCTTTCCATGTTCCCGTACGGCTTGCGTTCGCACGGGATGTAAAATTTAAATGTAAACTAATTCATGGTGGGCCATGTACTTCATCATCATCATCCGCATTATGTTATATAACATTTTTTGCTACACGTGTGAGATTATGCGTTGTTGAAGTTTCTTTTAGTTTTTATTGATAACTTTGCTGTTACCTTTTTGTTATCTGTTATTGTTAAGTTTTTATTCATTAATGTCTTTGTTGACATAAATTACTTGGATTCTGAATTGAAGTATAAGGTAAGTAAGTCTATAAAAATGAAGTAAAATAATAAACGACAATTCTTTAACATTATTAGAATTTAAAAAAAAACCTTGGAAACGCAAGTTTTAGCTTTTATGAGGCTTATTTAGCTTTTACAATAGGTACCTAACCTATTGTAAGGTAATGAATAAAATATTATTATTTCTACCAGCCAAAAAACAGAAGGCCAACCAGAAGGTCCCCAAGTAGACGTAATATTATTGTAAACGTATGTATAAAACTGCCAATATAAATCGATAAAAATTGCATGCATGGACGCTACTTGAATAGTACTGAGTTACTGGCTTTACGTTTGTAGATCAGGATGTTTTATTCTGATTTAACAATTTGAAAACGTAGAATCGCACTTACAGTAAAATGTTAAAACACAGTAAGGACCAAGATTACCACGATTATAACTTAGTAAGAGTCAGACTGGTTACTACTTTTTAATCTTGGCGATGTGACTTACTTGGTTTTTAAATTGTATTTTATTGGACTTTTGACAAATCAATGTATAGGTACTTTCTACGTTTTTATACTAGCTATCTTCGGAAATACATAGGTTTATTTTTATGAATTTGACTACAGCAGGCTATGCGGATACTTTAAGAATCAACTTTTAAGACACTCCTTTTGTATCCATGTCATGAAAAACGGGTAAAAATGATAAAATCTCCATACAAAGTTAGAGAAGCCCGCTGAGTTACCATAGGGAATTCAAAATTGTTGCTATAAAGTATTAAAAAAAAATTATGAAAGTACCATTTTAGCACAGAATCTAAGTTTATGTTAACATTAAAACAATCATAGGATAAAGTTCCGAAAAGCCCCCTTGCCAGATCGACTTACTAGTTCTAAATTGTTTCTATAGGAAATAAGATTGTCATTCAAAGAAATTTAAAAAAAAAATAAAGCGAAAACAGGCGTTTTCATATTTGTAATCAGGAGTTCAAAAAACGTATGTGTACCCGAGTCGATTCGGCATTGGGCCTATACCAATCATATTTCAAACTGAAATACATTTTATAATGTTTTCCATGACAGGGACACAAAAGCCTTAAAAGTTTATTCACCCACTTATGTCTAGTAAGTCCAAAGATGCAAGAAAAGGTGTTTTCAAAAAATGTCCCTTACTGCGTTTTGATTTTGGACGCCCAAGCGCTAGTCCTTATTCTTCTCGGTCCGGTCAGTGACAGGAACAGGCCGGGGGTTGTGTTTCCAGCCAGGCAGAAGTTGGCGGGGAACGGCGACACGGTTCTGTCCCGCAGTGTTGAATAGTCGTAGCTTGGGTATTTCTTGTAGGCCAGGTGTTCCCAAAATTGGGAACACTTCAAACACTGGATTTAATATTAAGCTATACTGAGTAGCTAGTACTTCAGAGATACTGATGCGGTCTAGCGTTTCATTCAAATTTAATCAAGGTAGGTATTCGTTAATTTGAATTTAGCAAAAAGAAGCGTGGTCTCGCCGCAAGGCTCAGAAATTGTCTGTGCGCTAGACGTGCGTAACTCTTTAAAGAAATCAATCAGTCTCTCAGTGTTCCGAAACATTAGGGAGAGCCGTTTTTACGATGTCGGTTATAATAGATATTTTAACGTGATGCGCGGGACCTTGAATCGTCATCAAGAGCCCTCGGTCGCAAGTCACTACCTGCAGAGCTAGCACGGGCTTTCTTCTCTAGGGTAGAATAGACAAAAAATGACGTAGTGTAGAGTGTAGAAAGTTTTCTTCGTTCCTGAACACAGTGTTCAGAAGAATGAGCGGTAGAAATGTTTTCTATTCTACCCTAGAGATGAGTCTACCGATGCGAACATGGGAATCAATTTACTAGTTTCTTGACATTTGAGAATAGAAGCATTTCTCCTAAAATTGTCTATACCTCTCGAGCCTAGACAAGGTCTTTCTTCCCTCGCATCTCTCACTAATTGGATGGTTAGTTATATGTATAATACTCTTTGCTTTTTGGCGTTTTTGTGTCTAGTTAATGGCCCCGCAGCCATTCCGAGCAAATTCAACATAAAAAACTCGTATGTATGTAGCCGATTTTTATGTTCCCACGTAGCGCTGAAACTACTGGTCCATTTTCAACAAATGAGGTGTCATATGATTCGTCTTAATAGCCCGATGGTTAAGGCTATGTGACGTCAGATAAAAATGGGGGTCTAACGAGATAGCGGGGGTCTAAGTAAGGGTCGAAAATCTCAATGTTAGTAAATATTCTTGTGTGTGGTATCGTTGCAAAGGTCTTTGTTTGTAATTTCCGAACCGTTTCTCAAACTTTTGTGAGGTTAACGATTCTCAAACTATTAACAAAAAGGTGTAAAAAAATATAGTCAAAAACTAAAACCCGACTACATAAAAGTCTTAAACAAGCGTTCACCTATTGTCCATAGCATTTTCTTTTGATACTTAGGTAGTCAACTGCCTTTGCCAGAGACAGTATTT
Organism: Eupithecia insigniata; assembly: GCA_947859395.1. Taxonomy (NCBI): domain Eukaryota; kingdom Metazoa; phylum Arthropoda; class Insecta; order Lepidoptera; family Geometridae; genus Eupithecia; species Eupithecia insigniata. The sequence continues at coordinate 995,609 of OX402023.1, read as the reverse complement.
CACCAAAACATTTGTGAAAAGATTTCGGTATTTCCATGGTATAAGAAAATGACGTTAAAATATATATTTTTAAAGAATTCTAATAGGGAAGCAGAATAAACATTTCTAAAACTATTTGTGCCAATTACACCTACATACAAATATCACGTACACATGGACAATCTATGGGCCGAACTCAGGGATTAGGGGGCGGAGGCATTACAACTTGCATTATAATCTATTCCGATAAATATACTGCCACATTTACAAATAAATAAACACAGGTTGTATGTTCTTTATTTTTAAACAAAATACTTGTTTTAATGATTTCTTTCCGTTGAATTGCTTTGCTTAGCATTAAGTTTTATTCTTTAATCTACATAAAATTTAACAATAGCCTAAGTCAATAAATGCAAATGATCAAAATCGTGTTCGTCACTGGTCTTAAAATCACAAAAATAAATAATTAGATTATTAAGCTATATATACATAATCACACTAATAAAGTATATTTCCTTAAATCTGTTCTTCTTTTTCCAATTTATTCAGTTCATGTTTACCAACCATGTATTCGTTTGGTTTTCATGCTGTGGAAACCTGAAAAATGTTAATATTGTTAAATAAATATATTATTCAGTCTATTTGATACCTATCAAAGGGTTTCTCAAGAATGGATACTAAACCATAAAACTGCAAATAAAACTTCGTCACACACACTTCTAAAACAGCTGGACCCAGGCTGGACCTAGATGCGGCCCTTGAAAATCATACAAGTATATGAAAAGTCAAAACAAAACAACAAAGTTTAAAAAACTGATAATTATTACAGGACTATTTATAAGTGACCTTAGTACATGTTTTACGAGATCCTGGACATAGAACAGTTAGTCACTGTATAAATAATGCCGAATTATCGCCAAATATCCACACAGTAATCCAAAAACAATTTGAGATATTGTAAGGCACAACAAAACTTACCGATGAAAAGGAATTTCGGGTGTTTTTCAATACGATTCCTTGCCGCACAAAGGTGCACTACACTTCACCATTTATTTCAGTCTTTATCGAACAAATTTCACAAGATTTATATAAAATAAAGAAGTAACAACACGCACAATACTTTCATAACATGACAATTGTCTGCCATTTGTTGCTTAGCAACAAATCATGGAAATTTGCCTCATCTTCAATTTTTGTCTATGGTGAGTTAGCGTTATTACAGTAAAAAGAGGTGAGATAGGCTTATTAATTTTTAGTTACAGAGAAAGTGACCAAAACTTTATTTGATTCTTTTCTATGTAATTGTGAAAATATGTTCGGTCTACTTTAGGCGTAGCTCTACGATGTCTGTGTTTTTAAACAACTTCGTAAAAAGAAGGAGGTTCTATTTTTGGCTGTGTGTACTATGCATAAAGTGACCATACGTCCCGTTTTGAACGAGACTGTCCATTTTCTCGGTTACGATCCCGTTGTCCCCAAACAAAGCTCCAGAACGCAAAATTGACACGTTTTCCGAAAGGAGTTCCTACGGCCACCTTCGGTCTCCATTATCAGACCAGTTTGTTACCATGACATTGCACTGTCACCGAAATTATATAATTATGCCAAATTTCAGCTCAATCGGTTGAGAATAAATCTACCTAATAATATTCATTTGCAAGATTTGTTCCACACAAACTAACAGGGCAAATAGAATAAAAGCTAAATAAGTGATTTCAAACGAAATTTTTGTTTCTTTCGTCAGCCTACAAGTTGTTTTCTTCTTCATTTTGTAGTTTGTAGGCCCTAATTTCAATAGAATAGAATATAATGAATTTATATTTATTGGTACACAATAAAACATTACATTTTTGGGTTAGTAGTGCCTTAAAACCTATATCTTATACCTTTAAACGAGCAATTCTTGTATATACATATATATCCATCCAAGGTTGTCCATCCAAGGTTCCTATCCATCCAAGGTTGTCTGGTAGAGATCGCTCGTGAGCGATAAGACCGCCAATTGTCACATTTTTTTTGTTCAAATTGTTTGTAAACTGTTTTGTTAAGTGTGCAATAAAGTATTTTCTAACTATCTATCTATATATAATCTGAATCTCGGAAACGGCTCTAACGATTTTCATGAAATTTAGTATATAGGGGTTTTCGGGGGTGATAAATCGATCTAGCTAGAATTCATTTTTTAGAAAATGTCGTTTTATTCCTGTCTTCGATAATCAGCTTTATCGATAGGGCACTCCCATAGACAAGATTTCGAAGCTACAAAGCCTTCATCTATCATGTATGACAACTTTTTTTTAATTTACTCGGATATGATGTCACAATGGGGGAGGAAAGTTGTCAGCGATAGATGAACCCATAGGCAAGGCCATAGACATAAAGTTCATTATTTTTGTTCCTTGATAAATAGCCGTGACATACATTGAAAAATATGACTCTTCCTGACATCTATTGACAAATAATATTTTTATTATTTTTTTAAATTGGGATCATCTAACTGCTCTAACGACACAACAACACTAAAGCTACTCCAGCAGGTGGCGTTGTTATGCATAACTAAGCCAATGAGTGTTTAGTTTGAGGTTAGACCAAGAAAACCAATTGTTTATTTATATTATTTGAGTCTTTTTAACTCACGTGTTAAATATAATTTCTAAAAACTAAATATACCAAAAAAAATTACCGGTCAACCAGGTACTTAGGTTTATCTAGGCACTCGTTCACACCTATTTGATTTGTTTTTACATATAACATGTTAACAAAGTGTACCTATATGTAATTAAAATAAGTTAATTCTAACTTCTAGGTGTGAAAAGCTGTACCTACGCACTCAAACATTTACCTTCGAACGAACGACACTTTGCTAATAGTAGATAGGTTGCATTACGCTCATTGTGAAGCTAGCCGCTTATCGCGAATGGTGCTAGGCGTCAACAAAGAAAGCGAGGTAGGTATGCAACTGTTTGCGTGCGTTCCCTAACAACTACAGGCTGCTCCAGTTTAACTAAGGTTTTTCTCAGAAAATATTTTAACAAAATAGTTTTTATATTTTTCTTATTTATCTTAATGACTTGCAAGCTATCGTTGAAAATTATACTCCATGATACTCAAAAGAAAGAGCAGTAGCCAGGGGGCGAGTGTACCTCATCATCATCAGCCCGTACACGTCCACTGCTGAACATAGGCCTCCCCCAAACGACGCCACGAATATTTGTTGCCATCATATTGGGGGGGGGGGGGTTTGCCATAATCACCACGCTTGGCAGGCGGATTGGTGATCGCAGTAAGATGTTAGTAATACACAGTAGGAAGCTGCTGCCCTTCCTCTGGTAGGTTCCCTTAGTCGGCTCTTACGACATCCACGGGTTGAGTTGGAGGGGTCGATATTCTATGCCGCGGCCCCACGGCTAGCGCGGCCCCACGGCTTATTTTTAAATGGCGCCCAATAACGGTTTTCTAAAATCTGAACAATTTTGTGAAATTTATATGACAAAAAAATTACTGCAAACACAAATAGCTAGGACATGATTGGTTAGATTGCTTACAGATTACTTTAATAAGAAAAAATTAAAAAGACAGTTCACTTATTGCCAAAAACTTCCACTATTAGCAATTAACTCAATCTGAGGTTTTCTGCCCAAAAACCAAAATAATTCGTAAAATACCAATACGATTGAATAGCCAAGATTGTCGTATACAATCATGGCTGTCGGTCCTAAATGCTACTTCTAGCGTCTCTTTGAAGCTTCGCACCCAGCTACCAATTTCCTGTATAATCCCAGGTCCCGATTTGAGTTAAAAAATTATGGTCTGTGCACTATTTTCCTTGTCGGTTTTGTACGTCCAAATAACAACCAAAGCAAGTGAGAAATGAAAGAATTACTATAATTTATTTTTTTATTTAACATTAATTCATTTATTTTATAACAGAAACATCAACTAAAACCGTAGACCTAGATTTTTTTCTACGAAACAGACAAATTGCAACTAGTATTTACACCTAATACGATTTCCTAAAAATCTAAGCCTTCACCAGAAGGCACATTCCCCAGAATACTGGCAGCATTGCCACGTTGAAAGGCGAGGCTAATTCGTTTACCTACAGAAATTAAATAATTAATTTTAATTTTCTTTTACCTCCCCAGTTCATTCCATTCTTGCTTTAACTACATCCTCCGGTACAGATCTCAAATCATAAGCCTGGCCGATCAACGCACAAAAATCAATGAACATAGTGGTCAAATTCAGGTACACATCACCAATCTCAGACGTCCTGTAGTCTTGAGGGAAAACGTGGTGGTAATTGTGAAATCCTTCCCCTAAAGCTATGAAAGATACCGCTTTGTTCTGTACTGGGAGTATACTTTCGTCGTAAGGCTTGGTACCCCATATGTGAGCGACGCTGTTCACGAAAAAAGACATGTTTATTACAAGTGTCACACGTAGAAGGTTCATGAAATAGGCCACGGCTATGGCTTCGCCCCAAAGAAGGGGTATTAGTGTTGGTAGGATGAAGGTGGCAGAGCCTATTATCAGGACTGCGTGTCTGGAAAAATAAAGAAATGATGTTCAATCATACACCTAAGGTTACTATCTAGGCAAGGAATAATAATATACAGCAAAATAAATATTTATAAGTGTTTTAAAAAACGATGAACCGACTTCAAATTCCCTTACTTTTACACTATTTTGAAATTTTGTAGGATAAATACTAATCCCCTGGGAATAAAAATTTTAGAAAGAATTAAAGAATTTTCAAAATCGGTCCATATTTGGCGGAGATATCGCGTAACATATTATGTACATGGGCCGTGGGGCCGCGGCGTACGAATATCGACCCCTCCAACTCAACCCGTGGATGTCGTAAGAGCCGACTAAGGGAACCTACCAGAGGAAGGGCAGCAGCTTCCTTCTGAGTATTTTTTTAAACACCAACACTGCGATCACCAATCCGCCTGCCAAGCGTGGTGATTATGGTAAATACCACCTACATGGGAGACCATCCACACGATGGACCGACGACATCGTAGCGGTCGCAGGGAGTCGATGGATGGAGGCGGCTCGGGACCGCTATTTGTGGCGTCGTACGGGGGAGGCCTATGTCCAGCAGTGGACGTTTATGGGCTGATGATGATGATGATTATGTACATACAAAAAAACCTACAGACGAATTGATAAACTCCTCTTTTTGAAGTTGGTTAAAAATTGTCCTTTTTTCTTTCTTGAACCAGTAGGAAATTAAAGAACTTATGCGAAGGGACCTTCAGTCTCTTACGTCATAGGATCTTAAATAAATTGTGACCTTCAGTCTCCTACGTTTACAGTTTAGCAAAATAATATTTTAAGGTGAATGTCAGTAATACTTATTTATTACATCATATTAGGGTACATGCAATATGTCAGAACTAAAAGCCGAGAGAGAGGATGCTGAACTGTTCCACTGCTGAGCAAAAGCCTCCCTCTTAGTTAACGATCGATGTGGCGCGGCGGGCGAAAGTCCTCCTGCGAGGTTGTGGGTTCGATTCCCGCCTCAGGACAAATGTTTGGACAATCTGCAATATTATATTAAATTTAAAATTTGATTTAATTTTAAAATTTATCGCTTATTCTGCGGCTGTTCCGGGTATTTTTCTATGTATGTATAATCATAAATATCTATGTATGTAATATATTGTATTAAGTATATCAGTAATCTATTACCCAAAACACAAGCTCTGCTTAGCTTGGAGCTTTATTATGCTTTGTGAATTGTCCAGCAATATTTATTTATTTATATTTCTCCTCTCTGTTTTTCGCCTCTTACTCGTCAGTCGTCTCTAAACAGGGGGCTGAGTCTATTTGTTTACAAACAATATCTAAGATTCTAGAACCCGAGTATAGTAAGATATAAAAGCAACGTACTTCTGTTGGAAGCTCAACACTGGGTTCGCGTAGAGTTCAGTCAGGTCGAGTGCCTTCCCCTTGGCAGCTGCCTCAGGGTGTTTCCTCACCATCAGCCAGCCGATGTGGCTAAAGAAGAACCCCCGACGAGAGTTGTGGGGGTCGGCATCCGTGTCTGTATACTGTATGGTAAAATTTATAAAATTAAAGTTCTCGAGAAAACCCTTCTGTAAATTCTTCATTTTTAATTTGCAACGTAATTTACCCTAAAAGGGCGTGCAATATTATTATAATATTAACATGCATTTTAACAACTCAAAATACACGCTTTAAGATAACAGAAGGGTTTTCTCGAGAACTTTACATATTGCCAGTTATCTTGTGCGGCAGTTACAACTGAGACAACTTTTGTCTCAGTTGTTCTTTGCACAAGACTACTAGGTCTAAAGTTGTCTCAGTTGTTCCGTACACCAAATTTCACTGTATCATCTTTTTAGCATGTAATTATGAAATAAATTTATTTAACTTCTCAAAATATTTCAAACGATATGGTGATTTTTGACGCGGCGATCTAAAAAAATTCCATTAATTTCTGAGTTCTACAAGTTATTTGGCCAGCTAATTAAGTGGTTCTCGTATAATTATCGTATCCTATAATTTTATGCAGTATTTGTATATCCTACAAAAGTTTTATAATACTTATACATCCTACTAATATTATAAATGTCAAAGTTTGTGAGTATGGATATTTGTTCCTCTTTCACGCAAAAACTACGGAACTGGTTAGTCTGATATTTGGTATGCGTATAGTTTGGGACCTGGAATAACATATAGGCTGCTGCTGCCCGCGCCTTCGCCCGCATTTAAAAAATAGCCTATATGTTATTCCAGGTCCCAAACTATACCCATACCAATATCAGCCTAATCGGTTGAGTAGTTTTTGCGTGAAAGAGTAACAAATATCCATACATCCATACAAACTGTCATATTTATAATATTAGTAGGAAGGATGTCAAAGTTTGTGAGTATGGATGTTAGGATGTTTGTTCCTTTTTCAGGCAAAAACTACTAAACTGGTTAGGCTGAAATTTGGTATGGGTATAGTTTGGGAACTGGAATAACATATAGCTTATTTTTTATCCCGATAAAAGGCAGGCGAAGGCGCGGGCAGCAGCTAGTATTATATACATAGATTTATATTTAAAATCTACCTTATGATGCAGAGTATGATCCCTGATCCACGTAATCAGAGTGTGTGTATTAGCACTAGATTGTAGAAGCATCAGCACCGTCTCCAGTGGCCGCTTGGCCTTGTACGTCTTATGGGTCCACAGGCGGTGTGCGCCGGCGGTGATGCCGAGGGCCGAGAGCACGTACATCAGAAGAGCTGAAACATCTATACTTATAATAAAACTGTAACAGGTCCAATTCTATACATTGAAGATATTTTGAAAAAATTTTTTTGGAGGTCACTCTATTGTCAATACTGATGCCAAAAATGATTTTTTTTGTGTCTGTCTGTCTGTCTGTCTGTATCTTGGCCGCACATAGCCTTGAAACTACTGAACGTATTGAAATGAAACTTGGCAGGATTTGAGTTCATACTACGAGGAAGGACATAGGATACTTTTTATCCCGGATTTCAATAGGATTCCCTTGGGAGAGGGGATGAAAGTAAAGTTTCTTGGCTGCGCATAGCGCCGAAACTACTAAAGGTATTCAAATAAAACTAAGCATGATTTAAGTTCATATTACGAAAAAGGGCGTAGGATACTTTTCATCCCGGATTTTAATAGGGTTTCGTTGGGAGAGGGGATGAAAGTAAAATTTGTTGGCTGCGCATAGCGCCGAAACTACTGAAGGTATTCAAATAAAACTAAGCATGATTTAAGTTCATATTACGAAAAAGGGCGTAGGATACTTTTCATCCCGGATTTTAATAAGGTTCCGTTGGGAGAGGGGATGAAAGTAAAATTTGTTGGCTGCGCATAGCGCCGAAACTACTGAAGGTATTCAAATAAAACTAAGCATGATTTAAGTTCATATTACGAAAAAGGGCGTAGGATACTTTTCATCCCGGATTTTAATAGGGTTCCGTTGGGAGAGGGGATGATATTAAAATTTTTTGGCTGCACGTAGCGTCGAAACTACTGAAGGTATTCAAATGAAATTTAGCATGATTCAAATCAAATAAGTCCATATTACAAGAAAGGGCATAAAATACTTTTTATCCCGGAATTCAGAAGGGTTCCCTTATGAGAGAGGATGGAAGTGAATTTTCGCACGTTGCAAGATGGCGCGCGGGGCAAAGGCGGTAGAGAGCGATAGCCCCCCCTTCCCTGTGGGGGGCATTGGCAGTGGGGCCCCAGGCAGTGGGGGCCCTCACGCAACCGGACCCTCCCAGTAGCCCCCGCAGTGGGGCTCCCACATTGCCCCGCAGTGGGACCTCAGTAGCCCCCACAGTGGGGGGTACCGGCAGTGGGGCCCCGGAAGTGGGGGCCACCGGCAGATCGCCCCCCGAAGTGGGCCCCCCACATTGCCCAGCAGTGGTACCCCGCAGTGGGGTACCACTGCTGGGCAAGTGGCGGTGCGGGGGCACCGGCAGTGGAGCGTTGGCAGTGGTGCTCTCGGCAGTGGGCCCCCCACATTTCCTCGCAGTGGGACCACAGTGGGACTCCCAGTAGCCCCCCTCAGTACCTCCCGCAGTGGGACCCCCAGTAGCCCACCGTAGTGGCCCCCCCGCAGTAGGGTAAAATTTCTTGGCTGCGCATAGCGGTGAAACTACTGAATGTATTCAAATGAAACTTGGCATGATTTAAGTTCATACTACGAGGAAGGTCATGTAATACTTTTTATTCTGGAATCTGTTAAGGTTGTTTTGAGAGGGGGGTGGAAGTGACATTTCGCGGCCTAAAATAGCGCAAAAACTACTGAATGGATGCTAAGCATCATTCGAAAATGATGCTTAGCATCATTTGAGTTCATACTACGAGGAAGGACATAAAATACGAGTTTATACCCCAAAGCCAACAAAATGATTACAAAATTGTTATTAGTGCCAATAAACGACCTACTGGACAGCATCCGGTTTGTACAAAGCTCTCGCTACCAATGATGATGTTGCCGTCCTCCTGGTAGATCAGCACTGTGACAGGCGGGAAATTGTGCTGCGTACCCGGGATGACCGCTTGCAATGCATTGGCGAAACGCACCAGGCATTTGATGCTCTTCAGTCTCTACTCGCTTATATACCTACTATCGTGATGAAGACGGATACAACTTTGATCTTCGACTCGGTCTCACGGTTCGGTTCGGTTCACTAAAAATGTTTACCGCCCAACGAAGTGGGCACGGGTCAGCTAGTATATATATTTAATTATATTATTTTGTAGTAAGCCTTTTAACAAAGGACATGTTTGTGTATATAGCATAGCTTCTGCCCGCGACTTCGCACAAACTTGTTAGGGATAGAAAGTATGCCTATGTCCGTTCCTGAGATATCGTCTACCTCCCTTCCAAATTCCATAAGGATCCGTTCAGCCGTAAAGGCGTGAAAATATTAACAGAGTAAGTAGCTGTTGCCCGCGCCTTCGCCCGCGTTTTATCGGGATAATAAATAGCTTATGTATATGTATGTCATTCCAGGTCCCAAACTATACCCATACCTCAGCCAAGTCAGTTCAGTAGTTTTTGCGTGAAGGAGTAACAAATATCCATACATCCATCCTTACATATGTACTTTGACATTTATAATATTAGTAGGATAGGTAATAGGTGATACAAAAATTGTATTTTGAATATTTTTGTCTGTCTGTTTGAAAGAATTATTAATTACTTATTATAAACTAAGATAGTAATTCTGTTCTGTCTAGATAGATATACAGAACAGGCCATGGTGAATATGGCCATGGGACATGTTATAGTTAAAAATAAGTTTGCGTGTGTGGGTGGACTTACTAAATACAATGGTGTACCACATAGCTGTAGTAACACCTAGGTACAATCCATATACAGCTGCTGAATGTAAATAGCTAAAGTAGAACACCATGTACCACACGATTTTGTACTTCCTTGGAGGTGGTTTCTCGAATCTCGCGCAACTCTCTTCGATAAATGATAAATCTTCTTTTATATTTGGAGCCATTTCTGAAAAAATAAACAAATAAGTTATGAAGAATATTCAACCAAAGCAAAGTTTGCAATTCAATCAAATTATGTCAATTTATGGCGTTGTCGTATGGCTCCCCCATAAGCCTATGTCCAGCAGTGGACGTGTATGGGCCGATATGATGATGAATTAAATTATACAATACTAGCTGACCTGGACTAAGAAAAATATTCCACCATGCATTGTTTTGTTATTATCTCAAAGGGTTTGATGAAAGCTCTCAGGCGTTTTCGATGAAAGCTCCCAGGCGGCTTGATTTTTTCCGACACTACCCACAATTACATACGGACACAAAAAAATCTTGGCCCAGGGGTCTGATTACGTTTACTGTATGTATTTGGGGTCGGTGAATCATAATCCAAGGTCAGATAGATCCCATGACGTCAGGATTTTGACAAAACCTCAAAAAAAAAGATAGGAAATATATGTAGGTACATGGGAGACCATCCACTCGATGGACCGACGACATTATAGCGGTCGCAGGGAGTCGATGGATGGAGGCGGCTCAGGACCGCTATTTGTGGCGTCGTTTGGGGGAGGCCTATGTCCAGCAGTGGACGTGTATGGGCTGATATGATGATATGCAGGATGAGGTAAATGGAGTTACTGGATTTTAAAATAGATGGTAATTGTAATGATGGTCACTGGATTTTAAAATAGATGGTACATGGTTATGGAGTTATAGGGTTAAGGGGTTTTGTAACATTGATATAATGCAGTTTGAATTTGATGATTTATTTTCTTAGTATCGGGGTTATGGGATTATGGGGTTACGGGGTTACAGGGTTAGTGGTTATGCGATAAAGGGTTTATACCTAGGTTGTTGTTTTTGTTTTTTTGGTTTGAAGTATGAGCAACAACATAACAGGGCTAATATTTTTGATAAAATATTTTTTTTAGTTGAGTCAGATCTTTGGTTTAATGATGTGGACACTGTTTTTCAATAAACCGACAAAATGAAGTCTGCTGCTATTTTTCGGGAAAAATTCCTTATTCCTCCGATAGGGACTAGTTAGATGTGTGATATGTGGCTCCATGTTGCTAAAACCAGGTATTACGATTGCAGCTAGCAGATCACGTCGAACTAAAGCAGAAACTTTCTAGAATTTGTCTTCGCTCGGAGAAGACCGTGGACCGCCGGTTTGCTTCACATTAATGAGTGTAGATCCGGTCTCTTCGAACTTCTTCATCCATATCTTTATCAAAGGAGCACTCGGACACTAATTCTAGTCATGTAGGTACCTAAACCGTATTCAACGCAAAAGAAGTGTCTCATATTCTCAGTATTAAGAGAACTCTTATTTAAATTAAATTGTTTTACACACTAACTATTAAAAGGGACGCCACTGTAAAGCGACCCATTGCAAAAAAAAACAGAAATTAGCTAGTTGCCCTTTCCATGTTCCCGTACGGCTTGCGTTCGCACGGGATGTAAAATTTAAATGTAAACTAATTCATGGTGGGCCATGTACTTCATCATCATCATCCGCATTATGACGTCATGAAGTCACTGCTGGACATAGGCCTCCAAATTCTTGTGTCTCCACACGCTCCTGCGACCATCTCATCCAGGTTAGTAAGAGACAAATTTTACAAGAGAGCCAAAACCCTGTTAATCTCTTCAAAGGCTTGCCCTAAGAAAAGTATATAAGGAGACTGAGCTAAATGAATGTTAGCTCAAAAATTGCGGTTTATCATAGCTTCAATTAATAATTTTGGTAAATATTTAAAAAATACCTACACGTTTGGTAGCTACTATTCCAGTGATGTTTCTTTATTGATGACACACAAAATAGATTTACAATTTCAAAACGGATTCAAAAACCTGGATATTTTTTGTATACAAAGTTTTTACAAAACCCAAGGAATATTGGTGGAAAATATTTAACGACATTGGTATCATCGAAGCAAAGCACAGAAGCTCGGAACAATTTTTGGTTTTGAATGCTTTCATTCATCAGATAGAATTGATTTCTCGTTCGTTTTCGAATTCAAATTTAAACATTTTTTGCTACACGTGTGAAATTATGCGTTGTTGAAGTTTCTTTTAGTTTTTATTGATAACTTTGCTGTTACCTTTTTGTTATCTGTTATTGTTATCAGTTATTGTTAAGTTTTTATTCATTAATGTCTTTGTTGACATAAATTACTTGGATTCTGAATTGAAGTATAAGGTAAGTAAGTCTCTAAAAATGAAGTAAAATAATAAACGACAATTCTTTAACATTATTAGAATTAAAAAAAAAACCTTGGAAACGCAAGTTTTAGCATTTATGAGGTAGGTACCTATTGTAAGGTAATGAATAAAATATTATTATTTATACCAGCCAAAAAACAAAAGGCTGACCAGAAGGTCCTCAAGTAGACGTAATATTATTGTAAACGTATGTATAAAACTGCCAATATAAATCGATAAAAATTAAGGTTAAATTCATGCATGTATGGACGCTACTTGACTTGTACTGAGTTACTGGCTTTACGTTTGTAGATCAGGATGTTTTGTTCTGATTTAACAATTTGAAAACGTAGAATCGCACTTACAGTAAAATGTTAAAACACAGTAAGGACCAAGATTACCACGATTATAACTTAGTAAGAGTCAGACTGGTTACTACTTTTTGATATTGGCGATGTGACTTACTTGGTTTTCAAATTGTGTTTTATTGGACTTTTGACAAATCAATGTATAGGTACTTTCTACGTTTTTATACTAGCTATCTTCGGAAATACATAGGTTTATTTTTATGAATTTGACTACAGCAGGCTATGCGGATACTTTGAGAATCAACTTTTAAGACACTCCTTTTGTATCCCTGTCATGAAGAAAGGGTAAAAATGATAAAATCTGTATCTCAGCTTGAAAGCGAAATATAGGCAAATCTCCATACAAAGTTAGAGAAGCCCGCTGAGTTACCATAGGGAAAGCAAAATTGTTGCTATAAAGTATTAAAAAAAATTATGAAAGTACCATTTTAGCACAGAATCTAAGTTTATGTTAACATTAAAACAATCATAGGATAAAGTTCCGAAAAGCCCACATGCCAGATCGACTTACTAGTTCTAAATTGTTTCTATAGGTAATTAGATTGTCATTCCAAGAAATTTTAAAAAAATAAACCGAAAACAGGCGTTTTCATATTTGTAATCAGGAGTTCAAAAAACGTATGTGTACCCGAGTCGATTCGGCATTGGGCCTATACCAATCATATTTCAAACTGAAATACAGATTTTATAATGTTTTCCATGACAGGGACACAAAAGCCTTAAAAGTTTATGCACCCACTTACGTCTAGTAAGTACAAAAATGCAAGTTTTTTTTTTTCAAAAAATGTCCCTTACTGCGTTTTGATTTTGGACGGCCAAGCGCCAGTCCTTATTCTTCTCGGTCCGGTCAGTGACAGGAACAGGCCGGGGGTTGTGTTTCCAGCCAGGCAGAAGTTGGCGGGGAACGGCGACACGGTTCTGTCCCGCAGTGTTGATCAGTCGTAGCTTGGGTATTTCTTGTAGGCCAGGTGTTCCCAAAATTGGGAACACTTCAAACACTGGATTTAGTATTAAGCTATACTGAGTAGCTAGTACTTCAGAGATACTGATGCGGTCTAGAGTTTCATTTAAATTTAATCAAGGTAGGTATTCGTTAATTTGAATTTAGCAAAAAGAAGCGTGGTCTCGCCGCAAGGCTCAGAAATTGTCTGTGCGCTAGACGTGCGTAACTCTTTAAAGAAATCAATCAGTCTCTCAGTGTTCCGAAACATTAGGGAGAGCCGTTTTTACGATGTCGGTTATAATAGATATTTTAACGTGATGCGCGGGACCTTGAATCGTCATCAAGAGCCCTCGGTCGCAAGTCACTACCTGCAGAGCTAGCACGGGCTTTCTTCTCTAGGGTAGAATAGATAAAAAATGACGTAAAAATTACATTTAGATGTAGAGAGTAGAAAGTTTTCTTCGTTCCTGAACACAGTGTTCAGAAGAATGAGCGGTAGAAATGTTTTCTATTCTACCCTAGAGATGAGTCTACCGATGCGAACATGGGAATCAATTTACTAGTTTCTTGACATTTGAGAATAGAAACATTTCTCCTAAAATTGTCTATACCTCTCGAGCCTAGACAAGGTCTTTCTTCCCTCGCATCTCTCACTATTGGATGGTTAGTTATATAATACTCTTTGCTTTTTGGGGTTTTTGTGTCTAGTTAATGGCCCCGCAGCCATTCCTAGCAAATTCAACATAAAAAATCTGAGAATAATTTGAATTTTTGCTCCAAAACCAAATTAATCTCCGTTATTCTGTATTTTTACCCAACTACGACGAAGGTTATGATTTTGACACCCTATGTATATATGTATGTATGTAGCCGATTTTTATGTTCCCACGTAGCGCTGAAACTACTGGTCCGATTTCAACAAATGAGGTGTCATATGATTCGTCCGGCCGTGGGGCCGCGGCGTACGAATATCGACCCCTCCAACTCAACCCGTGGATGTCGTAAGAGCCGACTAAGGGAACCTACCAGAGGAAGGGCAGCAGCTTCCTTCTGAGTATTTTAAAACACCAACACTGCGATCACCAATCCGCCTAACAAGCCTGGTGATTATGGCAAATCCCCCCCTACATGGGAGACCATCCACTTGATGGACCGACGACATCGTAGCGGTCGCAGGGAGTCGATGGGTGGAGGCGGCTCGGGACCGCTATTTGTGGCGTCGTACGGGGGAGGCCTATGTCCAGCAGTGGACGTGTATGGGCTGATGATGATGATGATGATGATGATTCGTCTTAATAGCCCGATGGTTAGAGGCTATGTGACGTCAGATAAAAATGGGGGTCTAACGAGATAGCGGGGGTCTAAGTAAGGGTCGAAAATCTCAATGTTAGTAAATATTCTTGTTTGTGGTATCGTTGCAAAGGTCTTTGTTTGTACTTTCCGAACCGTTTCTCAAACTTTTGTGAGGTTAACGATTCTCAAACTATTAACAAAAAGGTGTAAAAAAATATAGTCAAAAACTAAAACCCGACTACATAAAAGTCTTAAACAAGCGTTCACCTATTGTCCATAGCATTTTCTTTTGATACTTAGGTAGTCAACTGCCTTTGCCAGAGACAGTATTTCACCGAAACATTTGTGAAAAGATTTCGGTATTTCCATGGTATAAGAAAATGACGTTAAAATATATATTTTTAAAGAATTCTAATAGGGAAGCAGAATAAACATTTCTAAAACTATTTGTGCCAATTACACCTACATACAAATATCACGTACACATGGACAATCTATGGGCCGAACTCAGGGATTAGGGGGCGGAGGCATTACAACTGTGGCATTATAATCTATTCCGATAACTATACTGCCACATTTACAAATAAATAAACACAGGTTGTATGTTCTTTATTTTTAAACAAAATACTTGTTTTAATGATTTATTTCCGTTGAATTGCTTTGCTTAGCATTAAGTTTTATTCTTTAATCTAGATAAAATTTAACAATAGCCTAAATCAATAAATGCAAATGATCAAAATCGTGTTCGTCACTGGTCTTAAAATCACAAAAATAAATAATTAGATTATTAAGCTATATATACATAATCACACTAATAATATATTTCCTTAAATCTGTTCTTCTTTTTCCAATTTATTCAGTTCATGTTTACCAACCATGTATTCGTTTGGTTTTCATGCTGTGGAAACCTGAAAAATGTTAATATTGTTGAATAAATATATTATTCAGTTTATTTGATACATATCAAAGGGTTTCTCAAGAATGGATACTAAACCATAAAACTGCAAATAAAACTTCGTCACACATACTTCTAAAACAGCTGGACCCAGGCTGGACCTAGATGCGGCCCTTGAAAATTATACAAGTATATGAAAAGTCAAAACAAAGCAACAAAGTTTAAAAAACTAATAAATTTTATTACAGGACTATTTATAAGCGACCTTAGTACATGTTTTACGAGATCCTGGACATAGAACAGTTAGTCACTATATAAATAATGCCGAATTATCGCCAAATATCCACACAGTAATCCAAAAACAATTTGAGATATTGTAAAGCACAACAAAACTTACCGATGAAAAGGAATTTCGGGTGTTTTTCAATACGATTCCTTGCCGCACAAAGGTACACTACACTTCACCATTTATTTCAGTCTTTTTCGAACATATTTCACAATATAAAATAAAGAAGTAACAACACGCACAATACTTTCATAACATGATAATTGTCTGACATTTGCAGACATTTGCCATTTGTTGCTTAGCAACAAATCATGGAAATTTGCCTCATCTTCAATTTTTGTCTATGGTGAGTTAGCGTTATTACAGTAAAAAGAGGTGAGATAGGCTTATTAATTTTTAGTTACAGAGAAAGTGACCAAAACTTTATTTGATTCTTTTCTATGTAATTGTGAAAATATGTTCGGTCTGCTTTAGGCGTAGCTCTACGATGTCTGTGTTTTTAAACAACTTCGTAAAAATAAGGAGGTTCTATTTTTGGCTGTGTGTACTATGCATAAAGTGACCATACGTCCCGTTTTGAACGGGACTGTCCATTTTCTCGGTTACTATCCCGTTGTCCCCAAACAAAGCTCCAGAACGCAAAATTGACACATTTTCCGAAAGTAGTTTCTACGGCCACCTTCGGTCTCCATTATCAGACCAGTTTGTTACCATGACATTGCACTGTCACCGAAATTATATAATTATGCCAAATTTCAGCTCAATCGGTTCAGAATAACTCTACCTAATAATATTCATTTGCAAGATTTGTTCCACACAAACTAACAGGGCAAATAGAATAAAAGCTAAATAAGTGATTTCAAACGAAATTTTTGTTTCTTTCGTCAGCCTACAAGTTGTTTTCTTCTTCATTTTGTAGTTTGTAGGCCCTAGTTAGCTAGTTTGTAATTTCAATAGAATAGAATATAATGAATTTATATTTATTGGTACACAAATAAAAAATTACATTTTTGGGTTAGTAGTGCCTTAAAGCCTATATCTTATACCTTTAAACGAGCAATTCTTGTATATATATAATCTGAATCTCGGAAACGGCTCTAACGATTTTCATGAAATTTAGTATATAGGGGTTTTCGGGGGTGATAAATCGATGTAGCTAGAATTCATTTTTAGAAAATGTCGTTTTATACCTGTTTTTGATAATCAGCTTTATCGATAGGGCACTCCCATAGACAAGATTTCGAAGCTACAAAGCCTTCATCTATCATGTATGACAACTTTTTTTTAATTTACTCGGATATGATGTCACAATGGGGGAGGAAAGTTGTCAGCGATAGATGAACCCATAGGCAAGGCCATAGACATAAAGTTCATTATTTTTGTTCCTTGATAAATAGCCGTGACATACATTGAAAAATATGACTCTTCCTGACATCTATTGACAAATAATATTTTTATTATTTTTTTAAATTGGGAGCATCTAACTGCTCTAACGACACAACAACACTAAAGCTACTCCAGCAGGTGGCGTTGTTATGCATAACTAAGCCAATGAGTGTTTAGTTTGAGGTTAGACCAAGAAAACCAATTGTTTATTTATATTATTTGAGTCTTTTTAACTCACGTGTTAAATATAATTTCTAAAAACTAAATATACCAAAAAAAATTACCGGTCAACCAGGTACTTAGGTTTATCTAGGCACTCGTTCTCACCTATTTGATTTGTTTTTACATATAACATGTTAACAAAGTGTACCTATATGTAATTAAAATAAGTTAATTCTAACTTCTAGGTGTGAAAAGCTGTACCTACGCACTCAAACATTTACCTTCGAACGAACGACACTTTGCTAATAGTAGATAGGTTGCATTACGCTCATTGTGAAGCTAGCCGCTTATCGCGAATGGTGCTAGGCGTCAACAAAGAAAGCGAGGTAGGTATGCAACTGTTTGCGTGCGTTCCCTAACAACTACAGGCTGCTCCAGTTTAACTAAGGTTTTTCTCAGAAAATATTTTAACAAAATAGTTTTTATATTTTTCTTATTTATCTTAATGACTTGCAAGCTATCGTTGAAAATTATACTCCATGATACTCAAAAGAAAGAGCAGTAGCCAGGGGGCGAGTGTACCTCATCATCATCAGCCCGTATACGTCCACTGCTGAACATAGGCCTCCCCCAAACGACGCCACGAATATTTGTTGCCATCATATTGGGGGGGGGTTGCCATAATCACCACGCTTGGCAGGCGGATTGGTGATCGCAGTAAGATGTTAGTAATACACAGTAGGAAGCTGCTGCCCTTCCTCTGGTAGGTTCCCTTAGTCGGCTCTTACGACATCCACGGGTTGAGTTGGAGGGGTCGATATTCTATGCCGCGGCCCCACGGCTAGCGCGGCCCCACGGCTTATTTTTAAATGGCGCCCAATAACGGTTTTCTAAAATCTGAACAATTTTGTGAAATTTATATGACTAAAAAATTACTGCAAACACAAATAGCTAGGACATGATTGGTTAGATTGCTTACAGATTACTTTAATAAGAAAAAATTAAAAAGACAGTTCACTTATTGCCAAAAACTTCCACTATTAGCAATTAACTCAATCTGAGGTTTTCTGCCCAAAAACCAAAATAATTCGTAAAATACCAATACGATTGAATAGCCAAGATTGTCGTATACAATCATGGCTGTCGGTCCTAAATGCTACTTCTAGCGTCTCTTTGAAGCTTCGCACCCAGCTACCAATTTCCTGTATAATCCCAGGTCCCGATTTGAGTTAAAAAATTATGGTCCGTGCACTATTTTCCTTGTCGGTTTTGTACGTCCAAATAACAAACAAGGCAAGGTGAGAAATGAAAGAATTACTATAATTTATTTTTTTATTTAACATTAATTCATTTATTATATAACAGAAACATCAACTAAAACCGTAGACCTAGATTTTTTTCTACGAAACAGACAAATTGCAACTAGTATTTACACCTAATACGATTTCCTAAAAATCTAAGCCGTCACCAGAAGGCAGATTCCCCAGAATACTGGCAGCATTGCCACGTTGAAAGGCGAGGCTAATTCGTTTACCTACAGAAATTAAATAATTAATTTTAATTTTCTTTTACCTCCCCAGTTCTTTCCATTCTTGCTTTAACTACATCCTCCGGTACAGATCTCAAATCATAAGCCTGGCCGATCAACGCACAAAAATCAATGAACATAGTGGTCAAATTCAGGTACACATCACCAATCTCAGACGTCCTGTAGTCTTGAGGGAAAACGTGGTGGTAATTGTGAAATCCTTCCCCTAAAGCTATGAAAGATACCGCTTTGTTCTGTACTGGGAGTATACTTTCGTCGTAAGGCTTGGTACCCCATATGTGAGCGACGCTGTTCACGAAAAAAGACATGTTTATTACAAGTGTCACACGTAGAAGGTTCATGAAATAGGCCACGGCTATGGCTTCGCCCCAAAGAAGGGGTATTAGTGTTGGTAGGATGAAGGTGGCAGAGCCTATTATCAGGACTGCGTGTCTGAAAAAATTAAGAAATGATGTTCAATCATACACCTAAGGTTACTATCTAGGCAAGGAATAATAATATACAGCAAAATAAATATTTATAAGTGTTTTAAAAAACGATGAACCGACTTCAAATTCCCTTACTTTTACACTATTTTGAAATTTTGTGGGATAAATGGGGGGAATCCCCTGGGAATAAAAATTTTAGAAGAGAGAATTAAATAATTTTCAAAATCGGTCCATATTTGGCGGAGATATCGCGTAACATATGTAAAACTACAGACGAATTGATAATCTCTTCTTTTTGAAGTCGGTTATAAATTGTCCTTTTTTCTTTCTTGAATCAGTAGGAAATGAAAGAACTTATGCGAAGGGACCTTCAGTCTCTTACGACTAGGATCTTAAATAACTTGTGACCTTCAGTCTCCTACGTTTAGTTTAGCAAAATAATATTTTTAATGTGAATGTCAGTAATACTTATTTATTACATCATATTAGGGTACATGCAATTTGTCAGAACTAAAAGCCTAGAGAAAGGATGCTGAACTGTTCCACTGCTGGGAAAAATCCTCCCTCTTAGTTGACGATCGACGTAGCGCGTCGGGCGAAGGTCCTCCTGTGACGCATGAGGTTGCGGGTTCGATTTCCGCTTCGGATTTTTTTTTGTACGATCTGCAAACATTAATCTGTTACTGGAGTTGTTCTGAGTATTTTTCTAAGTAACTATAATAAAAAATATCTATGTATGATATATATTGTATTAAGTATATCAGTAATCTATTACCCAAAACACAAGCTCTGCTTAGCTTGGGGCTTGATGATGCTGTGTGGATTGTCCAGCAATATGTATTTATTTATATTTCTCCTCTTTTTTTTTCGCCTCTTACTCGTCAGTCGTCTCTAAACAGGGGGCTGAGTCTATTTGTTTACAAAAAATATCTACCATTCTAGAACCCGAGTATAGTAAGATACAAAAGCAACGTACTTCTGTTGGAAGCTCAACACAGGGTTCGCGTAGAGTTCAGTCAGGTCGAGTGCCTTCCCCTTGGCGGCTGCCTCAGGGTGCTTCCTCACCATCAGCCAGCCGATGTGGCTAAAGAAGAACCCTCGACGAGAGTTGTGGGGGTCGGCATCCGTGTCTGTATACTGTATGGTAAAATTTAGAAAATTAAAGTTCTCGAGAAAACCCTTCTGTTATTTTAAAGTCCTCATTTTTTATTTGCAACGTAATTTACCCTTAAAGGTCGTGCAATATTATTATAATAATAACAACTAAAAATAAATACTTTACAACAACATAGAAGGGTTTGCTCGAGAACTTCGTTCGCTTATTGCCAGTTGTCTTGTGCAGTACTGTACAGGACAATTGAGACAACTTTTGCTTAGTGCTCATATACACGAGCGGCAAAGTGCCAACGGCAGAGGTGACGAGGATGAGGTGAGCCGTCGACACCAGCCGTCGTCGGCAGCCGTCGACAATGGACGGCAGCCGTTGACTGTCGACGGCTGACGCTGGCGCGTCGACGACTGCACTTTGCCGCTCGTGTATATGAGCACTTAGTTGCTTCCAAATTTCACTGTATCACCGTTTTACCATGTAATTATGCAAAAAATAAGCTTTAAATTTATTTAACTTCTCAAAATATTTTAATGGTGATTTTTGACGCGGTGATCATAAAATTTGCCATTAATTTCTGAGTTCTACAAGTTATTTGGCCAGCTAATTAAGTGGTTCTCGTATAATTATCGTATCCTATAATTTTATGTAGTATTTGTATATCCTACAAAAGATTTTATAATAAGTAATTATACATCCTAATAATATTTATAAATGTCAAAGTTTGTATGTTTGTTCATCTTTCACGCAAAAACTACTAAACTGGTTAGGCTGAAATTTGGTATGGATATAGTTTGGGAACTGAAATAACATATAGGCTATTTTTTATCCTGATAAAACGCAGGCGAAGGCGCGGGCAGCAGCTAGTATTATATATATATATATATATATAGATTTATATTTAAAATCTACCTTATGATGCAGAGTATGATCCCTGATCCACGTAATCAGAGTGTGTGTATTAGCAGTAGATTGTAGAAGCATCAGCACCGTCTCCAGCGGCCGCTTGGCCTTGTACGTCTTATGGGTCCACAGGCGGTGGGCGCCGGCGGTGATGCCGAGGGCCGAGACCACGTACATCAGAAGAGCTGAAATAAATCCAACTAATATTATAAATGTCAGAGTTTATGAGAATGGATGTATGGACCTCACGGCATAGGCTCGGCCTAGTGCGAGATCCATAGGTAACATCTTAGTCCCTGAGCCCTGATTGCGGCAATGATTTTTTGTTAATTTATGGGCCACAATAAAATGTATTCTAAATTGGACATATATACCTGCCTATAATGATAACTACTAAGTGCTTTATTGACAAAGAAAATAACAATCAAATAATATAAAGACATTAAACTAGTATTTACAAGTGCTTAATTTCACTGTAACTTGATATCTTTGCTGTTAATAAATATATTTTTATGTTTTATGGATGGATGGCTCTTTCACGCAGAAACAACTGAACTGGATTGGGCTGAAGTTTGGTATGGGTATAGTTTGGGACCTGAAATAACATTTATAGGTTACTTTTCATGAGATAAAACGCGGGCGAAGTCACGGGCAGCAGCTAGTACTAAATCAATAAAGTAATAAAGTCAAAGTCAAAATTCTTTATTTCCGTAAATAAAATAAATGTACACTTAGACAAGGCCAAATTCTTAAAATTAAACACTGTCATGGAAATGAAGTGATAATTTTTATTTCGGTCGCTTCGGTGTGTAGACTAAAGTAAAGAAGTGACGAAGAAACCTTTAGCCTGTTAGATGTTAGTTTTCGAGTTGGAGAAAAATCCATCCCAAGCTTTTTTATCATCTACATAGATTTTGTATTATATATATATTTAGTAGTAATGTCAAAGTCAAAGTCAAGTCAAAGTCAAAGTTTCTTTATTTCCGTAAATACAATAAATGTACACTTAGAACAGGTCAAATTCTTAAAATTAAACACTGATTTGGAAATAAAGTGATATTTTGATTTCGGTCGCTTCGGTATGTAGACTAAAGTAAAGAAGCGACGAAGAAACCTTTAGCCTGTTAGGTGTTATTTTTCGAGTTGGAGCAAAATCCGTCCCCAGCTTTTTTATCTTCTAGATAGTCTGAAATTTTGTAATAAGCCTTTTTACAAAGGATGTGTTTGACAATTTGTTTGAATTTATTTATAGAAAGTTTTTGCAACTCGCTAGGGGTTTTGTTGTAGAAGCGTATACATTGCCCTCTAAAAGATACATTAACCTTGTGTAACCTAGTTTTGGGCACAGCGAGTTTATTCTTATTTCTAGTATTTACATTATGTATGTCGCAATTTTTAGGGAACCGATCGATATTTTTATGAGTGTACAATAAGTTTTCATAAATATATTGACATGGTACTGTCATTATATTTATTTCTTTGAATTTATCACGTAGGGATTCTCTAGGACCCATGTTATAGATTGCACGAACAGCCCTCTTCTGCAGCACAAATACGGTGTTCATATCTGCAGCGTTCCCCCACAGCAATATACCATACGACATAATACTATGGAAGTAGCTGAAATAGACCAGTCTGGAAGTATCAACGTCTGTAAGATGACGGATTTTTTTTACTGCATACGCTGCAGAACTAAGTCTCTTCGATAGCTTATCTATGTGTGGGCCCCATTGAAGTTTACTATCTAAGGTTATTCCTAAGAATACGGTAGTGTCTACAATTTCTAACGTTTCTCCTTTTACGTTTACTTCAGCCTTAACTTGTTTTACATTTGGTAGAATAAATCTAAGACATTTAGTTTTAGTTTCGTTAAGCAAAAGATTATTAACACCAAACCAGTGGACTACTTTTGATATTGCATTGTTTACTTCGTAAAAATTTGTGTTTTGTCTAATCATCTTAAAAATTAAAGAAGTATCATCAGCAAACAATACAATCTCGTGAT
This sequence comes from Eupithecia insigniata, assembly GCA_947859395.1. Classification (NCBI taxonomy): domain Eukaryota; kingdom Metazoa; phylum Arthropoda; class Insecta; order Lepidoptera; family Geometridae; genus Eupithecia; species Eupithecia insigniata. The sequence goes on along the minus strand of OX402023.1, from coordinate 972,080 downwards.
TATTTTTAACGAGATGAGGCAGGTCGTTAATATAAACCAAAAATAGGAAAGGACCGAGGATTGATCCCTGCGGTACACCCATTGTAACTACAGATCCCGAAGACCGTTTCCCATTTACGTCAACTCTTTGTATCCTGTCACTCAAGTAAGAAGTAAGAAGATCCAAAGAGTTGTCCTTTATTCCATAGTGATGTAATTTCCTGATTAATGTTCCATGGTGTACACAATCAAATGCTTTTGACAAGTCACAAAAAACGCCTAAAGCATCTTGCGACTTCTCCCAAGCATCGAAAATATGCGATACCAACTCTACACCGGCATCAGTAGTTGACCTGCCGCGAGTAAACCCGAATTGCTTACAATGTAGCAGGTCATTGCCATTGAAATGCCTAAGCAATTGATGTAATATAAGTTTTTCAAAAACTTTGCTGAATGTAGGCAGTACTGATATCGGTCTAAAGTTAGTGGGGTCAGACCTACTACCCGATTTAAACAGTGGTATTATTTTACTATGTTTCATCAGATCAGGAAAAACGCCACAATCAATAGATTCATTAAATATAAAAGCTAGATCTGGTGCAATAGTATCAATCAATGGTTTAATGATTCTAACGGAAATGCCCCAGAGATCTGCAGTTTTCTTTATATTTAAAAGTTTAAAGGCTTTTTGAATATCGTTTTCATCGACATGTTGGAAATTAAATTTATTTTCGCATGCAGGTACATTTTCTTTCAGTAATGACTCAGCGATTAATTGAGAAGAGTTCAGACACTTTGTAGTAGAGATTGGAATGTCAGTAAAAAAGTTTTCAAATGCTTGGGCTACTTCAACATCAATTTTAACTGAGCAATCGTTAATCTTTAAATTGTAATCATTAATGTAGGTACTGACCTTTCCAGTCTCGCTGTTTATTATTTTCCATGTTGATTTTATTACATTTTCACTGTTTCTAATTTTAGAGCTAATATAATTTGATTTTGCTATTTGACAAACTTTTCTAAATATTTTTGAATAATTTTTTACTTTGTCTTTGAACTCCGGGCTAAAATTGTATTGTTTTTCACTATACAGTTCATACAATTTATTTCTACTCTTATGTATACCCACTGTTGCCCATTCACTAAAGTTAAGTTTATCTGAGACCATGGTCGATTTGGGTGTGAATATAGAATTAAATGCATTGGTGAATTTGTTAAAAAAACTACAATAGGACTCATTTGGGTTGTTAAGAGAGTAATTAGGTGGAGGTTTACAATCCCAATCCAATTTCAACCGTTCAAATCGACTTGTGGTCACAGGTATGTATGTTATTCTCTTTTTACAGTTATTATTTTTTACTTGAATTTCTAATTTTATTAGTTGACCTAAGTGGTCTGATTTTAAATTGCTTATTACATTTTTATTAATAATTTTATTATTTAGGCAAACAAATATATTATCTATACATTTTGCTGTGGTTTCCGTTATTCTAGTAGGTTCAATAAAAAGTGGCTTTAAATTGTAAGAATTAAATAAATTAGTTAATCTACTACTAAGGGAGTAGACTTCTAAAAGATCAATATTAAAGTCTCCACATACCATGAGGTTTTTATTTGATTTTGATATTTTGAATAAGATATCATCCATATTTTTTTCAAATATTTCAAAAGAAGCTGATGGTGGGCTGTATACGCTTACTACAATACTTTGCTCCAACTCAACACATGCTACTTCAATGTGGCCTTCAACGGATAAGCATATTATGTCCTTACGTTCTTTGAATTTTATGAATTTATTTAATAGTATTAATGAGCCTCCACGAATAGCATGTGATCTGCAATAGGAGCTACCAACTTGGTGGTTACTGAAATTGAACATGAGCTCATAGCTTTTCAGCCAGTGTTCTGTTAAGCAGATGATGTTAATATTGAAAGAGTTCATGTACAATTCCAACTCAAATAATTTACTTTTTAATCCTTGAATATTTTGATGCACCAAGTTAGTAAACTTTGCATTTGTTTTACACTTTTGGTTTATTTGACTTTTTATGTGACTAATATTATTTGACTTTTTAGGGCTAGAGACGTCCTCTATTGTCTTTTTAAGTAATTTAAATGGCTTGGAAGAACTTCCAAGGTCTGCGTTGTAAGTTTATTACAATGCTCAAAAGAAGCATCTTGTTTAGCCAAATTTTTGGCTGTAATATTAAAATAATAAGATAGCGAAACAGCTATTTGTTTTTTGTAATAATTAGAAAGGTAGTAATTACCTTTTTTAGTCAAGTAATATTTTTTACTAACAATACTGTTAGTGTCAATCACATGTACATTGTTATTGCATGAAATAGTATGCAATGCCATATTTAGCTTATATCTAATATTATTTTCTATATTTGGCAAGCTGTCGCTGTAGGGGAATGTGAACATTACAATTTGGTTTAATTTCAGCGAAGATAATTTGTCCATATATTTAATTAAGTCTGATTTGTTCACATTACCCCTATTTCCAAGTAATATTATCAAAATCCTTTTTACAAAGGATATGTTTGACAATTTGTTTGAATTTATTTATTGATAATTTTTGCAACTCGCTAGGAGCTTAGTTGTAGAAGTGTATACCCTTTAATAGATACATTAATTTTGTGTAACCTAGTTTTGGGCAGTGCGAGTTTGATAGACTAGCTTCTGCCCGCGGCTTCACACGCACTTAACCGGGATAGAAAGTAGCATAAATCCGTCCCAGTGATATCGTCTACCTCCTTCCAAATTTCATATGGATCCGTTCAGCCGTTTAGGCGTGAAAAGGTAACAGACAGACAGAGTTACTTTTGCATTAATATTACATATTACTAGCTGCTGCCCGCGGCTTTGCACGCGCTTTTAATGTAACCTACATATGTCCGTCCCCGGGATACCATCTACCTCCCTGCTGAATTTCATTACGATCCGCTCAGCCGTTTAGGCGTGAAAAGGTAAGACAGACAGAAAGATGGACAGAGTTAAATTTGATTGATGAACTTTGTATCGTACGAGGGTTACATTTAACAGAAAATCAAACCTCTCCTTAGGTTGGGACACCAGAAAACTACTACCGACCAGAGAAAATATTCAAAATGATATCAAAATTCCATTTTGAATATTTTGTCAGTCTGTCTATTCGTACTGGTCTTGGGTTATACTAGGCAAAATCTGGTACCTGTGACTTACGTTACTGTGACTTCAAAATATCTGTGACAAAATACTAGCTAGTATTTCTACCAATCACGTACAAATTCATTGTTTTACTAATTGAATAATATATTTATGGTAGCGATTACTGAGTAAGTAGCAGTAGCATGTTGATTAAACAAATAAACGGTATTATCTTTAACAAGTTTGTTACATTGCGGTATACATTTAAAATTTCCAAGTATAAAAGTATAAAAGTGTGTCTCATTCTGACTTAGTGATATTATCAAAGAGAGAATATAGAAACGATATTATCTAGCTGAAGCGATTTATTGCGTAGGTACCTAATAAAATAACAACGATATAATATCGTGCACTCGTGACACTGGCACTGCCTGTGTGACAGTCACAGATATATTTAGTTTTTGTCACTATGACATTTTTATCAGTGACGATAAATACGCCTCAAGCCTAATTCGTACTTATTATAAACGAGATAGTAATTCTGTTCTGTCTAGAATTATACAAAACGGGACATATCCATTGGTACTGCGTGGGACATAATATAGTAAAAACTAAGTTTGCGTGTGTGGGTGGACTTACTAAATACAATGGTGTACCACATAGCTGTAGTAACACCTAGGTACAATCCATATACAGCGGCTGAATGTAAATAGCTAAAGTAGAACACCATGTACCACACGATTTTGTACTTCCTTGGAGGTGGTTTCTCGGATCTCGCGCAACTGACTTCGATATGTGATAAAGATTCTTTTAAATTTGGAGCCATATCTGAAAGAAAATGAATTCGTGAACAAAGTGATCACTTTATTTCCCTGTTTTACTTATGTAATTTTAATTTTATATAATAATGCAGCAAAAACAAAGAAATAAAGCATTTTGATATTTCATATTATTTTGGTATTCATGAAGAAGATTGAAAGTTCAATCATCACAGAAGTTCTCACACCTGCTCGACATTATACCTACCCAGTGCAGTGGCTGCGTACCGTGGGTTCGTGGGAGGATTTCTACGGAGCTTGGTACCCGGAGCGGTATTACTTTACTTGTATTATTGTAGTATTTTAAGTATTAACTGACAAAACCCTATTGAATCAAAGATAATCCTTGTATTGAACAACACAATTTGACTATTCGAGTACCTAATAAAATAAAAATCTATACTAATATTATAAAGAGGAAAGATTTGTATGTAAATATGTTTGTTTAATGAATTGACTCAAAAACATCATCATCATCATCAGCTCATACACGTCCACTGCTGGACATAGGCCTCCCCCATACGACGCCACGAATAGCGGTCCTGAGCCACCTCTATCCAACGACTCTTTGCGACCGCTACGATGTCGTCGGTCCATCGAGTGGGTGGTCTCCCATGTAGGGGGGGGATTTGCCATAATCACCACGCTTGGCAGGCGGATTGGTGATCGCAGTGTTGGTGTTTAAAAATACTCAGAAGGAAGCTGCTGCCCTTCCTCTGGTAGGTCTCAAAAACATACTGGAGCGATTTTAAAAATTCTTTCAGCATTTGAATGCTACATTATCACTGATTAATATAGGCTATGTCCTGCATTTACTGTACGCTTATGTTATGCCGCAATGTTTAAAAAATAATTGTCGACCCGTGCGAAGCCGGGACGGGCCGATTATTAGATAAATTATCATATTTGTTAAAACCATTTTTTATATGCTCTTGTTCTACGATTTCCCATCGTAACAACAAATTAATTTTTACAAATGCGGAATCATTCTCACCTCGCGATGTTATTGATATCGTCCGCTAATCTCGCCGGTGGACATCAAAATTTGGTACTTCGTCAACAATTGCTACTTACTGAGATAAAAAACAACAATTATATACATTCTAGTAGTACCAACAAAAATTTTTTCGATATATACAAGTAAATAATACTTTATTATCTATTAAATCAAAGGTACGTGTAGTTACCGTACCAAAAATTACGGCACTAAAATGACCAAATCTACACACACGTGTTATATTTTTACAGATGGTTTCTGCCATAGTCGATAAACTTACCTATGAAGAAAATTACATTAAACTTATACGTGAGGAATTCCAACATACAGAATGCTCCTACTTTTATAACTACCTAAGTATATGTAGGTACTTAGGAACCTAAAAAAATAATATAACATATTCTATTTTGGCGCTCTATCTCAAAGAAGGCACAATTTGGAACCTTATAACTACTAGTCATAAACGACTAGTAGATGCCAAATAATACCACAAACAAGCCATCAAAAATTCAGGGCGAAACAAGATGAAACGCGGGTACTTATCAATTTTTAAGATTGCATCCCGTAAAAAAAAAACAGTATTATGTAGTTTTTAGCCTACTATAAGGCCTAGTCAAAAGTTTAATAGAGTTATCGAATGAACAAACCAGAATAACGAAATACAGAAAAAACCCTATGTATTTTTTGGGACCACCGTGCGCCGCAGCCACAGCCACAGATATGGCTGACATCATCATCATATCAGCCCATACACGTCCACTGCTGGACATAGGCTTCCCCCATACGACGCCACAAATAGCGGACCTGAGCCGCCTCCATCCATCAACTCCCTGCGACCCCTACGATGTCTTTATTGCTATATTGCTGACAACGTAACCCATTTTATGGCGACGTTGCCCAACCGTCACCAAGTGAGTTAGCTGTCACATAATATAGAATGACTTTATCAGCCACGTTAGCTGTCACACAATACAGAATGAATAGTTGGGCTACTTTACCAGCCACGTCGCCGCCTGAGGAAACATCCTGAATACTCCACGAGGTGGTCAGTTGCAACGGACATCTTCTTTCTTCCAGTATGTTTGTGCACACTCTTAGGTAGACAACCGCCTATTATGGACCGATTTGGAAAATTCTTTCACGATTGTATAGACAATGATGCAGAGGTGGTCCTATAATTTATCCCGCAGAACGTAAAAACAGTGTAAAAGAAAGCGAATTTGAAGTCGGTTTATCGTTTTTTAAATCACGCCATGTTATCAAATTTAGCATCAACTTGTATTTCATTTATCTGACTTCAATATTTAATTTACATATTTAAACAAGTGTACGCGTTTAATTAACAACCAGATATATGTATTTATGTTAATTATTTTCGAAGGTTTCTAATTAATCACTTAAAGGCGCATAGTGATGTGACACTAGCGCCACTCATTGTTGCATTTACAATGAGGGGTTTTCGATTTACAATAAAAAAATAAAAATTAGTTCTAAATATCTCGATAGATGGCAGGGCGTCAACTGGAAATTAGGGTAATGCCAATGCCAAGTGAAAGGAAAACAAACATTTTCAAGTTTTTATTTGACATTGACATACCCTAATTTCCAGTTGACGTCCTGCCACCTATTGAGATATTTGGAACAAATTTTTTTCTTTATAAAAATGCAAATCGAAAACCGCTCATTATCAGAAAATGGTTTATTGCGTTTGGTGATTGTTACTCAAGCCAATTATTTGACCTTATTGTTATTAAAGCCAATAATTTTTAAGAAAAAATCGCATATGTGGAGGCGTGTGTATTTTAAGAAATGTAGAGTAAAAGATTAGCTTTCGCATGAATATCAATGTGAAGGAATTAATAAAATTTAATAATAAATACAATTAATAAAAATCTTCAAAATTACATTACGTAATACTTGAACGGACCCAGAGGTATCGAAAAATAGTTTATACTGGGTATTATCAGTTGGGGCCGAGAACTTTTGGTAATTCTGTTCCTCAACGTTATTACGAGGAGAAATAAAGATAAGTGGCGCTAGTGTCATATCATATTGCGCCTTAATACTTTGCTCTACATGTGTTGTTCATATTGATTCTCTGTATGCACATAAATTGTTAAATATTCAAGTTTAAAGATCTATATAATTTAAGTTTAGTATATTTTGAGATTTAAAATAATGTTTTAAGCATCTCAATAAATATTATTAAAAATCAAAAACATTAGTGACGCATGCTGATACTAAATTGTATTCCCCTTGAATCACTCTATTTAAATAAACCGCATCAAAATCCGTTGCTATACGCAACGGATTTTGAAAACTTTTTCTAAGCATATATAGGGACAGACAGACAGCTGGAAGCGACTTTGTTTTATACTATGTAGTGATACTCAGATGCAGCTAATTCTTATCCAAATAACCGTTGGCCATTTTTATCCCGATAAAACGTGGGCGAAGGCGCGGGCAGCAGCTAGTGTCTTTATAATTTTTCACTTGTATTCTTTACATATAGTATATTGTATGTATTTTGTCGTGAAATGCCTATTTTTCCATAGTTGCTTTTCTGGCTTTAATTTTAACACCATTTATGGAAAAATGTATACTAAATCAAACAAAGTATAATTTTAAAACTGTTTATTACAAAATTCCTAAGTTTTACAATTTTTTTTACGAAATGCGGGTTACAAGACACTTTACAATTTTCTTTTTACAATTTCCAACAAATTTGTTTTCTCTATAGTGTATCTCTTTCACACCACCGTTCTAAAAAGTAGTGTTTTCAAAATTATTAACAGTTTCTGTAAAAAACACACAGTTAACACATTGAATGCCTACTCTGTGTGAGTAGAGAATAAAAAATAAACTAGAACAGAACTCAATTGAATACAATATTAAATAACTACATTTACTAACTATTCTTTGCGCCGAGATGTTAGTTTGAAACAAAAAAAAACATATAATATAATATAATTAAGACGAGAAAACGTCCACATATAACATGTTGCATATATACGTTTTATAACATATGTATTTCGTTACTTAATCTGAAAGCACTTTTATACACTGAAATTTTGCCCACAACAATCCAAAAGGAACCCACAAGTGGTTAAAAATATAACAAGGTAACTTGTTCAACAATTAGTATTCTAGTTTTCAAAAACAGTTCGATAAAACGAAACTAATTCGACAGCCACTAAAATCCTTTGTTATCGATCGAAATAAAAAGGATAGCAATATTAGTTGCTGTCATAGTTAACTTCTAGATGGCGTTGCTAAAAACGCGAGCAAAAAACAGACAAATCAACGGCACAGTGTGAAAGCGACACACAGAGATCAAGTTTGTATGTTTGTGGGTTTGTTTGTTCATTTCTCGTGTCGATTCAATCTGCGAAGGCTTGTCACGTCCATGCCGTAAATTTCAAACGATGGCGGCTCCGCGTAGGTAACCTGAAAAGAATGGATAAAATAATTTGATTGTTTTTAAAAACTAAAATCCGATTTGGTATCCCTTAGTTTACACGGAAGGACAAGGGTTAGGAGTTTGACACCCTATGTATGTATGTAGCCGATTTTTATGTTCCCACGTAGCGCTGAAACTACTGGTCCGATTTCAACAAATGAGGTGTCGTATGATTTGTCTTTATAGCCCGATGGTTATAGGCTATGTGATGTCAGATAAAAATGGGGGTCTAACGAGATAGCGGGGGTCTAAGTAAGGGTCGAAAATGTCAATGTTAGTAAATATGCTCGTGTGTAGTATCGTAGCAAAGGTCTTTGTTTGTTGTTTCCGAAACCGATTTTCAAACTTTTGTGAGGATAACGATTCTCAAGCTATCAGCAAAAAGGTATAAAAAATATAGTTAAAAACTAAAACCCGACTACATAAAAGTTTTAAACAAGCGTTCACCTATTGTCCTTATCATTTTCTTTTGATACTTAGGTAGTCGGAGGCACCCACCCCATATACCTACGGTACAATTAGTAACAAAGCCCTCCGACTACCTAAGTATCAAAAGAAAATGACAAGGATAATAGGTCAACGCTTGTTTAAAACTTTTATGTAGTCGGGATTTAGTTTTTAACTATATTTTTAAGGTTTGCGGGTTAAATACTAATCCCTCGAGAATTGTTCTCTTTACAATAGCGGAATAATTTTTTAAATAGGTTTATAATTGACAATGAAAGAACTTTAAAAGAAAACAAAAATATCTACACGCGAACATAGACTTCACAAGTGGACAAACAATTTAAGTGAAAAGATAATCAAATAAATATGTTTCTTATTTGAATATAATATAGTTTAAAATTTGTCTATGAGCTTCTCTTGTAAGCTGAAAGAAATAAAAGCTATTGATTTATGATTTAATTGTCATAGTGATTAAAATTAAATCTTCATTCCAGACAATAATCCATATAATCCAGTAGGTCCATAGTCATTAAATACCAAAATTTTCACACATTTTTATACAATGGTATGATCACAGAATGTCATTAACACCTCCCACTCGATGGACCGTCGGCATCGTAGCGGTCTCATGGCGTCGTTGGCTGATGATGATGATAATAATCACAGAATGTCATTAACACCTCCCACTCGATGGACCGTCGGCATCGTAGCGGTCTCATGGCGTCATTGGCTGATGATGATGATGATAATCACAGAATGTCATTAACACCTCCCACTCGATGGACCGTCGGCATCGTAGCGGACTCATGGAGTCGTTGGCTGATGATGATGATGATAATCACAGAATGTCATTAACACCTCCCACTCGATGGACCGTCGGCATCGTAGCGGTCTCATGGAGTCGTTGGCTGATGATGATGATGATCACAGAATGTCATTTTTCGGTATTCTACCTTTGATAAGATACTACAGACCGTTCACTATAAGATGTCCCCTGCCTGCCATAGTTCTATCATCACGTCAGGGTACATCTTATGGTGAATGGTCTGTTCAGAGGGACGCCTGTCAAAAGTGGTCAAGGTTGTAAACTTTCTATCAATCTCTCCGTGCAACACAAAGAAAACAAACGTGCGTACGATTCCACGTGACGATTCTGCGAGGATATACCACTGTTATAGTTAAGCGATTCTCTCATAATTTTCTTGCCCATTCCCGGGACTTAGGTGGGATCGGCACAACAGGTCTTTGTGGTATCTGTCGTCCACAATGAAGGTAGCTACGCTAGGCTCCACTTGTAACGGCTCCAAGCTCGTATGAATAAACGTCCGTCTTTCATAATACATCATATGTGGCGCAGCCGGTAGGATTCAAACCTACGCCCCAAAGGGAATCTGATTCCGAATCAGACTCATTTTCTTCCACTCACTTCCATTCGCCCTCACTCCTTTATTATTTATGTCATCTTTCACACAGTACATGCATCTTTTCTTAGGACTACCTCTACTTCTATATCCATCTTCCTTCATATCTCTAAACTTTCCTCGTACCATGACACTCTTCCCTCCTCATAGCATGACCATGCCTTGGTTAGCGGAATTACGCCCTAGCTCATAGATTTAATTTTCGATGACAAAAGATAGCTGCTGTTAAAAATCTTACCTTGCCCACGGCTTCCTCTCCAGAGCCAGGCTGAAAAAGATATTAGGTATTAATATTAATTTTAAAAACATATGCTGGACAATCCACATTTAATAATGCTAGAAAATACACATATTTATTCGATAATAAAGTCGTGTAATAAACCTTAATTAAGTACATGTGATTACTGTTTTATTACTATCCTACTACTATTATAAAATGTCTAAGTTTATAAGGATGGATGTATGGATGGATATTTGTTCCTCTTTCACGCAAAAACTACCGAACTGATTGGGCTGAAACGGGTATAGTTTGGGACCTGGAAGAACATATAGGCTATTTATTATCCCGATAAAACGCAGGCAAAGGCGCGGGCAGCAGTTAGTGTCTTTATAATTTTCTTTATGTACTTGTAGCTGAATTGAAACAAGGACAGAGCTCCGCTTCCGCATAGAACAAAAATTGCCAATCAAATATAGGCTTAAACTCGTCATCTTTAGATACATTTAATAAAAATGGTTTACCACAAGCTTCAAGCGAGTGACCTGCAAGCTGTCTGTTATCTAATGCCAGCAATACAAATGCATCCAATAGAAACGACTTAAGGCTTATTATAAGGCACATTTCTGCGCTGTGCAGCAGTGATGCTGTCCAGATCTGTGACAACCTCAATGCTCCTTTTAATCCAGAAACGCGTTCAAAGCCGGGTGCAGAAACAAGTGAAGCTTACCTCAGCTTCCTCTACGTCTTCTTCAACAATCATAGGTGGGATGTTAGCACCCAGCTTCTCTACTAGTGTAGGGACCTGCCATGACAGTAAATAAATAAATACTCCATCACTACTAAAAGTAGATTGTGTCACAAGGGAAAAAAATAGCATAGAATAAACCAACTTAGAAGGGAATCTTTGATAGAAACCCAAACGCCGCCAATTTTATACCTACTTACCCCTTCACGTCGTTACGCCCCTCTGTCGTCCAGGCGTGTTGCTAGGGTTGCTTACTGTTATTTATTGCTTACGTCTAAAGATAATATCGCTAAAATATAAGTTTTTCTTTAATTTGAAATCATTATTTTATTCTTGTTTTACAAAATATGAGATTTATAAATACTTACCTACATTATTTATGTTATGTACTTACATTAGGTATAGTATATGTAGATACTTATAAATAATAAGTTATTATAAGTACCTACCAAACCAAATGAAGCCATTTGATGACCGCTGTGGCGCGGCGGGCGAATGTCCACCTGCGACAGGAGGCCGCGGGTTCGATTCCCGCGTTGGGTTAAATATTAGAACGATCTGCTAATATTTGTCTCGGGTGTTCTGGATATTTTCTAACATAAGTGTGGCACCATTTCCGAGTTGTTTTACAACCAAACACACCACAGTAACAGGACGGCATTGTAATTTTTCCCAGATACGAAATGCACAAACACGCGCATGTGGCGTAGCAGGCCGTGATAGCCCTACCTGAGTTGTCGGTAGTAGCCCGTTTAACCTGTAGGTTAATATTGTGCCGCTCCGGGGCGGAAGTTTCTACTCTACGTATGTTCTTGCCTACTAATAGGGTATGGGCGAGAGCTATTTTTTGAATCCAGAGCGAAGGATTCTGTAGCAGAATCACGAGTGTAGCGAGGAGTAGAATCACGAGTGTAGCCTGCTGGAGTAGCAATTTACTCAAAAAAGTAAACGTTTACTTTTTTGAGTAAATTGGTACTCTTAATTCAGTGTAGACATAGAGTACACCAATAAGCCGAAACGAAAAATAGGTCGTGGTGATAATCTTACGTAGCGCATCAGAATTGTCATACAGCAGGGCAATAAATAAATAAATAATGCTGGACAATTCACATAGCATTATCTAGCCTAAAACTAAGTAGATCTTGTGTTATGGGTACTAGTATACTTACTTACTGATATACTTAATATAAAAAACTACATAGATAGATATTTCTAATTATACATAGAAAACATCCAGAACACCCCTGAACAAATATTTGCAGATCGATCGAGATCGAGAGATTGGCAATGCAGCCAGCGTCTTGGGGAAACTTCCAACTGGTATTGACATGGATCAGTTGAGCTGTATCTAGATTGTTTACTTACATTGGGATACTGCGAGAAGCAAGCTCTCGCTTTCCCGGTGCAAGGGGGCGCTACCGCGCGCCCATAGCGGTCACGATCCGCTGGATCGAACATGTAGTAACCTGAAGGAGATAATTGTAGGGATTATATTCAGTACACTGGTTTGTTGTAGAAATTATACTCAGTCAATTTGTTTATTGTAGAGGTTATACTCAGTACACTTGTTTACTGTAGGGATTATACTCAGTCAATTTGTTTATTGTAGGGGTTATACTCAGTACACTGGTTTATTATAGGGATTATACTCAGTCAATTTGTTTATTGTAGGGGTTATACTCAGTACACTGGTTTATTATAGGGATTATACTCAGTCAATTGGTTTATTGTAGGGGTTAAACTCAGTACGATAGTTTATTATAGGGATTATACTCAGTCAATTTGTTTATTGTAGGGATTATACTCAGTCAATTTGTTTATTGTAGGAATTATACTCAGTCAATTTGTTTATTGTAGGGGTTATACTCAGTACAATGGTTTATTGTAGGAATTATACTCAGTCAATTTGTTTATTGTAGGGGTTATACTCAGTACACTGGTTTATTGTAGGAATTATACTCAGTCAATTAGTTTATTGTAGGGGTTATACTCAGTACACTGGTTTATTATAGGGATTATACTCAGTCAATTGGTTTATTGTAGGGGTTATACTCAGTACGATAGTTTATTATAGGGATTATACTCAGTCAATTTGTTTATTGTAGGGGTTATACTCAGTACACTGGTTTATTGTAGGAATTATACTCAGTCAATTTGTTTATTGTAGGGGTTATACTCAGTACACTAGTTTATTGTAGGAATTATACTCAGTCAATTTGTTAATTGTAGGGGTTATACTCAGTACACTGGTTTACTGTAGGGATTATACTCAAGTCAATTTGTTTATTGTAGGGGTTATACTCAGTCTGTTTCGGACGGTTACCAGGATGGCCTGATACGCCCTGGGAAAGTATCCCACTAAGGTACGACGTGCGTTCCTTTCCTCTTCCTGGCTGGTAGACGCACGCCGCCACGCACCCCTGAATGCGTAAGTGTGGGTACGCCGACCTGATGACCTTCGGGAACCTCGACTCGAAGAAAATGAAAGGCAGCGATTTTCTGGTCTGGATCCTAGGCTTCGGCTCGTTCCTATTCTCCCTACCACTACTTGCTGTGTTCCTTTCACTTCTTGCCTCTTCGGTGGCTGAGCTGCGACTGACTGCCCGGCTTTTTTTTTTCGAAAGGATTATAATGCTGTTGTCCGCAGATGGCCATGACAGCGTTACCGGGCTTTTGGCGGGCGCAGAGGGCGCCTCGCCGGTAAAATTAGGTTGGGGCGACACGCACAAGGGCCACCACTTAGGTGCGAGCCTCGGCTTGGGCTGTCGCCAGATGCTACACAAGAGGGTAATGGAGGTTTCGCCTAGGTGCACGAATGCACCTAAGGGCGGAAGCGGGGAATTCTTCGACCCCGCATCCGGCGGGGTCAGTTTTTGGTCGGTTGTGTAGTGTGCGGAAGCGAATTGGTTGCCGTCACCTCCGGGTTAGCGGCGGTGATTGGGTCAACGGGGTCACCGAGAACGTGTCTCGGTCTACGGAGGAGAGTGACTGCCCGGCAAGAAACGCGCCGTATATTTATATGGTCGCGCCTTACCGGCAAGACGACGGCCTATTTTGTTCTCGAACTTTCTAGCTATTTTCACTTGAGCCGAACCCTTTGATCTTTATTTATTAATTATTCTTTCACAGAATCCTTACAAACTATGCATTTTCGGATAGGGAATGATGCCCTTTACCTTATAAAATAATAATATCTAAATATTTACGTACAAATAAAAAGTTCCTAGAACAAAAACTTACAAAAAACTTCAGTTCGGAAGTTTTCCTTACACAAATCTTAAAATATCTCTAAAACTAGTTATCCGATTTACATAATTCAAACGGAAAATTAATTCTTAAGCCTAGACCTTTCTAAAAACATCAATTTCACTATAAAATATTCACAAACAAGAACAGTACAAGTGCAAATAACGTAAATCCTAAGTGAAAATTGACATCTATCTAGCTTAGAGATAAAACTATGAAATAAACCTTTCTAATTACAATTAATCGACGCAATCTATCTTAGATAAGGGTTTTATCGCCGACACAGTCCATATTATAATAAAATAAGGCCGAAAATTGTTTCAGCCTTATTATATTGTCAAAAATGTAGTAAGACAATACAATTTGGTGGTATTGTTTTATTCTGAATGGCATTTTAGCATTGATGAAAGAAACTTAAGAATATTTTATTATAAAAACTTTCGTAGTTTGATAAATTCATTATGAATGTAAGCGAACCTAGTTTGTGTTGGAAGAACACCAACGTTTCATCCCTTAACGAGGGACTTCTTCAGGGTGAGTGCGCTTCGCGTCGCGCTCGTTCAGCGTCGCGGCGCACACTGCGGGCGAGCGGAGAAATTGCCTTAGTTGTGTATGAGGCCGGAAGATCGTCTTAATGCTATATTTTCGTTGTAGTAGCTGACCAATCTTATCCGTAAGCCCCTTCACAAAAGGTAGATATGTGACAGCTCTCTCGACGGAATGAGGCCACTTTCTTTCGGTATTATTGGCAATACGGCAGCTCTGTCTCCAGCCATAACCATTTCGCTCTAGTACCTCTTTGATATGTTGTAGTTCACTGTCTATATATCGCGGATCACATAGCCTTAGAGCTCTATTTATAAGGGTGCGTGGCACCGAAGCAAGGTGTGACGGATGATAATGCGAGTCAGCCTTTAGGTACCTATCTGTATGCGTTGGTTTGCGATAGACCGTGTGTATCAATCGCCCTGAGTGAACTCTCTGAACCAACACATCCAGAAAAGGCAGGGCTCCGTCCTTCTCATACTCAACTGTGAATGTTATTTTCGGATGTATCCCATTGAGGTGATCCAAAAGTGTGCCAATATGGTCTTTGTGTATGATAGCAAACACGTCATCCACAAAGCGCCACCAATGTCTAGGCCTCACGGGTGCATTCTCCAACGCCGTGCTTTCAAAGCTTTCCATGTAGATGTTAGCTACGACTGGTGCTATCGGTGACCCCATGGCTACCCCGTCCTTTTGGAGGTAATAATTCCCTCGCCATAAGAAGTAACCGCTTGTTAACGTATGTTCTATCACTTTCATGTACTCAATAGGTATTCCTGCCGTATTCAATATGTTTTGAATGATTTGTAATGTCTCTGCTATTGGTACGTTCGTGAACAAGGACACATCGAAGCTCACCATACGTTCGTCCTCTTGCAGCGAGATATCTTCTAGAAGCTGAGTGAAATGCGTTGAATCTTTCACATAGCTCGAAGTCTTTCCTACGTATGGCTGTAGTAGGTTCGCCATGTATCTTGCTGTTTTGTACATCGGTGAGTCTATCTGGCTAACAATAGGCCGTAAGGGCCAATTAGGTTTATGGACCTTTGGTAGACCATAGATTTTAGATGATGTGGGGTTTAAGGGTCGCAACGATTCATAAAGGTCCCTAGATACCGCGAGCAGTAACTCTTTTAACTTAGTGGTCACTCTCGTAGTCGGGTTATAGGTGACTTGTGTGTATGTAGTCACATCACTGAGGAGGTCCGTTATCTTTTGCTCATATGAATCTGTATCTACCACCACGGTTGCATTCCCTTTGTCCGCCGGTAGCACTAAAACATCCAAGTTGTTTTGTAAGCTCTTCAAGGCATTCAATTCCCCTTTTGGCATATTTGGCTTTGGTAACTTCGCCGACCGTACCATTGTTGCGATATCTTGACGCAAGCAATCCGCATCATGCGATGGTACCTTATTACGAGCGATTGTGCCTTCCACACTCGTAACTATGGCTTCCACGGGTACTTTTTGAGTTGTAGGAGCGAAATTTAGCCCTCTCGCCAGAGCCCGTTGCAGTTCTTCAGCTATTGGCTGGGATGAGAAATTTATAACAACATTCCCTTCTGTGGAGCAATCTGTAGTTACCGTTTGCTTCGAGCTTTTTGTCAGGCGTTCTAGTTTTCGTTTATGGGTATTATTGGTTTTTTCAAGTATAGCTTGTGCCCTTTTAAAGGTCATACCATCCAAAGTCATCCATAAATCATCACTTAGACACTGCGACAATTCCAAATGTAATGCAAACAACTCTTTCGACATCACTGTAATCCTTTGATACAGATCTCTCACTACCCGCGACCGTAATTTAATATTAACATTTTCAAAGAATTTTTCAAAACCTCGAAAGCATTTTACGGGCTTAACTTTCATAAAATTAGGCATTCTCACTTCACTGCACTTTTTCACAAAAGATAAACTACACTCGAGTTTGTTTCGTTTAATTCTAAGATACGCGAACCGTTTTACACTATTGAGCCATACCTTCCCGTAAAGGTTTGCTATTTTACTATAAAAACTTTCGTAGTTTGATAAATTCATTATGAATGTAAGCGGGTTAACTACGAACTCGTAGTTTGTGTTGGAAGAACACCAACGTTTCATCCCTTAACAAGCGAACGCGAACCGCACTCACCCTGAAGAAGTCCCTTGTTAAGGGATGAAACGTTGGTGTTCTTCCAACATAAACTAGGTTCGTAGTTAACCCGCTTACATTCATAATGAACTTAAGAATAGTTGTACATTATTATACATAAATAAATAAACTTCTGAAGGGACGCGTCTATCTATCAATCTCGTGCAAATAGCACCGGCACGCACCAGCTATCTATGGGACCATACTGTGACGATACCATTGTCATAGTAAAGCTATTGGTTAGCAGAATTCGGCAACTGGTGCAAGGTCATGTCCTTATGCTGTAAATGCATGCTGGGTTTTTATATGTTTATTTATTTATTGAGGAACAACAAACGACAAAATTAAACTTATACATTTGTGTTAGTGCTTTACTGTGTAAAGATGAGAAATATTCACAATGTAGATATGTTGTTTTTGCTCAGTATTTTGTAATATTTCACAAACAAAGCAATTTTACTATTAAAACTTCTTAGTATGACGAATTCATTGAGTGTAATCGGGTTAACTACGAACCTAGTTTGTGTTGGAAGAACACCAACGTTTTATCCCATAATGAGGGACTTCTTCAGGGTTCGTAGTTAACACGCTCACATTCATAATGAATTAGACAAAGCAATATCCAACTTCAGTCAGTTTTTTATATCGGTATTTTCCGGATTTGGTTCGGAATGAGTAACCGCTCTGAGTATCTGAGTATCATTTATAAAAAAGGCTTACTACAAAATATCAGAATATCTAGAATCTAGAGGACAAGAAAGCTTGGGACGAGTTTTGCACAAACTCTAAAACTAACAACCTAACGAGGTAAAGCTTTCTTGTTCGCTTCTTTACTTTACCTTAAAAAGATTGAAGTGACAAAAAATCAAAGTGATCACTTTATTTCCCTGTTTTACTTATGTAATTTTGATTTCGTGACGTGTCTAAGAGTCCTGAGTAATTGAAGAATTTAAGCTCAAAACACCTTGATTTTGGATATAAAGTCACCAACTGACCTTGGGTGAGCGATCACGTAAAATTGGATGCAACCAATAAAGCCGACTTCTTTTTCTTGTTTTACGGAGCAGGTAGTACAAACATATCGCTTCATCGACTTCCATTATTGGAATGAAGCGGCTGTCACCGCACCCCGCAAAGACATAGCGCCTGAACATTTTCAATACTCGCGGATTACAACCACACGGTTTGAATACGCGCGGATTCCGCCATGTCTGAACGTACTTTAAAGGCCACAAATAAATACATACCTCTCGGAGTTCTAAACAGCGCCACAGCGAAGTCACCATTACCAGCCACGAACACACCAGACTTCTCCTCACTGAAGAATTCTGCCACCTGGAATAAAATAATAAATAAATAATGCTGGACAATCCACACAGCATCTAAAGTAAGCAGAACTTGAGTTATGTAAATAATTCTAATACATACCAAAGAAATTTAATAATATCCCAAAAATTTACGATTTCGGCTAGTTTTTAATTTTTTTTTCGGTTTTTAACCGACTTCAGAAAGGAGGAGGTTTTCTCAATTCGACTAAGTTTTTTTTGTATGTATGTTACGCAATATCTCCGCCAATTATGGTCCGATTTTGAAAATTCTTCAATATTGTATAGAAAATGTTTTTTTTTTATTTTCCCCCCGAGGAAATTTTTTCCTCAGTGGATTAGTATTTATCCCAAAACTTAAAAACAATATAAATGGGAATTTGAAGTCGGTTTATCATTTTTTAAAACACGCCAAATTATTCTTTTAAGGATTGGCTAAAATTTAATGTTTCCCCTGTAGGTGGAGCTAACGGCGCTAGAGTCCGTAGGAAGTCGCAAAGATTTTCGACTTGTCGGGACTTGATTTTGTGGCGCAGTTGGTTAGCGCAGTCCCGTATTGAGGGGAAAGTCGCTGGTTCAAGTCCCGCCGAGATCGTAAATTTTTGGGATTTCGTTTAATTTCTTTGAGATTACGCAGAGTGAGGTTACGGGCTTGAAGGCACTATAATATATAAACCTTAATTCTTAATACATACTCACATACATATTAAAATGTTTTAGAAAGATATTTTTATGTGAGGCTTACACGCTATAATAGCAACAACCTGCAAAACGGAGTGTTGGGATACCATCCACTCTACGGACCGACGACATCGTATCGGTCGCAGGGAGGCGATGGATGGAGGCGGCTTAGGACCGCTATTTGTGGCGTCGTACGGGGGAGGCCTATGTCCAGCAGTGGACTCATGTGATCTGATTAGGTAATTACCTGGTTCTGCAGGTCATCATCTACCATTCCTTGGTGTCTAGATCTGTACACAACCACTCGACACACGCAGTTACCCGGAGTGTAGAACTTACGGAGAACCTGGAACATCACAAATCACGGTAATTTTATTAATGCGAAAGCGAAGGTATGTTTGTTACTTCTTCACGCCAAAATGATTGAACGGATAGGAATAAAATATTTTTTTATTATTTGTCGGTTACGTCGCTTTTTCCTAGTATCTTGTTCCCTTTCTACGGCCCTATAAAATTATCGTCGTCATCAATCTCGGAACATCCAATCGCTAACGTTCGTACGTTACTCGACGTATTCGTTTCCGAACTCTGTATTTTTTACACATCACCTTAAGGGGGCCCCGACCCAATCAGAGGCATTATAATAAATATATATATAACAAAGGCATTAAAAACAACTTATGATAGGTATCACAAACGGGCCAAGGGATTTTTGAAAACTCCTTTGTTTAACGTAATAGAACGATAAAATAGGTGGTGGCGCTAGTTTGGGTCTGGGAACCGCCTTAATGGGGGGGGACGCTAAGAAAAAGTTAAACTTGCCTGTTCAATAGTCAAGATGTGTCTGTCGGGCTTGAAGTGGAGATAGCTGTCTTGATGAAGCTGATCTCCCGACTCCAAAATCTGCAGACAGGTTACAAACTTGATGACAATGTCAATAGCCGCGTACTGACCAAGCTAGCGGCTTCGCGAGGCAGCCTCGGACATTTGCCGCAGTATGCATGCCGCGCGATTCTAATCCGAGGCTGCCTCGCGCGGCAAGGCCGAGCCACCGTGAGCTTCGACGCTCAGTTTAACTTGAGGTCGAAAGGAGACCGCGTGTGCGTATAGTTTGTCCGAGACCACCATGAGGCCATGGCTTATTTTTCTCCATGCATCTTCCCTTAGTCCTCTATTTGTGTAATCAGGGCATTGCGCATCCCAAAGTCGTCTATATTCACCATATAGTTGTATTAATTTAAGACAATGTTCTTTATCCATGACGCACAACTAACACGCAACGAATAAGCGAGGCAAAACACTACCGTCTTGAGTGAGCGCGGCAAACGTACTGAGGCGCCTTTGAACATCGACAAAAACCGACAACGCTCGGCTCGGGCCGCGGCACGCTCGGGCGAGGCAGCGCGTGCGTTTGCCTCGGGCGAGGCACGTCTTGACCGACCGAGGATTTGCCTCGCGAGGCTGCCTCGCGAGGCAGCCTCGCGAGGCTGCTCGCTCAATCAATACGCGGCTATTGACAATGACAATGTCAATGTCAACTGATGTGGCGCGCTGGGCGAAGGTCCTTGCGGATTCGATGCCTGCTGGGACAAATGTTTGTACGATCTGCAACTATTTGTCACGGATGATCTGAGCATTTTCTATGAACATATATTAAAAAATATCTATGTAAAATATTGTATTAAGTATATCAGTCATCACCAATCACACAAGCTTGTTATTCTGTGTACGTTTGGTGCTCCTGAGGACACCGCGGTCTCTTAATGGGGCTCCGTGGAAAATTTCTCCGTCCAAATTCTGTACGAACTTTTTTTAAAAAACAAAAAACAAAAATAGTTTAAATTATTTTATCCAAAACGAAATTTATTATGTGTAATGAACAAATTATAAAATATGACCAATACCATATCAAATACGAACAATAAGGTAATTGCTTTGAAAAAATGTAAATCGGTTCCAGTAATTTTACAAAAATTAGGGGGTTTTATTATAATTGTATCGAATCTAGTAATAATTACAAAAATCTTTATATTTCAAAGGAAAGATATGATATTGTAGAACTATTTTTAATGTTTGTTTATTCATTCAGTGTTTTCTATTCCCTGTGAGATTTAAAACCCGCTATCATTTTTGTATTTATACTTGGTTTTATTATAAAACTACACAAAATATTGTAAAATGAATTTTGATTCGTTTCATTACTTAAATTAGTATTACTCGCGACCGAGCTACATAACCAATTGGTCATAGTTCGAGGAGGCAGCGGCGGCGACGCAGCGGGGGACGCGTGCAACCATACGCTCCATGATCTCATCCGTGGAAAGGAGGCTGACCTGACCAGAGAGGCTGCTTGAAAAGCATTTGAATGGCAGAACGTTTTCTGTATCTTGAAAGTGAATAAAGTAAACTGTCACTCGCGTTTTTTTCCGAAAAATATAAGAATGTACAAATTGTTCATGTCTTTATTATTTTACATTAGATTAGTTTTGTCTTTAAAACAGTGAGGAAAAAATTGGGAAATTTTTCACGGAGCCCCCTTAAGAGTCCAGGCAACAGGGGCCATGTACGAACAGAGGATGATAACAAGCTAAAGATGACTATAATATATACTGTTACCTGGTCCAGAGTACTGCTGCACCACCGGCAGACCTCTTGCACGCGCGACATCGCCACAGCCATAACGCAGCAAGACAGCGCCTGGAATTAAACACATTATAATTACTTGATCTTGATGCTAATGTTAATCTTCTCCGAGAATGGTCGTCCAATAATCGTGTAAGGATTTTTTAGCACTTCTTCCTGATGATGTTTTTAGACTACCCACTTTAACCAAATTCACGTGTTTTTGTGGATAGTTTAAGCTACAACAAAGAATCGAAATAATGTAAAAGTCGTTGTATTGTAAAGAATGTCATAAGGCAATTTCCTGCAGGACATGGAAGCTGACAGAAACCGAGTGCCATAGTTCAGGATTACCCACGACATTGTGCTTCTTATATTGTCAAGTTTGCTTGATCTTAGTTTGTTATAGCCAAGTTTGCTTTAGCTATATAAAAGCTGAAAGAGAATCCACTACGATGGTACGGTCACGTAATGCGTAGAGATGAAACCATATGATCAATAAAATCCATCTCTCGGAACCGAAACCGCCAAAAGAAGACCTGGATGACCCCCGACCACTTGGATTGGATGGAACCGTCCAAAAAGATATGACGACAATGGGTGTAAATTCTAAACTAACACAAAAGCGCCCAGAGTGGCGCATGAAGACTAGGAGGACCGACCCCAAGAGAAATGGGCCAGGGCAAAGAAGAAGAAGTTTGCTTTAGCTATGTTTGTTTCACATTTTTAAGGCAAAGACGCGTATGATCCATTTGCAGGTCCTTGATGCAGCGGAAATTTGTAGAAGAACTAAAGTTACCGATATAGCTCTCAGGATTAGCAGGTTGAAGTGGCGATGTGCAGGCTATATAGCTCGTACTCGACTGAACCTATAACCGTTGGGGAGTAAAGAATCTCGAGTGGCGACCGCGATGCAATGCGAAACGGAATGTGGGAAGACCTCCCATTCGATGGACTGACGACATTGTAGCGATCGCAGGGAGTCCTATGTTCATGATGATGATGCAGCGGCGCGCCTCTCGGGGTCACACCACCGAGGCTAGGCAGTGAATGAGTTAAGCCATGATAGTTTCTACAAGAGTCTGATAATGCTCGCAGGAACTTCATGACCTGATGCCACTATCTCCTTTCTACTTCAGGACAAGCAGACGGACGGCACAATACCATCCTTATTTGATGGATATACCATCCACTCGTACTATGTATATATGTGCGGCTTTCCTCCAACTTCATCATTTACACCGCTAAGGAATGGAACTCGCTGCCTGCTTCTGTTTTTCCGGCTAATTACAATCTGGGTCTCTTAAAGACAAGAGTGAATAGGTGCTTTCTAGACCTTACCATACACCGTTGGCCACATCATCACTTTCCATCAGGTGAGATTGTGGTCAAACGAAGGTCTATCGACTATAAAAAATCAAATTCCATACCTGTTTCCCCCTGGCCGCGTAGGGGAATTTCTTGCAGGACATGGAATGCTGCGCTGACAGGAACTGAGTCCCGTCGTTTAGCACTAGCCAGCCGCTTGTGTTTCTTTGACCTGCGGATGAAATGTACAGATTAAAACATTTTATTATTTAAAAAAAAAAATACAAACTTTTATATAATCTAGGATCAAAGTGCTTGGGAAGACAAATCCAACGAACCCATACTCGATGTGGTTAAGTCGTTTCGTTTAGGAGTTCCTATGGCCACCTTCGGTTTTCATCATCAGACCAGCTCGATGGTACCATGACATTGCGTTGTCATCGAACTTACATACTTGCCAAGTTTCATCTCAATCAGTTGAGGATAACTGGTCTAAAATTGAGTTGCAAAATACCACCCGAACAAACATATATACAAACATTGCAAGTTAAATAAAAGCTTGTAAAAATAATAAGGCCTGCTAGAGTATCGACGCCTATAGTGACGCCCTCGGTGGCGTAGTGGGCGGAGGTCCGCCTGCAACTAATATATTAACGAGTTCGATTCCCGCTTCGAGAAAAATTTACGACGATCGGGGTCTTCTGGATGTTTTCTATACATAGAAAAATATCTATTTAAGAAGTGTATTGTATTTCGACGACTGTGGCGCGGCGGGCGAAGGTCCGCCTGCGACGCAGGAGGTTGTGGGTTTGATTCCCGCTTTGGGACACATGTTTACGATCTGCAAATACTTGTTCCGGGTGTCCTGGTTATTTTCTAGTATAATAAGAAAATATCTACATAAGTAATATATTGTATTATGTATATCAGTTATCTAGTACCCATAACACAAGCTCTGCTTAGCTTATAGGGCCAGATAATACTGTGTGAATTATCCAGCATTATTTAGCTCTATTTATATAAATGAGTGGCGTCGTACGGGGGAGGCCTATGTCCAGCAGTGGACGTGTATGGGCTGATGATGATGATGATATAAATCAGTAAGGTATTAACGATTTGCAAAGTATGAAGATACCTTTAAGTTTCTTCTTCTCCTTGTCTCGTTTCAGAGTAGCTCGCTCCGCGTCTAAGCAGGTGGTGGAGCCGGGAGGATGCTTGCGGTCCTTTTCTGACGCGCGGCGTTTTCCGCCGTCGACTCCGACCTGGAATGAAATAATAAAATTTTGTGTTATACGTTTATTTTATCACAAGCAAGCAGAAAAAAGTAGATATCCTACTCCTACTAATATTAATAAATGACAAAGTTTGTGAGTTTTTGTACCTCTTTTACGCAAAAACTACTGAACTGATTGGGCTGTAGTATGGGTATAGCATCCAATCCGCCTGCCTGCGTGGTGGTAGGTGACGTCACGACCGTCGACTGGTGCAAAACTGGTCCCACTGTCATTTTTATTTGTTTAAATAGTAACGTTATTTGACTCGGTTTGAGCTGGTGAATTTAAAGTTCATAGTGTTATCCACGTACAGTATCGTTTAACTCGGTGATTTTTGCCTAGAAAGGATTTTTATAGCCAAATCTAGTTCCCAATCTCTCTTGTGAACCCCTCCTACCCGCATTTATCTGAACGTATGTAAATAAAGTGATCGAAGTTTATTTGCCGTTCCGCGGTGGACTAAAAACCTTCGTACGTGAGTACCTCTGGTGATAGAAGAAGTGTTCAATAAACTAGGCCAAACTTAGTGCCCAAACGCTACGACATAAAGTTTCGAACGCAAACCCTAACTACAGCTAGCGCCATCTAGTGGCGAGTAGCGTTTCATCGATTACGCTGTGTATCGTCTAGGTTCTCATTGAGTCGACTGTGGCAACTGTGGGCTAATCATGAGCTCGTCTAAACTGAATTGTGTAAGCTGCGGAAAATTTACGTCGCGTACAACTGATGGCGCGGTGTGTCCTAAGTGTGACTCAGTTACACACCGCGCGTGTGCTGGTTTCAATTTGCGAGATAAAGTCCAGGCTTCTTGGCGCTGTGGTGCATGTCTAGTTAATATGCCAAAGGGAAGGGATCCCTCCACGCCCGTCCGGAGTTGCCTGGACGTCTCCTCTCCCCAGCAGCCCCCTGAGACTAGTGTTAAGCCCACGACTTCGGATAACACAACTTATCCTATCACCACTGAATTGTCAGACGCGGAGATTCAACTAGATCTGAAATCATCATCATCATCAAGGGAGCAGTTCACCTCTGATGTAATAAAAATGCATGAGGCTTATATGACGGAGCTTAAAAGTTTCAGAGGAGAATTCCGCAGCCATTGCTCTGAAATGCAGGAACTAAAGGCTGAGCTTTTTACTCTACGAGCAGCCGTCGAAGCGTGCAACGAGAGGGCGGCGGAGGTGGAGAGGAGGATGGCTCAGTTGGAGCTTGCGCGTTCTCAAAAGGAAGACTCTACCCTGCAAGCCTTCCAAAAAACCATCGCTGACCTGAAAGCAGAGCTAAATGACTGTGAGCAGGAGTTCTATCTCAATGATGTAGAGGTATCCGGCTTTCCTGAGGAAAAGGGTGAGAATCCTTCACACCTGGTTCTGGTCTTGGGATCTGCCATGGGTATGGCACTTGACGAGCGTGACATTGTGTCGGCGGAGAGAGTCGGTGCAGTGGCTCGGCCTAAGCCAGGCGAGGCCTCTTCATTGGCCGCCGTAAAGACACGTAGGATCGTGGTTCGCTTCGCGCGTCGCTCTACCCACGACGAGTACCTACGTGCCGCGCGAGTGCGCCGCAATCTTAAGTCTACCGACGTTGGCCTGACCTCGACGCCGCCCGTAGATGTATATGTCAACGAGCGCCTTTCACGAGGAAACCGGTACCTATTCGCCAAGGCTAGAAAAGCGTGCCGCGACCACAAGTGGAAGTACTGCTGGACAAAGGCTGGCCACATCCAGGTGCGCAAGGAGCATGGCTCGGTAGTCATGCGCATTCGTAGCGAGGAGGATCTGCAGCGATTTTTTGGCACCCTTCCCGTTTAACAATTAATTCACATAAGCCCATAATACGTTTTAGTTTTTTGAAGATCTTGATTGTATGTTGCGTAAACCTAATTTTACTTGGCATTTATGAAGCTCGTAACTATAGTCTTTTTTTTTATATCGATGTATTATGTGTAACAAATGTGCGCAGCAGAGTATTTAAATTAGGAAATGTCATAGAAAGCAGAAAGGAGAAAGCCTGTACTAACATATTTTTTAAATGTACAAGTATTATTTTTAGTTTTCTACAACACATATTATGTACCTGTATGACAATTAAGTTTAATGATCTATCATATCACATACTACACCTTTATTGTAAACCGTTATTGTTGCCATATTCTACGTTTGGCCTTAAGATCTATATTTTATTTTACTACTACAACTACTTTATTTATTTTGATAATAAATTATTTTATTTTAATTTTAATAATTGTCATGTTTGTACCATCCCTTCAATAAAAATAAATAATGAAAACAAATCTTTCCAAGCCGTACACTATTTACAGTGTACCAAAGTTACAATAATTTATAATGATTAAATTTTTAAGGGTAGGTTTGTTTAATGCGGGTTCACTCGGTACAAATCATGACGATTTTTTGGTAAAGATGGATAGACATTCTGTAGATATCATAGCAATAAACGAGACCTGGCTTAGGCCGGGTGAAGACGGTCGCGCCCCGGTTGTCCCGGGGTATCGGCTCCGGCACACCCCGCGGCCCGCCTCCGTGCGCGGCGGCCGTGGCGGCGGTACTGGTTTTTACATTCGTTCCGGAATAAAAGCACGTATATGGCAACATCCAGTGGATCCCGAGCATCAGTCAGTAGAGCAAATGTGGCTTACTCTATCTGTTAACGGGAAAAAAATTGCTATTGGCACGGCCTATCGACCACCGTGGATGGATATTGATAAATTTTTTAACGCGTTGACAGACTCTATAAATTCTACACCGAAATGTGATAATATTGTTTTATTGGGGGACTTCAATGTGAATCTCTTCGATATAAATGAGGGAAAAGTAAAGAAGTTTAATACGTTTATATCATGCCTCACTCTTACTCAATTAATTTCTACCCCGACACATTATACCGATAATAGTCAAACCCTCATAGACGTAGTTTGTACTGATCTAAAGTCGAGAAAAGTCGTTGTCGAGCCTATTGGAAGAATAAATGGACATTCGTTTATAGCTTGCGAATTAAATGTTAAAAGGGAAAAAATCTGTCCTCATATTGTAAGATACCGCCCCTTGAAAGATATATTGCCAGACATGTATAATCTAGACCTTGGTAGCATTTCTTGGCAACACATTTTATCTTCTTATGATATTAACGAAATGGTCAATACTTTTAGTGAATGCATTACCCTTTTATTTGATCTACATGCGCCCATTAAAACTATCACTATAAAAAAAAGGTCGCCTCCATGGATAACAGATATCATAAAGGTTATGATGCGAAAACGAGATGCGGCTCTCTCAAATTATCATGAACACAAAACCCCTACTAAAAAGGAATACTACCTTAGCCTTAAATCATTAGTTAAAAAGTCACTGTTCTTCGAAAAATCTGCATATTTTAATTATAACATAAATAAAAAGATTAGTGATCCTAAACAACTGTGGAAAACTTTAAAGTCAGATTTATTACCATTCAAGAGTCGTAACGAGTTGCCTCCACATTTTACTGATCCAGACAGCATAAACGCTCACTTTTTGAAAGTTCCCGGAAGCAATGACATAAATATGTCTCTGCTAACCTACTATTTTTTTCATCGGTTTAGTGACTCTACTTTTACTCTGAACACTATAGGGTCCGAAGAGGTCGTTAAAATAATAAAAAATCTAAAGACTAATGCGGAAGGGTACGATGGCATTACTCTGAACATGCTTCTGTCTACTCTACCAGAATCCTTAGGAGTCTTAACGGGTATCGTAAATAGGTCGATCGAGACTTCAACATTCCCGGACAGTTGGAAAATAGCGGTTGTTCGACCTCTCCCTAAAAATAACAACCCACAAGATGTCAAGGACCTTAGGCCGATAAGTATTTTACCATGCATATCGAAAATTGTAGAGAAGGTTGTTTGCCAACAATTAACCGACTACCTTGAGAACAATAAGATTTTACCTGAAATGCAGTCCGGTTTCCGTAAGCACAAGAGCACCGCTACTGCTTTATTAGACGTCACGGACAATCTTCTGTATGCTCAGGATAAGGGTCTCTGTACGTTGTTGGTGTTGTTAGATTTTTCTAGAGCATTTGATGCTATCAATGTAGAGCTACTTATGTCTAAACTAAACTACTACGGGTTTGATCAAAATTCACAAAATTGGTTCAACAGTTATCTAAGTAATAGGTTCCAATACGTGGAACTCCAAAATAGTGACGGAACATCAAAAGTTTCAGAGATAACACCTGTTAACAGAGGCGTACCGCAGGGCTCTATTCTGGGACCGATACTATTTATTCTCTATTGTGCAGATATCACAAACTGTTTAAAGTACTGCCAGTATCACATATATGCAGACGATGTTCAAATATACATATCTTTCAAACCTGATGACTTAGATACTGCAATATGTAATTTGACAGAAGATTTAACTAGTATTATTACATGGTCAAAAAATAATAGTCTTATTCTAAACCCTTCAAAAACTAAATACCTTTTTTTTGGCTCAAAACATAACTTAATGAAAATTCCACAAAATACAAAAATCATCCTCATGGGTCAACCTCTTGATCGTGTCTATGAGGCACGGAACCTTGGCCTGCTCATGGATTCCGATCTGAGATTCGAAAATCACATCACGGAAACAGTGAAAAACTGTTTCTACCGTTTAAAAGTTCTCTATAAAATAAGATCTTATTTGAGTGAAGAGCTCCGGATTCAGCTTGTAGAATCTCTAGTTTTATCAAAGTTTAATTATTCTGATACAGTCTTTGGTCCCCGTCTTTTAAGACGTACGCAATGCCTAATCCAAAGAGTGCAAAATGCTTGCGCCCGGTTTTGTTTCAATATACCACCCCGTGGGCATGTTACTCCCTTCTTGAACCAACACTATATGCTTCGAATGAAGTCACGTAGAAAACTACACTTAGCCACTCTACTATTTGGTGTCATTAAGTTTGGCGTGCCTTCCTATCTCTACGATAAACTCATTTGGTTTGAGAAGGGACGGACGAGGAGAAAGTGCTGTCCTGTTCTGTCAACACCGCAAAACTCTACCGCAGCTTTTAGGGGTAGTTTTCGTTACTCGGCAACAAAATGCTGGAATAATATCCCACCCCCTATAAGGGATGCGAATACTATTTACACTTTTAAATTAAAATTAAAACGCTTTCTTCTAAACGCCCAGAAAGAGGATGAGAATCTAATGGATAATGATAGATCTGTATTATAATGTTAAATATAAATAAATATATATATATTATTATAGTTGGTTATTCTTGTTGGGTTTTATTTTCTTCTTTTAAATAGACGCGTTTCACATATAATTTTATGAAATTTATTTTAGCACATATACATATTTTCATCTTTTACCTTATTTGCGTTGCTAATGAACAGAACCGCGAACCGGGTTGGACCGGACTACGACGGGGGCAGCATGAGGTCAGATATTGCAATATATATCACTGCCATAGGTTTCTTTAATGTTGTTTTACTTTTCTTTTATGTTTGTTCTGCTATAGGTACTTATTGTTATTAGTTGTAATATCGTTTATTAAGTTTTACAGACGCACCACTCTAGACGGTTGTGACGTTCCAAGCCCATGGCCTTCACTGAAAACCAGCGCTGGGTGGACACACAAGTGTTCGTCCAGCACAATGCTGAGGGAAGGCCATGTTTGCCCTAACTCTGCTGCGCAATTAAAGTGTCTACTTAGGTTTAAATAGTCGTAAGTCATTGTATGTATTGTGTGGTAGTTTTAAGGCAAATAAATAAATTTCTTTCTTTCTTTCTTTCTTTCTTTTATTTCTCACCTTGCTAGTAGCCGGTATTAGTCTGGTTCCGGACTTCTCACGCTGGTGGACTACAGGCGGCTCCACTCCGCCCAACTTCTTGATGGGTTGGATGACTACGGAGATTGAGTACAGTTGGAACTCGTGCTTAGGGCGCTCTGTTGTGGGGATGTTTTGGAGGTAGCTGCAATAGAACATATAGTGAAAATTCAATATATTTATTTTTCTCTCAGAATAGAACCATAGTTGCTAGAATACATATACAAATAGGCTAACCATAGAACATAAGGCGTAACGTAACGCACGTTATCCCTGTTATTTGCGATATATTTAGCGTGAATAATTCGTTACGATAATTATAGAGTAAATAACGCGTTATGGGCGTTAACTTGTATAATTTCTTTCATATAGAAATTAGCACCCATAACGTGTTATTCGCGATGTATGTAGCTTAACGCCATATTCACGCTTAAATTAGCTCAAATAACAGAGATAACGGAGATAACGTGCGTTACGCGTTATGGTTAGCCTGCAGGAAAACACAAACAGAAACTGTTGCATAATGGGCGGCCTTATCGCTAAGAGTGATTTCTTCAAGACAACCTTTGGATGGACACCTAACTATTGTACAGGTATGGGTTGGTGGTGTATTCTACTTGAACCGTTCTTTGAGGTACCGAGGACTATCTGAGACATCCATCTAGTTTATCTAACACACGCATAGGCTTCTTTTTACCCGATGGGGAAAATGAAGGGGGGGTAGTCTTTCCATGACGGATTTAAGCGGGTTAACTTCGAACCTTATTTGTGTCGTTAAGGGATGAAACGAATATCAAATATTATCACATTATTCAGTTAAGCAATATTTAATCAAAAACAATATCTAGTTATAGTTTAATTTTAGGCCAGGAGGTTAGTTTAAATATTGTATAACCTAGATTATTTTTTTCATTATAAGTGAACCATGTGTTTGTATGAGAATAAAGTTCTTTAAACCTAAATATCAAAGTCCTTTATTTCCTTTAGACTTTTGGACAAGTCACAAAATTCAAATTACATACACAGGTAAAACTGGGTAATATAGTGATCACTTTCAGTTCAGTTTAACGAGTGTATTAACACAAAAAAGAACAATGTTCACTTAAATGAGTACATACAATAATTCTACTTACTATCTTAATTAATTAATACTAAATGCGACTGGTTCACTAAATTGTAGGAGTAGGTTATACAACAAAAGGTTGGTACCGTTACGCTTACTTAATAAATCTTATCATAAATGTGTACTGACACAGATTAGCATATAAGTACACGGCGCATTTGCGTTTCTGCAATTAAGCATTTTCATTAGCAAGCCGCTGTCACGCCAGTCACTTTCTAAAGCCAATCAATGTACACGTATCCGAACCATTGATTAGAGATTATCCTAATATTCATGTAATGTATTTATGTTCTTAATAATAGACCCTGGTCAGTGTACTAAGCCCCGAATACTCAAACAGAACTTACATTTAAGCACGTATCAAGTCGCGATTTTTTGACAGTTTTCAATGAAAATATGTCAAAAATTCGTCACTTGAGATGTGCTTAAATCTGAGACGCGTTTGAGTATTCGGGGGTAACTCTTTTAATTACCAACCACACCCACAGTAATAAATAATCTAAAGACATACAGACAAAATAATTATTGTTTCAATCTCTTCTTAAATATGTACATTGATAAGCACTTTGATTTTTTGGTCACTTCAATCATTTCAAATTAGAGTATAGAAGGGAACAAGAAACCTTTACCTTGTTAGGTAAGGTTTCGAGATGGAGCAAAACTCATCCCAAGCTTATCCTCTAGCTAGATAATCTGATATTTAGTAGTAAGCCTTTTTACAAAGGATATGTTTGACAATTTGTTTGAATTTATTTATTGATAATTTTTGCAACTGACTTGGAGTTTTGTTGTAGAAGCGTATACATTGGTGTTTTTCCAACACAAATAAGGTTCGAAGTTAACCCAGTTACATCCTTAATGAATTCATCAAACTACGATAGTTTTTATAAGATTTAACCTTGTATAATCTTTCACTACATTGCTGTTTCTCAACACGAGATTTCAAGGATTTTATTATATATACAATTGAATATTCAACTAACGCAAAAGCCATTAATTTGGGCGAGGTGAAAGTCAAAGCGCAGGCCGCACCATCTTCCTGTTGAAAAACTTGTGTTAAGTATATTGTGTAAAATTATTTAAATCAATTATGTCATTTCAGTCCCCTAGCACGGGGATTATAGTCTAGGGTAGAATAGAGAAAAATTACGTCACTTTGTCATAGAATTAAAAAACCGAAACAAAAAATAAAAAACAAACTGTCATCGAATGCGTTAAAAACCTAACAGAAAAGTAGACCGTTAGAACAAGTAGACTGATTGAACAAGTAGACCGTTTAAACAAGTAGACCGATAGGGAAAATAGACCGATGGTTCCGGAGGGAATTATACTCATGGACAAATTTAGCGGAACGCAAACAATGGAGGCAAATCCCTCCTCTTTAAGACTCTTTCCGTATCCGTCTCCATACTTCTGACAGAATCTGGAATCATTATTAAAGAGTACTTCGCCCCAATCATCATCATCCCAATTAAGATGCGAACCAGCAAGTATGCTCCTACACCAGCTTCTCTAGTCTGTCGGTATCGTATAACATTGCGAAAAATCACAGACTTGGGTACAAGAAAATATTTTATGACGTTCTACCTTATTTTTGCGTTCCTCTAAATTTGTCCAAATTTCAAATACACTCGGTATTTGACATTCATTCCTTCAACTACAATAATAGAATAGAATAGAAATAATCTTTATTGCACACCAAGATAGAATAAGACAGGAAAACACAAACACAGAAATAGTTGCACAATGGGCGGCCTTATCGCTAATAGCGTTTAATATACCTTTAAGAATGTACGCAATGTTGGACGATGCGATGTCATTATTGTCTATTCTACCACAGAGAACATTCCCCGTGCTAGCGGGCAGATGTAGCCTACTAAACTATACAGTCAACAGTCTGCAGTTAGCTCAATAATTGTTTCAATTGTAAATATGAACCTATACCCGAATATCTAACCAAATTCCAGCTTTGTCACGGACTGCCAATTTTGGGTGAAAAATAATTAGGCATGTTTTATCAGATTTGTCTTCTCATTCGCCGATAGCTCTGATGACGTAAGCAAGTGTCACCCACGTGACCATCGAGTCTCAGAAAACCATACCTTGTTTTCTTATACCATGGTCCGGCATTAACCCTTTGGCCGCCATAGCCCCATATACGTGACAAATCACTTGAGGACCCCCAGGTAGAGGTGCCAACGACGTTTAGAATATCTATTATACTACACCTGCTCGGAAAGTTGCCTATTCCTTTTGCAAATAAGATAGAAAGTAAGCCATTGCAGGCGTATAGGAATCCGGAAGGAAAAACTCTATGGAATTTCATTTCTCGCGTGTTTTAGCGGGATGGAAGTGTATGGAAATCCATTTCTAACGTGTTCTTTTTTAATTTCTTAAAAGATCAGCCGGTAGCTATGGTTATTTTCATAATAGGTCAAACGACAAAAAGTTTTTACTCCAAGTCCGCTTGCCTCTTCCGATTTCCGGACAATATTTTGAAAAAAGAACCAAGTGGTTACTGGCTGGCGCGGGAAGTTCTTCTAATTTTGAATTTGGTGTAGGCAATTTTATTAATTCTACAGAAAGTCGTCGAGGGGTAGTGAAAGTTTTATGACACCGCCAGAAATAAAATATTTATTCTGCTTTTTATTTTCCTCGAAGGTGTAGTATAAAGCACTATGTATCACTCGGCAGAAAGTACGATTACTACCTCGCGTGTTTTAAGGCAAATGACACACTCGATAGGAATCAGGTACGTTCTCGCCTAGGTGTACAATGTACTATTGTTCACTTGTGCTTTGGCGTAGAGAACACGGGAATGCGTTTTTGGCATGACGGTCATAGAGTTAATATAGAGTCATAGAGTTGATACTCGTATATACCTGTGCGTCTATCCTGAGCCCGGTGGGTCCACAAGCGTGAGGTTCCATCATATAGAAGGCAGGTGAACCTTGCACCTTCCAGACGGCGACCGCGTGAGGTACGGACCAGAGGATTCCATGCGTGTGCGACTCGAAGAAACGTTCTAATGCACAACTGTAAATAATAAATAAACATTATATATTACTCGATGGACCGACGACATCGTAGCGGTCGCAGGGAGTCGATGGATGGAGGCGGCTCAGGACCGCTATTTGTGGCGTCGTACGGGGGAGGCCTATGTACAGCAGTGGACGTGTATGGCTGTGCTGTGTATGATGATATTATTAGAAGACCGATGTGGCGCCGCGGGCGCTACAAAGATTTAAGTACACACCTAACCTAAGATAAAGAAACTGATTTTATAACCATTAAGTGTGCGATGTATTTTGACCAGAGGAACGCCGGGTTTGCTAGTTTGCTAGTTTTTTATATAAAAGATAGATAGGTTATTTTATTCGGTACGTAAACTGAAGTAAAGAAGCGACGAAGAAACCTTTAGCCTGTTAGGTGTTATTTTTCGAGTTGGAGCAAAATGCCTCCCAAGCTGTTTCACCTTCTATATAGTCTGATATTTTGTAGTAAGCCTTTTTATAAAGGACTAGCGGCCCGCCCCGGCTTAGTAAAGTAAAGTAATCGTTTATTACATGAAATACATATATGTATGTAGGTACAGGTGTTTTTATAATTTTGTGTGTCAATGTATTCTATCTTTACGGTGTGCAATGTCTGTATACAAATCATAGTATCAAATTTAACCAATTTTAAGCTTACGATGAAAATAAAATAATACAATAACTAAAACAATTCCAAAAAAATAATACATAAAAAATTTTGCACGAGTATATAACAAAAAATCCAAAATTATTATTTTTAAAATATAATATAATATAGTCTATGTCACCAGGGGATAGTGTAGCTTCCCAACAGTGAAAGAATTTTTCAAATCGGTTCAGTAGTTTCGGAGCCTATTCAATGCAAACAAACAATCAAATCTTTCCTCTTTATAATATTAGTATAGATATAACCTATGTTCAGCAGTGGACGTGTACTGGCTGATGATGATGATGATAGAAAAAAAATAACATTCAAATAACATAAACAAATTAAACTAGTATTTACAATTAGACTGTTGCAATCAATCTACAGGTAAGTGCAATCAATCAACTGGTCCATATTAATAACAGTCGGAAGCGTCCCCAAGACGCTGGCTGCATTGCCCCGCTGTATGGCAATGCTAATGCGCTGCGCCAGATACTCACCAGCTCTCGGGTGACGCGTCGCTTAGACCAGGCGCTCAGATAATTTTTAGTACAGATAATGTTTCACAATTTGTTTGAATTTACGCTAATTTATTAGTTTTTAGCTCGCCGTGCATATTAAGGTAATGAATGGGACAGAATGTTGAACTAACCGTGCAGTCATCTCACTCGGCGTCCTCTGGTCCAGCCTGCCAGAGAACACTTGTGTCAGGTTGAAGCGAACATAGTTAACACCTAGCACGTAGCGTTTCAGGACCTGCAACGGGTTAATAATTATCAGGACAATATGTTTCTATACAATCTTACATAGTATTCAATTACTTTGACACATGAATAAACCGATTATATTTATAATAAGTATTGATAATAAACCCGCAGGGCAGCTTGTGGCGAGCTGTTGGTGAGTAGCGACACCACGGGTACCGAGTGCTCCCGGGGAAGTTCCTGGTTCACGTTTCCGCTTGCGGAGTGGTATCTCAAGAGAACCAGATCACCACCTCTTGCTTGCCTTCATTGGCCGGTCTGAGTGGAGTCGCGAGAGATGCATCTTAGGATGTAGACTCGGGGGTGGAAGTGTCTAATGGCG
The DNA here is from genome assembly GCA_947859395.1 of Eupithecia insigniata. NCBI lineage: Eukaryota > Metazoa > Arthropoda > Insecta > Lepidoptera > Geometridae > Eupithecia > Eupithecia insigniata. Next base: position 936,023 of record OX402023.1, on the reverse strand, counting down.
CAATAACGAGGAAATCCGCTCACGTGTCTTCGTGATGGTGAAATCGGAGCCGCAGTTCTCGACACCCCTTAGTCGTTTCCACCGATGTTGTTCCTTCCGGCATTTACGCCGACATTTTGAGGAACCCATCCAGCATTCGGCAAGCCACCGTCTACCGAATGCTGAATGGCTAACATGGGTAACAGTATTGAGAGTATGTTTATGGCAGGCGTCCGTAGTCTCCCCCATAGCCCAATTGCCCAGTCCATACATTCATCACAATAACATGGTTTTTTATTTTGTATTAATTTCATTTTCCTTTAAAATGCCCTACACCTGGCGGATATCATCTTCGGGTGTATCATATTGTGCAACCAAGGATGATACCCGTTATGTGTACCTCTCGCCTTTACATTAATTCTCATAAAGGGCCTCTGTGCTGTTGGCTTCGGCTCCACGCATGCCTCCCAAAGGACCGGGTCACTATATGGCCCGTGATCATGGAAATCAAGTATCAGTATAATGACATTGCTTTGAAAAAAGCTATAAAGCGACATCATTCAGAATCAATAACTTTATTGCTTACAAGCACTTAGACAAGTCAAATTTTATACTATAAACAGTTATAAATATAGTTATTATTATCAAAAAAGAAACATGGTGTTATTGATATTCTCTTCACTTCAATTTTTTGTTCACTAGTGGAAGAAGTGAAAAAGAAACCACTAGCACATTTATAATATCACTTATGTATGTGTCTAATACATAATTATTTTGCATCAAATTGTTTATCCTTTTGGGCGCCACAAAAGAAAGTTATTTGAGAAATGTAGAATTGAAATACTAGTAACAGTTTTTCAATATCTTGATTAAATATTTTTGTAGGCCGAGTTTTTTGTCTTATCTAGACGTCGTTGTCGTTGGTTTAATAAAGATATTTTAATTTTAATTTTTGAATTATGGACCGATTTTAGTAATTTTTTCGCTGTTGTGACCGTGTCTAGTGGCGGTCCCGTTTTTTTTAAATTATTCCCGTGGGATTAGTATTAATTCCGCAAAACTTTAAAGGAGTTGAAATCGGTTTTTAGTTTTTTCAAAACATTAAGTAATAGGATTTCATGTAAAAAGGCTACAGCGACTGGCGCAGCCGGCTTCGGCGACCGGCGTAGCCTGCTATTTAGCCTGGCGCTATCTCCTAGGGACTCTCACCTGCAGCGGTAGCAGCACGTCCTCCCCAGGTCTAAACTCATAGCCCAGCGCGCCCAACGAGCTGGCGAACAGCTTGCAGCTGACCGCCATCACCTCGTCCACCGTAGCGCGCGTCCACAGGTGCGGCCGGCGCACGTGCGACATGCACGCCGCTACAATAGCACCGCACGATGACTGCAGGAGTGCGTCGCGGGTGAATCTAGAAAACAGGGCAGAGTTTAAGGCCAATAGCTTTACTATGAGTGGTATCGTCACAGAATCGTCCAAAGATAAAATAAACTTTGAATATTTGAACGGAGATATTGATATAATGATTTCAACTTTGTCAATTTCCCACTTTTCCGTCCATCTGTAGTTTCTTTAATCAAAGGTAAAATGCCAAAATATGTCATTTTGAGACGATACCATTTTTATAGTATAGCGATTAACTTAGTGGAATTAGGGCCCAGGTATATGTGAATTAGGGCCCAGGTATATGTGAATTGACGTCAATTGGGTTAAGTTAAACCTTTTTTCTCCGTTATTTTTATCGAAAAAACTTCGAAAAAAAATAGTCTATGCGATACAAGAGCTACCTTTTCAAAAATGAAAACAAACTATTTTAAATATCAGAAATAATTGATTTCTTACGATTATTGACGAATGATGTGGCGCGGCGCAGGAGGTTGCGGGTTCGATTCCCGCTTTTCTCACTTTTTGAACAAATGTTTATACGATCTGCAAATTACTTTTCTGGGTATTTTATATGTATAAATAAATGTGTACACTCACTTAATTAGATCTTGCGGCCTAGATCCACGTAGTATGGTCCGCCCTCGCGCCGTTTCTACGTACGCTGTCAGAACCTGGGTAAGGAACAGAAGAGTTTAAGGCTGCCGAATCCTTCTCGACCAATATTGGAAGTTTTGAAGGTTTTTAGGTAACCTCCTTACATTATCATCATCATCATCATCATCTGTAGTCTGTATACGTCCACTGCTGAACATAGGCATCCCCCAAACGACGCCACGAATAGTGCTTCTGAGCCGCCTCCATCCAACGACTCCCAGCGACCGCTACAATGTCGTCGGTCCATCGAGTGGGAGGTCTTCCTACACACCGCTTCGCCTGCTTACAACCGTAATAAATTTTGAACCTGTTAAGATGGGTATAGGTCGTGTCATGGTTTAATAGCGCTGACCTTGATGTGTAGGAGTCGATTTTTATATTTTTACACCGCTTTACACCTGCGCAGAACTCCCCTCCACTTTCGTCGAGCGCTATTAAACCGTGACGAGACGTTTAGTTTCCATTGCATTTCCACTTAATATCCTTAATATCCTATAGGTCTTTTCAAAAATATATGCAACATAATAATCGTATGAAAATTTATGAACGTTTTTATCATCAATGGTAAAAATTCTTTCCGCAATCTAAAAAACCGCGATGCTCTACGGGAGTTCTTCGAAAATCTGATAGACGCTCCTAAGGTTAATTTTAAGAATTTGACCTTTTCTAAGTGTACATTTATAGTATTTACGGACATAATGAATTTTTGACTTTTTGACTCAATGCGTGGAATTAAAGGGGGCGAAACGACACTTGATATATTTATAGTGTCGTTCTGAACCTCATTGCTCGGAATTAACGGGCGAAACGACACCACACCAAAGAATGTCATGGTATAAGAAAACAAGGTATGCTCTTCCGAGACACGATGGTCACGTGGGTGTCTCCAGGCTACGTCATCGACGCCATCGGCGAATGAGAAGACGACTCTGTTTCCTGGTGATACCAGTAGCGTAGTATCTAAACTCCCCGAGCTCCTGTACGAATCTGATAAAACTATGTGGTTCTGTATTTACCAATTATTTATTACATTGACTCGTGTTTGTTGTTTTAACTGATCTAACAAACATTATTGACGATTCGCATTTTTTTCTGGATTTTTCAATTGACCCGTGATATGGATTTGTTTCCCAATTTCTACATTTGTTGAAATAAAGTGGCAACTGGACAGTGACTTCACCTGGCGACACTCCCGTTAGGGCAGACCTGTTTTCTTGGATCATGAAGAATGTCTTTATGAACACGACTCTTTTGATTTTGGCACTGACCTTCCACTCGTACCCCTCGTCCGGCACCGCACCTTGCGGCGACACCGGCCCCACTATCGTGGCGAATTCCCAGAATACCCTCACTGGTGATATCGAGAACCTGTTAATCAATTAATCATTTATTTTCAAGAATACAAAATCTTATCAGGAAGGCCGTTTACTCCATAGAATAGATGATTACATCAATGATGTTAATGCTTGGCCAGATGTCGCTCCGTTCCGCACTGTCAGTAGTATGTAAGAAATCCATGTTCTGTTTAGCTTTAAAGAAATTTTGATATGTATCTAAATTGCATTAAATTTAGATTTAGATAGGCAAAATAAACATGTATTAGACACATAAGTGATATTATAAATGTGCTAGTGGTTTCTTTTTCACTTCTTCCACTAGTGGACAAAAAATTTAAGTGAAGAGAAAAACAACACCTTATTTCTTATTTGATAATAACAACTATGTATATAGTATAAAATTTGACTTGTCTAAGTGATTATTTTGTAAGCCTAAAGAAATAAAGTTATTGATTCTGATTCTGATGATTCGAACTGCGTATATCAAATTGCTTTTATGTTTTTCAGATCATTTTGACTACTTTAAACGCTCATACTATTTTGACGCTGACTGTACCTAGCACCAATCGCAAGTGACTCTCTGTTATAGGTGGGAGTAGATTATGTCGAACCATCATGTAAGCTGCTCTGATGACTACCACTCACCGGTTCCCCCCAGGCCGGCCCAGTCCCTTGATATTCTCCGCGATGGTATCTGCTAGCGCATCCACGGTAGATATAAGTATTGCGCCGGCGCCGCCAACCGGCGACGACCGTCCCATAGGTCCGACGCTGTGAGGCTCCCAGAGGACATAGGCTTTGTCGTCTGATGCCTTCCAGACGCCTACGCAGTAGTTCTTGCAGCAGATTACACCGTATTTCTCCTGGAGAAGATAATAGATTAAAGCGGTTTCCAGACCCAAACTAGCGCCGCCACCTATTTTATCGTATTATTAACATAATGTTAAGCAAAGGAATTTTCAAAAATCCCTTGGCCCGATTGTGATACCTATCATAAGCTATTTTGTAATGCCTCTGTAATAGTTTTATATTGTAAGATACCACTGCACTTTTTGTCCACCAAACTTGTTTTCGCATCTCCTCTGAAGCTATACAATATATATTATTATGCTTTCATTCATCAATTAATTGATCTCTCGTTCGTTTTCGAATTCAAATTTAAACGTTTTTTTCTTCACATATGAATGAGATTATGCGTTTTTGAAGTTTATGTTTTAGTTTTTAGTGATAACTTTGGTGTTACCTTGTTGTTTTCTGTTATTGTTATCAGTTTTTGTTAAGTTTTCATTCATAATTATCTCTGTTGACATAAAATATCTTGGATTCAAAATCGGAGTATAGTACGTCATAATTTGATTGTTTTAAAAAAAACTATCATATACCTCGCCCTTCGGTAGTCGGGTAAAAACCGACTTTAATTTCCTTAGTATTCACAAGGTTATTTAAGTTTTATGGGATAAATAGTAATCCCCCGGGGATAAAAAAATTATGGGACCACCTTGGGACCATTTTCGATACAATAGCAATTAAATTTTCTGTCCATAATTGGCGAAGTATCACGTAACAGACATAAAAAAACATACAAGTCGAATTGAGAACCTCCTCTTTGAAGTCGGTTGAATAATAGTTTTAGTTCTGGCTACATCTGAATCACCATAATTTTAGTCAAACCCCATATCCAAGAGTAATATGGGGTGTGTTAAAAACGATAAACTGACTTCAAGTTCCCTTACTTTTACACTTATTTTAAGTTTTGCGGGATAAATACTAATCCCCTGGAGATAAAAAATATCCCTTCGGAATCATTTCCTGAATTTTCAAAATCAGTCCATAATTGGAGAAGATATCGCGTAACATACATACAAAAAAACCTACAGACGAATTGATACTCACAACACTAGGCAAAGAAAATATTGTGGTTCCTCATGCTAGACTATCTAAATTCAAGAAGAGTCTGTATACATTTTATAATAAAATTCCTTTACAAATAAGAAACAAATCTATTGAATAAGAGGGAGTCAAACAGAGTCTATCGTGCATGTTAGTGTCAAAAGATAAAATAAATAAATGAATGAATAAGCTCACAGTTTCAAACAGCTTCAGTATAGCACGTCTGAGGTTCATGACTCCTCCACTTTCACCGGCCATCAGATCACCTGTTATGGTCTCATTCTCGATCTCCAAACGGACCTGTTACGAATAAAATAATGCGACATTCAGAATATTTTTATCAGTTGGTACCTACATAAGTTTAACCATTTGGGGTTAGTAAAAGTACAAGTATAAAAATATTTATTTGCAGCAAATACAAAGTTTACTTAAACTATCATATTACATTTAAAATAAAAAAAAATAAACGAAGCTTAACTTAAAATACATTACTGTTGTGGTACATTTTGTAGTTTGCTGAGTATACATTTTACAGGTGATTTTCGTCGATTTCCTCACTAGGCTGAGCCTGTGTCGAGGAAGTCAATTTTTTTTCATAAGTTGTAATAAGGACTAATACACACAGCATCCGTTTTACAGGATCAGTTTTACAGCATCCGTTTTACAGGATCAGTTTTACAGCATCCGTTTTACAAGATCCGTTTTACAGGATCAGTTTTACAGGATCCGTTTTACAGAATCCGTTCTACAGGATTCGTTTTACTGGATCCGTTTATTTTCCCGTGATGGCGTATGTAGTTTTAGGAGCGAGTTCACACACCTGACAGTATTCCAGATCCTGTAAACGATTTATCCAGTAACCCCAGGTCGCCCTTCGAAAATGATAAAGCTTAGCTCCTTCTCCCATTAGGAAACACATAGAATACGATATTCAAGTAGCATACTAGCTGAATACTTGTTGGCAATTCGACGTTCGCACATTAAGCTACTGAATAATAATTTGGCGCGTTTTAAAAAACGAAAAACCGACTTCATATTCTGTAGCCATGGAGACCTCTTGTTTACACCCATTGCCATGGAAATTGTTCGTTACCAGTCATTGTGATAATTTGATTATTTTCAAAAACCATTGGGTTTTTGAAATAGACTTCGAATCCCTTAAAATTACCATACACATTAAAATAACCCTATATACTAACCCGAGATAAATACTAATCCCTTGGGGATACAATTTTTATGGAACCACCTCGGGATCATTTTATATATGTACAAGAGTTAAAGAATTTTCAGAATCGGTCCATAATTGGCGGAAAGACAGCGTAACACACATACAAAAAAAACATACAGTCAAAAGAACCCCCTCTTTGAAGTCGGTTGAAAATAACAGAACAAAACGTATCATTTGTTTTGCGATTATTTGAAGTGACGTTATCTCGAGCGATGCCAGTGAGGAGGAAGCGCTTGCAGTTGATCTGTCGTAGGAGACGCGACGCGCGGACCATCAGCAAAGTGGGTCGCGCGCGACTAGTCACGGACGCGTACGACCGGTAGCGTAGTGTGCGGGCACCCATACAAAATGTATGTGCGATACTCCGCGGCGATTAGTCTCCGAGACTCGCAAAATAATAGTCGCCTGGGTGTATCGTAATGGAAGAAGGGCCTAAGATTCAAATTAGTAATTCATCATCATCATCATCAGCCCGTACACATCCACTGCTGAACATAGGCCCCAAACGACGCCACGAATAGCGATCATGATCCGCCTCCATCCAACGACTCCCTGCGACCGCTACGATGTCGTCGGTCTATCGAGTGGGAGGTCTTCCCACACTCCGTTTCGCATTGCATCGCGGTCGCCACTCGAGAACCTTTACTCCCCAGCGGTTATCGGTTCTACGAGCTATATGGCCTGCCCATCGCCATTTCAGCCTGCTGATTCTGAGAGCTATGTCGGTAACTTTGGTTCTTCTACGAATTTCCGTATTCCGGACCCTATCACGTAGAGAAACTCCGAGCATAGCTCTCTCCATAGCTCGCTGGGTGACTTTGAGCCTATGCACAAGGCCTATAGTGTAGTAATTAGTAATTATTACATTCAAATTACTACCGTACTAAAAAAATGTGTAATTAGTAACACTCACATTGAAGTTAGTAACATGAAAACTGTGAGTAATCTCATTCGGTGTTAGATTCGGCGGATTCTTCGCATTCGGTATAGACAGCGTGTAAAGTCGGTCGCCATATTTCAAGATGGCGTCGATCAAAGATGGCTTCCAAAACTTGTGCGGTTCTACATGCTCCACGACTATGCCCATTATTACGTTGGCGGCGTCCTAGAATGAAATATAAATGTTAATTTAGTTTTATTGACAAAATCGGCTTAACAATTGTACAGGCCATGGTATAAGAAAACATGGTATGCTATTCCGAGACACGACGGTCACGTGGATGACACAAGGCTACGTCATCGACGTCATCGGCGAATGAGAAGACGAATCTGGTTTTCTGGTGTAACCAGTAGCGTAACTCCCCGAGCTCCTTGTATTATCTGTATAAATCTGAAAAAATCCGGTGGTCCGTTGAGATCGAAGTTAGCCCTATGGCTCAGTAATATGTGCCGATTGTCTCACTTCAACGTGTGTTTGCTTTTGTGCCTTTTATTGATAAGGTTAGGGTAGTTTTTGCTTTATCATTGAATGACGTCGGGCTGAACTAACCGTTAGAATGAAATTTCATTCACTCACCTGCAAGTCTCTCTGCGCATCTTGGAAGTAGTTTTCGTCCTGCGCTACTCGGCCGCGTACAGAGGCCGTGGTACGCCCTGTGCGGGTGTAGTACTGGCCTATTGCTTCGTCGTCTAATGCTTCTACTAGTTCATCGGTTTCTGTTGAAAACAATGATTAATTATACTTTCTTAAACTTTCGAGATTGTTTAACATATTTAAGACTAGGTGTTCCCCACGGTTTCAACCGCGTTAAATTCGTATTTCACATTTCTAGGGGGATAAAAAGGTATTTTTCCCGTAAATCTCCCATGGGAATTTGTTTTACCAGGACAAAAGTAGCCTATGATAATCTAAATCCATTCAACTTACACTAGGTATGCCAAAAATCAAGTCGATTGGTCGCTTAGTTAGGAAGTCAAGTAAGGACAAACAAACACACTTTCGCATTTATAATACTAGTTAGGATATGTATCGGGTATTTATCGCGTATCTTTTGTTATATTTTGAGTGTTCATATACACGAGCGGCAAAGTGCCAGCAGCAGAGGTAACTGTAGCCGTCGACACGACACCTGTCGATGACCGCCGTCGACGCGTGGACGGCAGCCGTCGAAAGTCAACGGCTGGCGTCTATTGTCGACGGCTGCCGTCGGCGCTTCGATGGCTGTAATACATTTCTGTCCACTGTGACTGTGTTCCTAATACGATTTCTTTGAACACGTGTTCAATAACTAATTCACTAACCTTCTTCTCCAGCATTTTCTTCATCACCCGTGGGCGCCGCCGGACCCTTTCTGTCCTTCAACAAAGACGTCAGTTCGTTGATGATCTTCACTGGGTACAGCTTGTATGGAGCTAGGGTCTGCTTGCGGTCTAAACCGCCTTGGATCGCTGGAAAAACAAAACAAACCGTCAAGTGCGAGTCAGACTCACGCACCAATTGTTCCGTGTAATCATAAGACGTTGTTTCTTGCCAAATATAACGATTCAATGTCAAAGAGAAATTGGTACCCTATATATATATATATATATATATAGGTTTTAGTTATTGCGTGTTTTTTTTTGTGTTTAACCTACAAATTTTCGGCTTCCAGATTTTTCCTCCTACTTGTGCTTAATTCTTGCCAAATTGTATGTTTCTAGGTCAACGAGAAGTACCCTGTAGGTTTTGGTCTACGTTGACATACAATTGTAGACAATTTGTAGTACAAATTTGCGTTTTTTGGATCTTTCCTTTATTTCAGATTTTTTTAGTTGATAGACCTTCGTTTGACCACTATCTCACCAGATGGAAAGTGACGATGTGGCCGACGATGTATCACGAAGGTTTAGAAGACATATTCACTCTTGCTGAGGGGAAGCGAGTTATTTTAGCTTTTCCTTTCTTTTATATTCGAACTGAATAACGGTAGTAGTTCAGTAGTACTGGGAATTGCATAATTCCGATTTGCGGAAAATTCTTCAAGAACAATTCGTCGAGAACAATTCGCCGAAAACACAATTCGCCGAAAATACAATTTACCGAGAAATAGTCTTAAAGATTTTCAAGTATGGCGGGAAATACCCAGTTTTGTCCTACATCTGAAAAATTGTGTTTTCGGCGAATTGTTCTCGACGAAATTGTTTTCGACGAATTGTTCTCGGCGAATTTTCCGCAGACGCATAAACCCAGCGCACAGTAGCGGTATTTTATCATTATTTATAAATGTCTTCCGCGACGTCACGAAACGGCTCTGTCGGAAGACCAGCGTTGGGGTTACGCAAATACAACTACCCCTTGCTGTGACAGGTACCGTTTTGTGACTCTAGCAAACTGTTTTATTTTCTATGTTCATCTCTTTACATTTTATGTGTCTTGAGTTAAGGCGAGGTGAGCCCAGCACTTGCAAGACGCAAGCAAGAAGCAAGACGGTGCGCAGACAGCCGAGCACGATTTTGTAGTTATTTAGGTGCTTTGAATATTTCTATGACATATAAAAATATTTTCTAGTGATGTACTGCGTAATAACGTTTGCAATGTTTTGGTACAATTTGTGTCATTTTATTCATTTTTCTATTCACAGTGATCATTTAATGTTTCATTTAGAGGTAACTTTGATTTTTTTTTGATCGGGTGAAATGTCACTAATCGTGTTTTTGTCTAGTGATGCATTAGAAAATATCCTCAACTATAATATGTTTGAATTTCAAAACTATAGGCCTTCTAGTTATTGAGGTACGGACAGTTAAAAATCACTAAATCCGGATAACCCAGCCTTAAAAATAAACTTTTCTATCTCCTATCTACATATGTATCGCTTCTGAGAGCATGCTGAGCAATAGCTCTTTATTGTCACTGATTTTGTTTGTTTTTCCTGATATTCTTTTGTGTGTTTGTTATACATCATCATCATATCAGCCTATACACGTCCACGGCTGGACAAAGGCCTTCCCCATACGATGCCACACTGAGCCGCGTACTTTCCATCGACTCCCTACGACCGCTACGATGTCGATCCATCGAGTGGATGGTCTCCCATGTAGGGGGGGTTTTGCCATAATCACCACGCTTGGCAGGCGGATTGGTGATCGCAGTATTGGTGTTGACAAATACTCCGAAGGAAGCTGCTGCCCTGCCTCTGGTAGGTTCCCTTAGTCGGCTCTTACGACATCCACGGGTTGAGTTGGGGTCGATATTCGTACGCTGCAGCCCCACGGCCAAGGTGTTTGTAATAGTAACGAATTTACTTTAGTTACCAAGTTTATCCATCAGCTCTCCAGGGCTGGAGCACAAGATGAGGATGGGACAGGACTCTGGTGGGACGAACTGTGGCGGCGGCTCCGGCGCTTGTTCACCCTCTGAAATATATCAATTTAACTTTATGATAATCCTACTAATATTATAATAATAAATAATTAAATGGCAGGCGTCCGTAGTCTCCCCCATAGCCCAATTGTCCAGTCCATACATTCCCCACAATAACATGGCATTTTTGTTATTTTAATTTTCCTTTGCAATAGTCTCTACACCTGGCGGATATCATCATCGGGTGTATCATATTGTGCAACCAAGGATGATACCCGCCATGTGTAGCTCTCGCCTTTACATTAATTCTCATAAAGGGCCTCTGTGCTGTTGGCTTCGGCTCCACGCATGCCTCCCAGAGGACCGGGTCACTATATGGCCAGTGATCATGGAAATAAATAATAAAAAAAAAAATGTTTTATTCAGTAGTAAAGATACACAGTCTTAATTATAATAGAAGACACCTTTTAAGTATTGTGGAAATAATTGTATTAGGAGACTTCGCTCTTCCACGTTTTGAATTATGTATTAGTTTATTATAGAGCATTTTATTAAACATTGCAAAACAATAATAATGGTATAAAGTAGAATAAAGTAGTTGTACAAAGTAGTTGAGGGTAGGACACAATAACATGACGTCTCTAACAATAAGTTGTAAGTTTTAGTGTATGGTCCAAGGCAAGAAAATTTGGCGAATTGAATTTGAAATTGGTGACATTGTATAAAAAACTACATTATTATAATATGTGAGTACCGCTTTCAGCGGTAACAGCCTCCTCCAACTCTTTCCATCTCCCTCGATCTCTAGCTATTCTACTCCATGTTTTCCCTGATATTTTTACGATGTCATCGTCCCATCGTATTGCGGGTCTTCCTTATCTTCGTTTTTTTTTTTTATTGGGTACCAATTCACTATGGTTTTATCTTTCGTTTTTCATTCTCTGAATGTGCCCCCGCCCATTTCCATTAGTATTTTTTTTTATATCTATGTTCCTAATTTTATATTTATCATATAAACTCGGAAAATAATACCTAACAGACTTGGTTTCTTCGTCGCTTCTTTGCTTTAATAACATATTTTATAATACTATACTCGTACCATTATTCTACCGATGCGACAGAAATAAAAAATATCACTTTATTTCCATGTCAGTGTTTAATTTTAACAATTTGCCCTTTTCTAAGTGTACATTTATTGTATTTACGGTAAGAATAAAGAATTTTAGATTTTTGAACAAATATCAGCAAATCGTACAAAAAATTGTCCCGAGGCGGGTATCAAAGCCTGCGTCGCAGGCGGACCTTCGCCCGCCGCGCCACATCCCTCATCCGATATGTAACTGTATGTCACACATCACGTATATAACTATGTCATATGTACACGTATATAACTGTATGTTGCGCGTCACATATATACCTGTATGGCACACGTCACGTACCTCCGCCAGCTTCCTCGTCCACACCGCCCATCGCCGCGTCCTCTCCTGACATCTCGTCCAAGATACGTTGCAGGCGAAGCTCGTCTCCTGGGAACACAATCGTAATAATCTATGGCATGTTTTGAGGATATAAAAAAGGGCTTTTTATTCAACACCAGTTTGGCGATCTGGTGGAAGTCTCGATAGAGGATGACCGAATAAATGAATGAGCGATATCTTTAGCAATCCTTTCAGAGTCAACAATTCCTTTTGCAACGTTGGTGCCGGATGGAAAGCAACCATTTTGCCTCCCGGAGCCGGCGGAAATAAATTGATGGTAGTCACCTCGAGTATGAAATAATGATTGAACGAATGAATGATAACTTTGGCCATCCTTTACGGAGTCAACAGTCCCTTATGCAGGGTTGGTGCGAGATCGAAAATCACCACTTCGCCTGCCTGAGACAGCCAGATCCTATACGCGTGTTAGTCACCTCGAGTACAAATGAATGAATGATACCTTTAGCAATCCTCTGAGGAGTCAACATCCCCTTATACAGCGTTGGTGCTGGATCGAAAGCCACCACCTTGCCTCCCGGAGACATCCAGATCCCTATCTGGTGGTAATCGCCGGAGAGGATGAACGCTTGTGCTGGTTGGGTGTGGTCGTTCCATACTTTAAAGAGGGCTTCTTTGATCTCTGTAACATAATATAAATTTTTGGCGATGCCCATTTACAGTAATTATAGTATAAATTTCTTGTTTTGTGATACTTTGATTAATATATTTATGCTATGCATTAGCTAAAAAAAATCGACATTTCTTTAAATCTAAATCTGAACATTTTACCTATTACAACAATAAACGAAATAAAGACAAACTTTTTCTACCTTCGACTACCCTTGCACAATTTAACAAAGGTCCTTACTCACGATAAGTGAATATCTAAAACAAAATACCGAGCTCTATAAAAGATCAACTAGAAAAGCAAGATATAACTAGAAAAATAGTGTATAAACTTACGCTTCATAGGAGGTATTGGTTCTTCTTCGCCTTCTGCAAGTTCCTTCTCTGCGCCTTCTTCGCCGCCTTCCTGTGAATGTTATCCTCGTCAGCAGGAATAAAATACTCAATAATAAGAATTCTCAATCCGAGTATGATACCAGCTATGTGTAATAATAATAATTACTACACTCATTGACAAATTTAGAGGAACGCAAAAAAGGTAGAATAACATAAGTTATTTTCTTGTTGCAGTCTGTGAATACTTAAATTTTCGCAATGTTAACGATACCCGCAGACTGGAGAGTAGATTCAGATTCATTTATTGGTACAACAAAATATGCATGTCAAACATTTTCAATCAAATAGAGTAGGTACACAGTACATGCATAAATAAAAATAATCGTAAACGAAGAACGATTAAATACAGTCAAAAGTAGTAAGCGGATCAAAAGCGGAGCGGTCAAAAGTAGTAATACTAATGGAGGAGGGTTATTTGCATACCAATTATATTGGTCAAACGTGTTGGGCCGTGGGGCCGCGGCGTACGGATATCGACCCCTCCAACTCAACCCGTGGATGTCGTAAGAGCCGACTAAGGGAACCTACCAGAGGAAGGGCAGCAGCTTCCTTCTGAGTATTTTTAAACACCAACACTGCGTACACCAATCCGCCTGCCAAGCGTGGTGATTATCGCAAATTTTTTGCAAAAAAACACATGTTTTTTGCAAATAAATATGCTTATAAAGTGGCTCTATGGTCACCGCAATTAGGCACATAATGACACCCATAATCAAACAGTGACGTTTTCATTGCTTTCTTTTTTAAAATTGGTTGATTGCTTTGTTCTTAAAAAAGGTTTTAATAAAAAAAAGTTCGTGTTCAATAGAACAAATATATTAATGTTCCTATTGCTTGCTCATTTCATGCAACTTCTTATTTAAATACATAATTTTAACTCGTACGTGTTGTGTAGTTATATTTATTAAAATAAATAAAACGTTCACTCAAATATAACTTTTGTTTTCTCTGTAATGAAAAACTTTAAATTCCCCATTTTGTACGCGGTAGAATAGGCGCAAACCCTATGCGAGGAAAATAAAAAAAAAAACCTCATGCCTTTAGTCTGTGGCCGATCGCAATGCGCGCGCATAGGAAAACTGATTAATTTTTCCCGCCGCCCGTAGCGAAACATTTTTCACAACTCGTTTTCACCGAGTTATTATTGTTTTTTTCTTCACAAGTGTGTTAAAAAACGTCATATGATACACATGTGTATTGATGATTACCGTCCTCGGCTCGGGTCTCAATGGCGCCTCGGCGGTAATCACCAATGTTACACACTTGTACCATAATGTACTATTATATTTTAGCTGTATACAACAAAGTCGCAAAAGAGTAACAACAGAGAGGGACGACAGATTTATTGCAAGCGGTGTTCTCAGAAACCTCTCTTCGACTTCTTCCTAGGAAACAAGGTACAGGAAGTTCGACAAGTGTGTGGCTAACTCACATATTTATTTATATATTACATCATATTTACACAATTTACAGAATAAATAGATAAGTAGCTAAACAGATAATAATTATATACATAACACTCCTTTTTATACATCGGTTAAAATATCGTACGCGACGCCCGCTCGCCGTCGAGTACAATGGAACTGACAAACCAGTTCTTGCTTGGCCACTGCATTCCAATGCGCGTGCGGCGCGGTCGACCGACAGTCACAGCCTTTCATGAACGCGAAGCGCACGCGCCTCTGATCGACAAATTCCTTTGTTCGGTCCGCGATCTATTTCTAGCTTGCTTGCTATACCTGCCTGTTATACCTAGTGTGAACTATCCTATTTCTCTGTGCCTAATTTTCTACCTGTCGCTTACCTACTCCTTCTGTAAATAAACTTTCATGTAAGCTCATAATAAACTGAAGTGAATGTGTTCGAGTGTTTTCTCTTCGCCTCACTAACCTACACGACGAGCTACCTAAACTGGTGACCCCGTTAGAACATTTGGAATATGAGCGACGACGACACCGGAAGTGCCACGGACCCGACACGTTAAACAAAGAAATCCGGACCTGTTTCCATGGAACCGTCCGAACTTTTTCGAGTCGGCGTAAGAGTACCACCTTTTTGGCCAGAGAAACCGGCAATATGGTTCTCACAAATCGAAGGTCAGTTCAGCATGTCACGCATCACAGATGATCAGACGAAATTTTATTACGTACTGTCTCACCTGGAAAGGCAATACGCATTGGAAGTCGAGGACATCATTACCACTCCTCCGGCGTCGGGCAAGTACGAAAAGCTTAAAACTGAGTTAATCAAGCGCCTGTCCATGTCCAAGGACAAGAAGATAAAGCAGCTCCTGCAGTCTGAAGAACTAGGAGATCGCAACCCGTCGCAGTTCCTAAGGCACCTACGGACGCTAGCCGGACCAACTATCCCCGACGACTTTCTGCGATCGATTTGGACGAGCCGCCTACCTAACAATTTGCAGACGGTCATCGCGTCACAGTCGAGTCTTTCACTGGGTGAGCTGGCTGACCTAGCAGATCGCGTGCACGACATCGCGCCCGCTTCACCCCATGTTGCAGCAGCATCCAGTTCCAGAGGCAGCAGCGAGTCGGCATTGGATGTCATGGCCCGGCTGATCACGAAGCTGACGAAGCAGGTCAGCGCGCTAACCAGTGGCCGTTCCCGCCCCCACCAGCAGCAGCAACGAGGACAGCGAGGGAGAAGCCGTTCACGTACTCCAGCAAAGAGGTCTGAGTCAAACTATAGAAAGTTCCCCAACTGTTGGTACCACTATAGATTCGGGAGCCACGCCGACAACTGCATACAGCCATGTGACTATAACAAGAAGCAGTCGTCGGAAAACGACAAGGGCAGTCGTTAATGGCGGCTGAAGATTGCACTAGCAGTACTGGTCGCCTGTTCGTGACGGATCGTAGATCGGCGGTGCAGTTCCTGGTGGACACCGGGAGTGACCTGTGCGTGGTGCCGCGATCAACGTTTCGCCCACCGCGCGCAAAGACGGACTATCAGTTGTGTGCAGCCAACGGATCAGCGATAGACACTTATGGTTGGATAGAGCTAAATCTAAACTTAGGTTTACGTAGGGATTTTTTGTGGCGTTTTATAATAGCTGACGTAACGAAACCTATAATAGGCGTAGATTTTTTTTATCTTTTTATAACCTTACTGTCGATGTCCGCAATAAGCGTTTGATTGATGCCACAACTAATGTTTCAGCTGTAGCTAGTATTTTAGCTGTAACCGAGAACCATGTACCCAGTGTAAAGGTTGTGACTGGAGACTCCAAATTTCATCTTTTACTTTCAGAGTTTCCAGATTTGACACGGCCAGCGGGTGCCCTTCGTACACCTAAACATAGCACAGTCCACCATATCCGCACCACACCAGGCCCCCCAGTATCGTGTACACCTCGTAGACTGGCGCCAGACAAACTCAAAATCGCCAAGTCCGAGTTCGAGGCAATGTTGGCGAATGGTACCGCCCGTCCATCACAGAGTCCCTGGTCCTCGCCGCTCCACCTTGCCCCTAAAAAAGACCAAGGTTGGCGACCGTGCGGCGACTACCGAATGCTCAACGCGCGGACGATACCAGACAAGTACCCTATCCGCCATATACATGACTTCACTCACAGCCTGTCTGGTTGTAAGGTTTTTTCAACTATTGACCTCGTAAAAGCTTACAACCAGATACCGGTTTTTGATGAAGACATCCCAAAGTGCGCCATCACGACGCCCTTTGGACTATATGAGTTTCCATATATGACGTTTGGCTTACGCAATGCCGGCCAGACGTTCCAGAGGTTCGTCGATGAGATGACCCGCGGCCTAGATTTTTGTTACCCATATCTCGATGACTTTTTAGTATTTAGCAAGAGTGAATCTGAGCATGAAAAACACCTCCGCCAGCTCTTCAGCAGGATGAAAGACTACGGCATGCTCATCAACACCGCTAAATGCGTACTAGGTAAGTCCGAGGTAACATTTCTAGGCTACCACATCTCTCAACATGGAACGATACCTCTGGAAAGTAAAGTCCAGGCCATCAAGGACTTCACGGTCCCCAAGACGGCCAAGCAGCTTAGAAAGTTCTTGCGCATGATAAACTTCTATCGCAGGTTTATCCCCCAAGCAGCCTGCATACAAGCTCCTTTAAACGCTTTACTGACTTTTAAGTAAGCGAGTAAGTAGCTCTACCTACGCACTCTATAAATTATCCTCCATTGTTAACACAGAAACACTACTAACAGCTTATTATGGAACAGTAGAGTCTATCCTAAGATTTGGTATAATTTTCTGGGCTAACTCTACCAATAAAGACTTCATATTTAAAAGACAAAAAAGATGTATTAGATCAATGTTTAACCTGCACGTTACCGACAGTTGCAGACCTTTGTTCATTGAGCACAACATTCTAACGCTGCCGTCGTTATATATATTTGAAATGGCGCTATTTGTTAGAAAACATCCCCATCTTTTCCCACGCAAGTCTGATTTTGTAGTGCGAAATAGACGTGATAACAGTAAACTCCAAATACCTAATAGTAAAACAGCTTTCCTACAAAAAAGTGTAGTCTGTATGTCATGCAAAATATATAACAAAATACCTAAATCATTAAAAGATCTTGACGACAATATATTTAGGACTAAATTTAAACAATTATTAATTACCAAATGCTATTATAATATTAACGATTTTATGACAGATAAATTTTGACATCCTCTTACTATTATTACTTTAAGATTGTTGACATTATATAAAATTATCTACAATATACCTAGGTTAGAACATTACTAAACTTTACTGTGACATTTGCATGCTATCTTAATTTTGCACGCCTCGATGAGGTAGTAATGTATTGGAAATACCATTTTTAATTAATAACTTTTGTACCTACATTACAGCAAATAAATGATTTGATTTGATTTGATTTGACTGACCGGCTCTATCAAAGCGTCGCAGCCTGTCGATGTAAGTGGAGACGCGTTGAAGGCCTTTGAAGCCTGAAAAGATAGCCTTTGCAAGGCAGCAATGTTAGCCCATCCTAATTCCACATCAAAATTAGGTCTCGTGACCGATGCATCTGATTTTGCGTTGGGTGGAGTCTTGCAGCAATTCCACGATGGAAATTGGCAGCCCCTAGCCTTCTTCTCACACAAGTTGAGCCCGACACAGCAGAAATATTCACCCTATGATCGAGAGCTTCTTGCGATCTACGAGTGCATTAAATATTTCCGCCATTGGCTAGAGGCTACTACGTTCACCATCTACACTGACCACAAGCCACTGTGTTTTGCTTTCCATAATCGGAAAGACCACTGTAGCCCGCGTCAGTATAGACATCTAGATTTTATTTCACAGTTCTCGACAGATATACAGCACATCGCCGGAAAAGATAACGTCGTTGCTGACACACTTTCCCGAGTCGAAGAACTGCTAACTCCAGTTGATCTAGAGGTGATCGCTAAAGCGCAAGATTCCGATCCCGAATTAGCAGAGTTCATGAAGTGTGAAAGCAGTTTGCACATCAAAAGGTTGACTATACCTGGAAGTCGTATCCAACTGTACTGCGACGTCAGCACAGCGACTCCCAGGCCTTTGGTTCCAAAGACCTTACGCAAACAAGTTTTCGATAGCTTGCATTCGTTAAGCCATACCGGCGCTAACGCGAGTGCAAAACTAGTCGCAGAACGTTTTGTCTGGCCACTGATGAGGAAAGACTGTCGCGAGTGGTCTAGGGCGTGTTTGGCGTGCCAGCGCACAAAGGTAAATCGACACGTTATGGCGCAGTTAGGCACCCACGTATTACCTAAAGCGCGATTCAAATACGTCCACCTAGACCTTATCGGACCATTACCCCCGTCAGGTGATTTTAGGTATTGTTTGACAGCCATCGATCGCTTCACGCGATGGACTGAAGCTATCCCTCTTACCAATATCACCGCGGAGTCAGTGGCTAAGGCGTTCCTATGGGCTGGATAGCGCGGTTTGGTTGTCCTACCGACATTATTACTGATCGCGGTAGACAATTCGAATCTGCGCTATTCGTACAGCTATCAAAATTTATCAGCTTCAAGCATCGCAAAACCACTAGCTATCACCCGCAGTGCAATGGTCTCATCGAGAGGTTCCATCGGCAGCTAAAAGCGGCGATAATGTGCCATGCAGATAGTAGCTGGACCGACGGATTACCCCTGGTACTACTCGGCATAAGAACCTCTTTCAAAGAAGATTTACAATCCTCTTCTGCCGAGCTAGTATACGGTGAATCACTGCGACTGCCGGGAGAATTTTTTGGCCATAAAGTTGACGGATGTACGACTGATATAACCGAGCTCTCAGCTCGCATCAGATCATTTGCCAACAAGTTACAGCCAGTCCCTACATCACATCATTCAAGCAGCAAAGTCTTTATTTATAAAGACTTAGGCACCTGCTCTCACGTATTTTTAAGAGACGATACTGTGAGAGGTGCCTTACAACCAGCGTACACTGGCCCTTACATAGTGGTCGAAAGAAACGCTAAAACCTTCAAAATTAACGTGAAGGGAAAAGTTGTGACAGTATCCGTAGACCGATTAAAACCAGCCTACATACTTGCGCAACCCAACGACCTTCCTCCAATAAATTCCCAACCACCGCCAACCGTTTCTCCTTCAGAGAATACTAAGACTACTCGTTCTGGGCGCGTAGTCCGATTTCCGGATTACTATCGCCCGTGTACCACGGTCTTTCGGGGGGAGTGATGTGGTGAACTCACATATTTATTTATATATTACATCATATTTACACAATTTACAGAATAAATAGATAAGTAGCTAAACAGATAATAATTATATACATAACACTCCTTTTTATACATCGGTTAAAATATCGTACGCGACGCCCGCTCGCCGTCGAGTACAATGGAACTGACAAACCAGTTCTTGCTTGGCCACTGCATTCCAATGCGCGTGCGGCGCGGTCGACCGACAGTCACAGCCTTTCATGAACGCGAAGCGCACGCGCCTCTGATCGACAAATTCCTTTGTTCGGTCCGCGATCTATTTCTAGCTTGCTTGCTATACCTGCCTGTTATACCTCGTGTGAACTATCCTATTTCTCTGTGCCTAATTTTCTACCTGTCGCTTACCTACTCCTTCTGTAAATAAACTTTCATGTAAGCTCATAATAAACTGAAGTGAATGTGTTCGAGTGTTTTCTCTTCGCCTCACTAACCTACACGACGAGCTACCTAAAAGTGTAACAGTTAGCATCAAAACGATAAGAAGAAGAGTTTAGGCAGATGGTCTAGGAGCGTACTTGCTGGCCAGAGGCCCATTGCTCAGCACATGTCATCGAGTAGCTCGCTCCATGCTCTTTCGCACCTTAATTGGGATAATGACGCTTCGCGAAAAGTACTCTTTACTCTATATTTGACGAGTCCAGATTCTGCAGAAGGTTGATGGAAGGACCAAATTATGGAGACGACCCGGAGAAAGATACGCTCCAGTGTAACGTTGTTGGAAGAGAGCCTTATGGTGGAGGCAATTGCCTCAATTTTTTGGCTTCCTCTAAATTTATCCATGAGTGTATATTAATAGTCGTTTATAGTATAAAATTTGACACGTCTAAGTGCTTATTTTGTAAGAAATAAAGTTATTGAAATCTGAAATAATAAAGTCCAAACCCCGCCCGTTTCCTCCGGTATCCAGAAAGACAGACGCGTCGGCTCCCCGAGCTCGATAGAAAACGTATTCGCTCCCATCTCAAACTTCTGTGTTAAGTCTTCTGGCTCTAGCTCTTTCTTGCCCGTTTTCTTGACGAATTGAGTGTAATACTCAGCACCGGCGTCTGTATTGCAAAAGCAGAATAGTTACAAAAATAAATCACAATATATAAATCAGTTAAACTCTAAAAGAGTTATTACATTACATGTCCATTATTTGCTAACTTTTATGTATGATTTTGTGTACAATAAAGAACTTATGAATCCGACAAGGACATTTCATAAACTCATATATAAATTTATGAAATATCCTTGTCGGATGAGGAAGATGTTGAACGTGAACGAAGGGCACTTGCAACTAGGGCAAACATGGTAGCACAGAGATTTAGATGCTGTTCAGTTCCTGTTAAAAAAAACTTATTTAAAGCATTTTGCACATCATTATATACGTTTAGCCTGTGGACTAATTACACTAAAAAGTCTATGAGTGCCCTTCGTGTACAATTCAATAACGCGTTCCGGGCGTTGTTGCGGCTGCCACGCTGGTGCAGTGCGTCAGGCATGTTTGCTGACGCGGGCGTGGACAGCTTCCCAGCTGTGATTCGAGCCAGCTGCGCCGCCGCACTGAGTCGCCTGCGCGCCAGCCTCAACAGCCTCCTAGCAGCGATTGCTGAAGATGTAAACGGCCGACTCCTGCGGCATTGGGTAGGGGTGCATTCGGTGCTTGCGACCTACACCTGGCACTGAGTGCAAACCTGCCCGTGTCAAAGGGGTTACTTAGTAATTTATGTTTAATTGTCTGTTTTGTCCATGTATTATGTAAGCTTTCGATTGTATTTACTGTATCTCTTCATATGGACCACTATTAAGGGTCTGAAATAAATAATATTTATTTTATTTTATTATATGAAATTACCTAGGAAGTTAAACATATGGTCCTGATGCATATAATGCGGTGGTACGGCCGCAGTGGCCGCTGTGAACGCGGCTGCTGCCGGCAGCGCCAGGTGACGGCCAGCCATGTCTTCTTCCTGGTTACAAAGACATTATTAATTAACAAAACGACGATGTGGCGCGGCGGGCGAACGTCTGCCTGCGACGCACTAGGTTGTGGGGTTTGATTTCAGCCTTGGAACACATGTTTGTATGATCTGCGAATATTTGTCTCTTTGTCTCCTATAGATATTATAGGTCTCAAACTATACCCATACCAAATTTCAGCCTAATCGGTTCAGTAATTTTTGCGTGAAAGAGTAACAAATATCCATCCATACAAACTGACATTTCTACCGAAATAACATATAAGCTACTCGCAGTAATCCGCGTTAAATTCGGACAAAAAGTAGCCTATGTCCATCCTTTCAAGCTAACTCTATGCCAAAAATCAAGTCGATTGGTTGCTTCGTTAGGAATGTAGGACAAACAAACAAACACACTTTCGAATTTATAATAGTAATTAGTTTTTTTTATTCCGATAAAACGCGGACGAAGGCGCGTTCAGCAGCTAGTACTTCAATAATCACCACGCAGGCGAATTCGCCTACTTAAATGTAAAGTCTGAAATGTAGTAAGAAAAAAGTGTGGTACTTACCCCAACCCCAGCTTTCTTGGCACACTTGCCGATCGCACTGTTGTCGCCTCGCGGACCCATCATGATTGCCGCGGTACCTTTCTGTAGCCACGCGTAGTCTTTGCTCTGGAATACGAATGATTACCATTATTTTACTATAATAACTTTCTTATTTTGACGAATTCATTATGAATGTAAGCGGGTAAACTACGAACCTAGTTTGTGTTGGAAGAACACCATAACTATATAGGTTCGTAGTTAACCCGCTTACATGTTTAATGAATGACCATTATTGTATTTGTGTTTCACATATTTTTTTATATGCACTAGTTTTGGGTTATTTAAAACCTTTTTTTCGAAAGGATTTTAATGCTGTTGACCGCAGATGGCCATGACAGCGTTACCGGACTTTTGGCGGGCGCAGAGGGCGTGTCGCCGGTAAAGTTAGGTTGGGGCGACACGCACAAGGGCCTCCACTTAGGTACGAGCCTCGGCTTGGGCTGTCGCCAGATTAGTAACCGTGGTCTCCACTAGCCAGATGCGCAGGACATATTATAGTGCAAAAGTGTGTGCGCAAA
The DNA here is from genome assembly GCA_947859395.1 of Eupithecia insigniata. Taxonomy (NCBI): domain Eukaryota; kingdom Metazoa; phylum Arthropoda; class Insecta; order Lepidoptera; family Geometridae; genus Eupithecia; species Eupithecia insigniata. Next base: position 912,955 of record OX402023.1, on the reverse strand, counting down.
TACAGGTGAGTCTATATTTCCTCACTCTCATAATCCGATGGAACGGCGGACCAACACGACCGGAGCCATGAGGGCAATTCTGGCAATAATATCTACTCGATTAATATGGCAAGAAATTATAAAAAAAAACGAGTGATAAACAAGCGTATTCTCAAAATCTGCAATTCAATATTTATCGAGGGTTTTTTCTTTGAAGAGTTGCTCGATATGTCGCACGAGAAGAATTTGACGGTACTCGATATTTATTAGGTAGATACGCGCAAATCTTTATGAGCTCTGTGAAGTTGGCTTCAACGGCTGCGCATTGAACCGTAAATAAGGCGTTGAGGAGAAAGAACGGGGTGAGAGGGGATCTGTCTGTCAAACCAGGGTTGCCAGCAAGAATTCTGGCGTATTTTTATTTTGTCTAGCACATTTTGTTCTACAATTTTTTTTTCTAATGGAATATTTGAAGAATATATAAAAACATCTTACACTCAATGACGGATTATTTGAAACCCAAAATGTTAGAATAAATTAAACTTTTTATCTAACGCAATTATGGGTTAATTGCGTTAGATAAAAAGTTGCGTGGTTAAAAAGTGCGTGGTTAAAAAGTTTGAAAATAAAATTTCTATGTAGCAAATTTATTTATAATCTAGTGGGCAATACTGTCGAATGAATGCTTTTGAGTACAATGACGCAGCAAAGTCTTTGACGCTTGTCCAGTGTTCGTGTCGTTGATTTGATAGTTTGTTCTTGCGATTTTGTGTTGTATTCCCTGTTAATAGCTGTTTCTCTTAAACGTTAAATATGCCTCGCATGCGGTTTAACGTATTGCGTCGTCAAACATGGAAAATGGTGTTCGATGTCATGAGTTTCATGACAAAAGAAGACAATGAAGGTCTTAATTTAACCTCAAAATGGTACTTCAGCGGACGTATAACTTTTCTATTTGATTGTACTTGCGCAGTTTTGCTTCCGTGCCTAAGTTCACAGAGCTCATTAAGTTTTGCAATCACTCTACATGATATTTTGATTCCATGATAATGAATATCACTCGATAATGTATCCCGTGATACGCAGAATTACCCCCCAGGTCAGGCGCAGGGCCGACTGCTTTACATGCTTTACGAGGCACGGGGGTGTAACACCGCCAACTACCTGACTCCAGGCTGTTACTATGAAATTTTCTTGCTAGAAATACCCCAAATAACAACTATTGGCCCGACCGGGGTTTTGAACTCAGTACCTCATTATCAGCGGTTGAACAAGCTGACCGCTAGACCAACGAGGCAGTGGAAGTAGCGACTATAGAAGAGAGAGATAGAGATCTATCTCCTACCTAGTACGCTTGGGCTGGCTCGCCACCGGAGAGAGCTAGAGAGACTAATGAGCTACCTCTAGTTTAGTCTCAGGTGCAGATAACTCGGGGTTCATCTTAGCGACGATGATGTTGACCGGGGAGATATTGAACGTGTCGTCCACTCCGGCCGGCCGGTTGCCCATGATGGCGTCCGTAGGGCTGACACGCTGCTGGAGAAAGCTAGAGAGAGTAATGAGCTACCTCTAGTTTAGTCTCAGGCGCAGATAACTCGGGGTTCATCTTAGCTGCGGTAATGTTGACCGGGGAGATATTGAACGTGTCGTCCACTCCGGCCGGCAGGTTGCCCATGATGGCGTCCGCTAGGGCTGACACGCCACCAGAGAGGCGCGTCACGCAGGCGGTTGAGAGGAGATCATCGGAAGGGTAGCCTGGGGAGAAGGGACTGTGTGATTGTTGTTGTATTTTATAATATTCATCCACTGACATAAACTGACTGGAAGAAATCGCTCTCAGCGATAAGGCCGCCTTTTGTACAGTTTATTTTCTCATTGAGATATAAGATTTTGTATTAATGTTAATTTAAGTACAATAAAGTGTTCATTCATTCATTTCTTTTTACTGACCAGCCTTAGATAGTTCAGCTTTTCAGACTAATAAACAATTTGCAGAAGTATTGACAGTTATAAATGAAAATCTATCAACAAATCGTCACGTGACCAGGCCAAATCTGATTTTGGTGTATTTGAGTATTCGGAAGTACATTCACGGTTGTCTGTTACAGATCGCTCGTGAGCAATAAGGCCGCCAATTGTCATGTTTCTTTTTGTACCTAACTGATTGTATTATTTAATAATTGTTAAGTGTGTAATATTAATAATAAAGCATTTGCTATCGACATAAACATATATCTAACCTAACCAGGCACCTAGCTATACTCCAATTAAGAATTAAAGATATATTTTGTCAACAAAGACATTTATGAATGAAAACTTAACAATAACAGAAAGCAACAAGGTAACAGTTTTATCACTAAAAACTAAAACACAAACTTCAACCACGCACAATCTCACGTATGTATTTAGCAAAAAATAATTTAATTTGAATTCGAAAATGAACGAGAGATCAATTAAATGATAAATGAAAGCCTTCAAAACCAAAAATAGTGTCGTGATTCTGTGCTTCGATGATACCAATGTTGTTTATACTACACCTGCTCGGAAAGTTACTTATTCCTTTTCCAAATATAAGATAGAAAGTAAGTCATTGCAGGCGTATAGGAATCCGGGAGGAAAAACTCTATGGAATTTCATTTCTCACTCGTTTTAGCGGGAGAGAAAACTGTATGGAAATCCATTTCTAACGGGTTATTATTTTTTAATTTCCTAAAAGTTAGGCTACCGGTCGATCTATGGTTATTTTCATAATAGGTCAAACGACAAAAAGTTTTTACTCCAAGTCCGCTTGCCTCTTCGGATTTCCGAACAATATTTTGAAAAAAGAACCCAAGTGATTACTGGCTGGCGCGGGAAGTTCTTCTAATTTTGAATTTGGTGTAGGCAATTTTATTAATTCTACAGAAAGTCGTCGAGGGGTAGTGAAAGTTTTATGACACCGCCAGAAATAAAATATTTATTCTGCTTTTTATTTTCCTCGAAGGTGTAGTATAAATCACTATGTATCACTCGGCAGAAAGTGCGGTTCCTACCTCATGTGTTTTAAGGCCCTCGGCTGTGCCTCGGGCCTCAAATGACACACTCGTTAGGAATCAGGCACGTTCTCGCCTAGGTGTACAATGTGCTATTTATATTTTCCATCAATATTCCTTATTGAAGTGAACAAAAAATCAAAGTGATCACTTTATTTCCCTGTTTTACTTATGTAATTTTAATTTTGTGAGTCCTAGGGTCCTGTAAGGTCTAAAGGAAATACACCACTTTGATGTTTGGTCGTAGATGATATAAAAGCTTTTTTTATTGAATGGTTCACAAAACTGGATTTTACACAGAACACAAGACTATTATAGTAACTTAAATATATGTAAACTAGAATAAGTGCATAACCTACTCGTTGTGAACATTGCATGCCTTAAATTGAGTAATGAGCTGTATCAAATAGTGATATAAAATAAATTGATAAAAAATTGGAGAAAAATAAGGGTTAACAAGATAGAAATTTGCAAGTCAATAGTCATCATCAGCCCGTTCTAACCCCTTTGTGTACAAAAAATAACCAGGTTATTGAATCGGTGTATAGGCGCGTCGCTAGCAGTTTGGCCACTGCTATAGTATGCAATATGTCTGTTCGCTAGAATCAGTCATCAAGCGAGTCGCTTAGCTCTTAGCAATAAAACTGAAGAGAATCCTAGTGGACAGGGCATATTACAGTCTAGAAGAGTTCCTCGTGGACAAATTTGTTGACGCCGATGTCGTAGATCCACACTTATAATATTAAAATACTCTTGGTAAGATTACCAAGGATAATTATTATCTACACGTACTTTGTTTTTACATTAATATGTACTTACCTAGCTAAGTTATTATAAGAAGTTACATGTAAGAAATTTTTCTTATCAATAAATGAATGCAACTGAAACTACACGAGGCTCTTTGTAGTGTGTCATTAGCCATAGTCTTTCTTCTTGTTGTAACATTAAGTCATGTGTTTGTTAATCCTAGTAGCATTTTTTGTGTTATCATTCGTTCTTTCACTCATTCGTGCATCCAGTCATTCGGTCAATCTTTCATTCAGTCTATTTCTTTTTCCGTTCTCTGTTCTTACCATTCTCGTCGCAAGGATGCGGGTCAAACATATACATATACTGCTTGTCCTTCCACACGCCGTGAGAGTTGCCTCGCGCCGTGACTACGCCGTGTGTATGCGTTGTGAAGAACTGCTTCAGAGAATCCTTGAGCGAAAGTACGCCGCTACCGGGTTCTGGGTTTATAGAGCCTGAGGAATGATGTAATTAGAGAAATTTACAATCAAATTAGATTAAAAGATAATAAGGCGTGTTTTAAAAACGATAAACCGACTTCAAATTCCATTACTTTTACACTTATTTTAAGTTTTGCGGGATTAATACTAATCCCCTGGGGATCATTTTCTATACAATAGTGAAAGAATTTTCAAAATCTTTCCATAATTGGCGGAGATATCGCGTAACATACATACAAAAAAAAACACAGATGAATTGAGAATTCCTTTTGAAGTCGGTTAAAAATGAGAAGAAGAAGACTGGTAATAAAAAAATATTAATATCGAAAAGTTCATCAAAACGCAGAGTATTTTCGCACCTAAATTGGTCAAAATCTCAGGAAGCCTGTGGTCTATTGAAACTACCTTTATTTTTATTCGTAGGTAATTACGCTAATTACAAATTATTTGGTTCTATAAGCCAGTTTTTTTTTTTATTATTTTTGCCTAGCTTAAACAATAATTTGAAAATGTGATTATGTATTTCCAAAATGTTAGCACAATCCGGTTCCTATGAACGCGTAATCCTATGGACGTTATTACCTTCGCTCTTGCGTATGTATTTCGGGGCGCCGCGCTGTATCGTGCCCTTTTAATACGTCCGCTGCCGCCAGAGGCCCAGAATCTTGTTATAGTCATTAAATACAACTTACCATTAAAAGAACTATCCGTAACATCAGTCTCTATAAAGTCACTATCAGTAACATTGAACCGATTCAACACATCCGCTGCGGCCAGCATTCCGGAGCCGGAAGAGCCGGTGTCCTCCTCCTCTACTCCCGCCTCCTCGGCAATGGGAGCGGCGAGGGAGATGCCCATACGTTCGAGGTGTTCCATCGTGTTGGCGTATAGGATGTCACCTCGAGTTAGAACCTATTCAACAAAATAAATCAAGTTTTTAAAACTTACGCGATCTGAACACTTTATTATTAAATATTTGTGTACTCCCGTGACCACGACAGAGTGTAAACCTGTTGAAACGTCGGGAAAAAAAGGTAAGTGCTCATATACACGAGCGGCAAAGTGCCAACGGCGGAGGTAACTGTAGCCGTCGACACGCGGCAATGGCACCTGTCGAGGCGTGGACGGCTGCTGTCGATAGTCGACGGCTGCCGTCAATTGTCGCCGACCGGTGTCGATGGTGGCACTTTGCCGCTCGTGTATATGAGCACTAAAGAAACGCGATAAATACCCGTGAATATTGAATAATAAAATAAATCAATTTTATTATAAGATAATATAAGATAGAGCTTGTAACTGTCACGGCGTAAGGCTGCCTGCCAGCGGAGCGGAGCGAGGCAGTAAGGGCGCTTTTCCTGGTATGCGCCGCAATCCGCGTGCGTATAACCCGCGAGATAGGAAAAGCATAGCATATAAGAGTTTCTCGAGAAAGACTATACTCAGTACATATATTAATGTACAAAAAGAGTTGAACAAAGCTTCCAGTACTTACCTACTTTTTGGAAAAGAAATTACCAAAAGTTCTCACCGGAAATTGATAATACCCAGTAGGTATAAACTATTTTTGATACCTCTGTAATTATGCAATTCTTTTGGTTTTCAAAATTTTAATAACACAAAACTATAACAGAAATTGGTAATTAGGAGAACTTTTGGTAATTCTTTTCCATAACGATAATACAAGAAAAACTAAAGAGTGGCGCTAGTGTCGCATTACTCTGGACCTTAAATTTTGTGGGACACAAGTCCTCAAGATTTTTTTATGGGACTACCTCGGGATCTTTTTCTATACAATAGCGAAATAATTTTCTAAATCTGTGCCTCCCGGAGACAGCCAGTTCCCAATCTGATGGTAGTTTCAAGTTTCAGGTGTTTTATTGCTTCCATGTTGTACAAATTGGTCATCTCCAGTCAGATTTGAAATTTTCAGCGCTAGGCTAGGCGCTAGTATCGCATTACACTGCGCCTTAAGCAATGCACAATACACTCTCATGCGAGATGTCAGTGCAGATCCCAGTTCCCTCACTTAGAATAATAATTCGATAAAACCCCTTCGTCCACGTTCGCAACTAAGATATCATAACTGGTTATGTATGAGGAATTTTTTTCGCTGTTTCAAAGCTACTCACATCATCAACGTCTTCTCTGGTCCACTCGTCAGTTTCTCTAACATTAGAAAGTGCTAGGGCGACGATCGCCATCGGCGTCGCTTGCTTGTTCCTATGCTCTTCCGGGAATCTTTCGTCGCCCTCGTGAAAGTGGCCTCTGACTACCCATCTGCCGGGAGCTACAGCTGGAAATAGATTATTAGCTTTTTTACCAGCGAAGGTTTGTTCGTTGCAGTATGCAAGTGAAAATCACGCTATTCAAAGCCTACTGCCAATCGTTCTATACGGGCAGCCTTTGGGCTAGCTTTACTAAAAGGTCGCTCAGCGCTCTACGTTTACAATATAATAACGCCTTCAGGATGTTGTTGGGGCTGCCCCGCTTCTGCAGCGCATCCCTCATGTTTGCGGAGGCCCAGGTTGATGGTTTTCACGCCATCATCCGCAAGAAAACCGCTTCGCTGCTGCGCAGAACATGGGGCAGTACCAACACCATCCTACAAGTTGTAGGCATCAAGTTTGCTTCGCCCATCATGCAGTCTTTATACAGGGTCCTAACTTTTTAGGCTCCTTGGGTTGGGATTTTGTTGAATGGCTGCAGATCTCTATATTGCGACATGAAGTAATTTTATTTTATCCTAATTTTAAATTTTTATTTTTATTCTATTTTATTGTATTTTGTTGGTGTATGTACCTACTCATAATGGACAATGTCTAAATAAACAAACGTTTTAGTTTTTATTTTTATCGACAGTTTTAATTGCGGTTTTCTTTATTAAATGTGGGTAAAAATGTCACAGTTTTTTCACAGCCGTGCTCAAGACCTAAGTTTGCTTTAAGATACACACTGAAGGGACGCCGCGCTTGCTGCCTGAGGCTATCCATTATGTGGTCACACATGTGTGAGATTCGCGTGAAGTACATTATGCAGGCTTTGTAAATACTAACGGGTAAGGTTGTTCAAAGGCTGCGGTATCTCCTTCCTCTTGAACACCTTAACGTCGCTGATGCTGAAGGGACGCCGCGAATGCTCCCCGAGGCTGTCCATCATGTGGTCACACATGTGTGAGATTCGCGTGAAGTACATTATGCAGGCTTTGCCGCCGTCGCGGAGGCCGGCCTGTAAATTTTAGTTCATCTAACTTATAAAGCTTTCAGCAGGCATAATCGGAAAAGGAAAACCGAAGTTACTGATTCGTTGTCGTGCAAAACAAACTCTTATGTCGTTTGCATAAGATTCACTTCGATTTCCGTTTTCTGAGTAGGCCCACAGAACACACCATAAAAACTATTAACAGGTACCATCTTCATTAAGCGGGTTAACTACAAACCTAGTTTGTGTTGGAAGCACATCAACGTTTCATCCCTTACAACACGCTAAAAATATAAAGAAATTTAATATCCAAAGTGTAAATCTGCTATTGTACATTTTTAGCGATAAAGCGCTTAAATAAAAATATGTTATTCTAGGTCCCAAACTATACCCATACCAAATTTTAGCCTTATCGGTTCAGTAGTTAACAGTCAGTTTTTGCGTGAAAGAGTAACAAATATCCATCCTTCCTAACCTTGACATTAATAATATTAGTAGAATTTAAGTAATCTTGATCTGGTCCTATCAATCTGAATCGGAACCGTCCCCAAGACGGTCTCGGGTCACGCGTCGTTGCTTACCACATAATTACTGATAAACAAATTCAACGTACCAGCTTGCCATATTTGTCGGCCGGCCACGGATGGTACAAGTAGAATTTTCCACCTTCATTCCAAATGGCTGCCTCGAAAACACCAGGAATCTACAACAAGAAGAATTATAAATATTTCAGAGTTCTCACTACATTTTAACGACGCATAATCGGCTAATGGGGGGTCAAAACAGAATACAATATTAGGTGCGAGTCAGCCTCGCGCACAGAGGGTTCCGTGTAATTATAAAACCTTGCTTCTTGCGAAATTTCATGATTCCAGATAGGAATTACCTTATAGGTTTGTGTGCATGTGATATTACAAATTAAATTTCAAAATATTCGGACATAAACGGTTGTAACTTTTTATTGCCTTGGGACAAATGTTTGCACGATCTGCAAATACTTGTCTCGGGTGTTATGGGTATTTCCTATGTCATCATTATCATCAGCGCACGTGTACGGGCTCACAGCTGAACATAGGTAGTAAGTATAGGAACTCCTAAACGAAACGACTTAACCACGTGTTTGGGTTCGTTGGATTTGTCTTCCCAAGTACGTTGTTCCTAAATGAAATAAAAGCTTGAATTTAAGTTTTTAAAAATATTTTAATAAAACTAAAATACAAGCAATGTATATTGTATAAGTTTGTTTTGTTTTTATCTGTTTGTATTGTTGATAATTTATATTGGAAAATAAATATGAAAAGCTTGAACAATGCAATCGTGTATTTTACAAAGTAACACATTCAATGGCGGACAGATCAGTGTCACCAGCATCACAAAGGTGATACCAACATGCGGAATACGTTCTTATTTACTAACAATTTTAACTGACCATACCTGGAAAATTCCAGAATCCGACTCCTTGAAGAAAAGATCCAAACCCCGGCAGAGGTCAAACACCTTTGGGTTGGCCGATACCATCTTACCCCAGACGGCTATACCGTGATCCTGTTAAGTGATAGAAAAATTACTCGATTACACTATATATAATAAAGTAGCTGCTGCCCGCGCCTTCGCCCGCGTTTTATAGGGATAAAGAATAGCCTATATGTTATTCCAGGTCCCAAACTGATGGGCTGATGATGATAATCATCAGCCCATACACGTCCACAGCTGGACATAGGCCTCCCCCGTACGACGCCACAAATAGCGGTCCCGAGCCGCCTCCATCCATCGCCTCTCTGCGACCGCTACGATGTCGTCATTCCATCGAGTGGATGGTCTCCCATGTAGGGGGATTTGCCATAATCACCACGCTTGGCAGGCGGATTGGTGATCGCAGTGTTGGTGTTTAAAAATACTCAGACGGAAGCTGCTGCCCTTCCTCTGGTAGGTTCCCTTATTCGGCTCTTACGACATCCACGGGTTGAGTTGGAGGGGTCGATATTCCTACGCCGCGGCCCCACGGCAAACTATACCCATACTAAATTTCTGCCTCATCGGTTCAGTAGTTTTTGCGTGAAAGAGTAACAAATTCTTCATCCATCCATACAAACTTTGACATTTATAATACTTATTAGAGTAGGATAGGATGCTAAAGTTTGAATGTTTGTTACCTGTACCTACGCTAAATCAGGGTACGTACCACCAAAAAGCTCAGGTTGAAATTATAATATAACTAGCTGCCGCCCCGGCTTCGCACGGGTGCAAATTATAAATATAAACCTTCCTCTTGAATCAATCTTTATCTTAAAAAAACGGCATCAAAACCCGTTGCATAGTTTTAAAGATGTAAGCATATATGTATAGGGACAGACAGACAGCGGGAAGCTGTTTTATACTATGTAGTGATAACAATAATGCTGGACGATTCAAACAGTATCAATTAGCCCCAAGCTAAGCAGAGCTAAAGTACACAGAACACCCGAGATAAATATTTGCAGATCGTACAAACATTTGTCCCAAGACTGGACTCGAACCAGCAACCTCCTACTTCACAGGCAGACCTTCGCCCGCCGCGCCACATCAGTCGTCAATTTATAATATTAGAATGGATAGGAATTATTTACCCTTTTCTATTTCTTAAAACTAAAATAAATTTAAATTTGTAATACCTAGGTAGGTTTTTTAACAATTGTCGAAACGACTTGTATTGTTATGGATCAGGTGAGCTACCTCTAGATTATTTGAAACAACCTGCAGTGACCGTTATTGACAAATAAAATAACAATCAAATAATATAAACAAATTAAACTAGTATTTACAATTGACAACAATTCAGCTAACTGCAGACTGTTGCAAACAATCTACAGGTAGCTCAACTGTCATCAATATCTGTCGGAAGCGTCCCCAAGACGCTGGCTGCATTGCCCCGCTGTATGGCAATGCTAATACGCTGCGCCAGATACTCACCAGCTCTCGGGTCACGCGTCGCTTCGACCAGGCCTGCAGTTAGCATTGTAAATACTAGTTCTAATGTGTTTCATTTCTTCTATTGTAATTTACTTTGCTGATAAGCAAATGTATGTGCACTTTAGATACCATAGTAGTTACCTTATGGATAAACTCCTGGTCCCGAATCTTGAAGGACTCCTTCATCTCGCCGAGGACCAGTCTGCGGACTGGGCCGCCTCTTTCTCCGAGTGATTCCTATAAGACAGGGAAAATTATAGTTATATGCCATTATTATTATATGCCATATAGCTCGTAGAACCCATAACCGTTGTGGAGGAAAGGTTCTCGAGTGGCGACCGCGATGCAATGCGAAACGGAGTGTGGGAAGACCTCCCTCTCGATGGACCGACGACGACATCGTAGCGGTCGCAGGGAGTCATTTGATGGAGGCGGCTCAGGACCGCTATTCGTGGCGTCGTTTAGGGGAGGCCTATGTCCAGCAGTGGACGTATACGGCTGATGATGATGAGAGATAAATTGTAATAAAAAAATTGCCTCAGCCTGCGTCCTGAGTGACGGACGGCGTACCTCTTAGGCGTAATGAACGGCGTATTCGTAGACTTGTCTGAGTGCTTATTTTGTAAAAAATAAAGTTATTGATTCTGATTCTGATATTAAGCAAATGTTCGACACGTTTGAACTCGTCCGCAGTGCAAGCGAGCCCGTAATTTTTCAGCGCATTCTACTGGCGGATACGCTCATCAATACGCGTATTTTCATTTTTAGTCGCGGTTAGAGTAAAGGAAATGAAATGTTGCAAATTAATTTGAATGACTTTCTTGCTGGAGATTCCCAATCATGATGACCTTATGTTTGGTACTTGTTGGATATACGAACAGACAAGTGAAACGAACGCTGGTTCGCTTTGCACTGGTTTATTCACACGATCAGGAGTGGGGTGCAGCCCCGCCTACATACCCAACATTACTATGATATCCTAATAATATTATAAAAGTCAAAAGTTTGTAAGGATGGATGTATGGATATTTGTTACTCTTTGTTACGCAAAAAGTACTGAACCGAGTAGGCTGAAATTTGATATGGGTATAGTTTGGGACCTGGAATAACGTATAGGCTATTTTTTATCCCGATAAATCACGGGCGAAGGCGCAGGCAGCAGCTGGTAATGTAATATTTTTGACGATTTTACTCGTGCACGCCTCAACTTTTCCGCGTGCAATAACCGCTTGTAAAATACGCTCCGCAATCTGCCGTACGCCGTCGCAAAGGACGCACACTAATGCAGTAATAATTAATATGATTTGCGAGTTTTTTTAGTATGTACTCGTATGTCGTCTATACTAAGTACGAGAGCGGCAAAGTGCCAACGGCAGAGGTAACTGTAGCCTTCACACGCGGCAACGGCAGCTGTCGACGCGTGGACGGCTGCTGTCGATAGTCGACGGTTGCCGGCGACGCGTGGACGGCAGCCATCGACGCGTGGGCGGCAGCCATCGACAGTCAACGGCTGGGGTCAATTGTCGACGGCTACAGTTATCTCTGCCGTTGGCACTTTGCCGCTCGTGTATATGAGTACTAACTCTGAAGAGATTGTATCCTAGGTCCAAGGTCTCGTCCACCGTATCCTCGTTCCAAGCGCGCGCGCGCAACCGTTTGAGCAAGCCGAGTGCGGACAGGCAGCATGAGATACCCGTGTAGTTCTTGAACTTTTGGTATCTGTGGACCACGACCTTTCGATTAGCTTCGTAAGCTAACATAGACACTAACAAATATTATAGATGCGAAAGTGTGTTTGTTTGTTTGACCTTTCTTCACATCCTAACTAAGCAACCAATCGACTTGATTTTTGGCATAGAGTTAGTTGAAATGATGGAGAATAACATAGGCTACTTAATGTCCTGGTAAAATATCAAATTGACATGGAAGATTTGCGGAAGAAAGACCTTGAAAAAAGAAATTGGGTGAAACCGCGGGGACCAGCTAGTTATATAATAATGGAGTTAGGATCACTGACCTAAATAATACCTTTCTAATTATTTTTGGGATATCATTAAATTCTTTGTAAGACATGTTTGTTCCTCTTTCGCGCAAAAACTAGTGAACTGATTGGGCTGAAAGATATGGCTATAGTTTGGGACCTGCAATAAAATATAAGTTACTTTTAATCCCGATAAAATGGGGGCGAAGGCACGGGCAGCCGCTAGTACCTACATAAAATGAGTATGTAATATTACCTATAGCTGGCAAAATGCCGGGTCCCTCTCAAGAACCACTTCCCCGCGTCCAGCTGTTGGTACTGCGAGTTGTAGTTCTTGTCTGAGATATCCACGTAGCTGTGGAGGATCACCTCCTCCTTCGGCGGCGGGATCATAATATCGTCTCTGAAAAGTGCAGAAAAAGACTATATACAATTAAGAAATTAATCATATAACTTTCCATACACGGGTTCCATATAACACAGAATATTTTACAATACATGGCATCAAAAGTAAAATAAAAAAATAATGTTGTAGTAAGCACCACCAAGTAGGTAAGTTGTGTATCAGAATCAGAATCAATAACTTTATTTCTTTAGGCTTACAAAATAAGCACTTAGACAAGTCAAATTGTATACTATAAACATAGTTATTATTATCAAATAAGAAATAAGGTGTTATTGATATTCTCTTCACTTAAATTTTTTGTCCTTTATGAAGCTACTGACCTCCGTTATATTCTTCGAATATAGAAAGAATACGTGACAGCCCGCATCAGCAGCGCGAGACGGAGGAAGGAAAATTGTGGAAGCTGTGATCCTGTTTTTTCCCGTTGTTTGGTTTAATATATGTTTTTTCCCTTTTATCGTGCCATATAACCCCTTTCTTTTACTGAGCACCCGCCCTTACAATGTGAAAATAAAAAGAAGCTTATAGGATTGCATCGAAGGTGCGCTGGTGATTCCGGATGGCAGTCGGATGTACACGCCCGAACCGAACAAGTGCACCAGCTTTCTGCACGGCTATTCTAACTCGATCGAAAAGTTTCCGTGACTCGAAATCTGACACAAATCCGAATCGATCCGAAGCGAATTTCAAATAATCCTCCGCGAAATTCAAATATTTTAGCAGTTTTTAATATGTACTGTGTTCTACAATCAATATCAATAGCAGAAAAGTAGCTTACCGTAAATTGTAAACCATTTTCTATAGAAATAGAAATATTTAGAAATATTTATGATGCACCTTATAAAAACCATGTATACTTAAAACTATAATATGGTACTTATAACATTATAAAACAAAAACTTACAAGAAGGTATAAAGTATAAACATTCCAAAGATGTTGTAAACGCAAATTTGCGGTAGGTTAGTTTTTTAAGCATACAAATTAGAGTCTTTACCACCCGCTCTAGTGTAGCACTGTGTTACGGCGTGGTAGCGATTCTCGTCCCTTGCATTAAGACTCATTTTAGAATGCCCATTCTGCAGCTCACTCGTTATCACTTCGATTTACCAAGTTGTAAAACAAGTAGTACAAGATGACAATACAGACAAATCACTAAAGGTATACCAGTTTAAGTGTAGGTAGTGTGCTATTTCACATAGTACAGTATAAAATCTAGATAAAAGATCTAAAATTAAACTTATAATATAAAATATATTTATTTTAATATAAGTAGTTGTATTTTGTATGCTCATGTACCACTATACACAAATAACGTCATAACTTTAGATATTCTATAGTATATAACTGTAGATATTTAACATTATAATCCACATAGGATAGAATAATATTATAGTAATAGAGCTAAGTATCAAAACTTTTTCTTTTTCAAACAGAAATATCTTTTTTATAATTCTTTATTATCACTATATGTATAACTACTTAGGATAGAATTACATAGTATGTATATATGATTATGTGTGAGACTGGGAAACAAAAAATCAAATTCAGACAAACCAGATTGGAGTTTCAGTTCTATTCTATTGCATTAGTGTTATTACAATAGTAGAATAAACAATTGTATAAATATTATTGTATATTGTACTGGAACCTAGGTTAGTTTATTTTATGATTTGAAATAGACTTTCAGTATTATCGTAGGTTAGATTAAGTAAAAACCCCTACAAAGCTTGATCACATTTATAAATACTTAAATCTTTGATGTTAATTTTTTGATTTAGTCTGTTATAAAGAAAAGGACCTAGGAAAAATGTGAAGCCTTGCGCAAAAACCGTTCTACAATGAGGAACCTTATAGACCTAATAAGATCTCCTTTTTCCAGTGTTATCAGTGTAACTTTGGTCAGAATGTTGTCTGAGCACACAGGTTTTAACAAATAACTGTCGAACAGTTAATACCTTTGTTTCTAAGTAAAGATCATATGTAGGGTATCTAAAAGGTTTAAAGTTTAAGACTTTCAAAATTGATCGCTGTGTTCGTTCTAGTTTTATTAAAGAAGTATTTTTTGCCCCGCCCCATGCAGTAATACCATAAGATATTATAGACTGACATATAGTAAGATAGACTATTTTGTTTGTCTTTTCATCTTTTAGGAGGTTTTTTTAAATATGGGGATAAGTTTCCGGTTTTTGGATTTAAGATTTTGAATTTGCTGTTTCCAATTAAGGTTTTTGTCTATTATTATTCCTAAATACTTAATGCTATCAGCGTTACTAATAAAATAGCAATTACAATCTATATTGTCATTGCCAGAACAGTTTAGTTTGTGAACCTTAACTCCAAAGTCCAAACCAGGTAAGCTATTATTGAAGATTGCAAATGGTATATAATTTGTTTAATTTAGGTTAAGTGTTAGGAGATTACTATCAAGCCAGTTTTTAACTATACGCATGCCACTTTCAGAGACTGCACGTACTTCTTCCCAAGTAGATCCACTAAAAATTATGGCTGTATCATCCGCAAAGGTCGTAATTTTTGCATTTTGTAGTTCAGTATTACAAAGTTTATTTATGTAAATAAGGAACAATGTAGGTCCAAGAACTGATCCTTGTGGGACTCCGACTGTGATGGATCATTTGTCACTATACCTGTCATTGATTCTTAGAGTTTGAGTCCTATCTCTCAAATAATCCTCAAAAAGTTCCAATGGGATACCCCGGATGCCAATATCTTCAAGTTTACGTATAAGTAAGGGAACAAAGACCGTATCAAAGGCTTTGGCCAGATCTAAGAAAACTCCAATGCATTTTTGCTTCTGATCTAAATTTTTTGCGAGACTAGTTGTTCGATACCATTCACTGTTCAGGTGTTTTTCCTAAATCCCAATTGATTATTTGAGATATTGTTATTTTTTCTAGATAACCTAAAAGACTTAATCAGCTTTTCGAGGATCTTAGACAAAGTTGGTAGAAGTGATATGGGTCGGTAATTGGTGAGACTGTCTCTGTTCTTCGACTTATAGACCGGGATAACGAAAGAGTCCTTCAATACCCTTGGAAAAACCCCGTTCGTCAGACAGATATTACAAATGTGTACAATAGGTGTTACTAATACTTTAATATTCTTCTTAAAAAATATTGATGGTATACAATCCCAGCCGGACGAAGAAGTATTTTTCAAAGAAATAATTATTTTATTGACTTCAAAAATGTCAGTTTCCAAAAGAACAAAAGAATTTAATTGACTATTTTTTGACTTATATGATTGGGCTAGGGACTCATAGGTGGAATTTAAATTTAACAAGATATTATTTGCGAGATTATTGCCAATATTTACGAAAATATCATTTATGTGGTCCAATGAATCCTGGGGGCTATCCTTAAATTGTAGTAGTTCGTTTTCGTACTTTTCTTTATTTTTATTATTTAAACAGCAAACACGTTTTATAACTTGCCAGGTTTTTTTAATATCATTCTTACTATTTTTCAGATCATTTCTATCATACTCGTTTTTGAGATTGTGTAAAATGTTATTGCAATGAGTTCTATAGCGCTTATATATGATTTCGAGATCTTTATCTTTGGGTGATTTTTTGTGACGGCGATGTAGTGTATCCCTAAAACGCATACATCGAAGCAGTCCGGGAGTGATCCATTGCTTAATAATGAGTTTTCTGCTAGATGTTATGCAAGTAATAGTACATTCTTTAATAATCTGATACTGTAGAAATAAATGCCTCTGTAGCTTGATTAGGATCATTTATAATCAAAATATTATGCCAATTTACGTTCAATAACATTTTAGAAGCCTTTGTGTAATTTATTGTTTTTAAAGTTTTTGTTACTGTATTTAATTTTTGAGCTAAAGAAATTGCAAGGTAAACACAATTGTGATCAGTCACGGATGAGTCACAGATAGCAGTTACAACCTTGATTTTAGACTTTACAAGAACATGATCAAGACATTTAGACTCACGAGTAGGTAGTGAATGGCTAGCCAGAAGCCCGTGTGTTGCAAGTAAGTCTAGATACTCGTCAGCCCCTGGATCAGAACTGTCCATGAACCCATATTTTAACTAATTTCGATTCGACTCGACTTTGGGAGAAACTAATTATTTAGGAGATTTATTATTAAAATCAACATTATTACTAAAAGCCACATTAATCGTACTTCATTGGAACATGGGTTGATAGAAAATGGTCAACGATTTATGAAAAACCACTTTTTAGGTAGTTTTATTGCCTGTAGAACGCAGAAAATATTAAAAACCGCTAAAATATTTGAATTTTGCGCAGATGTGTGTCAGATTCCGAGTCGACGAAACTTTGCGATCAGGATAGAATAGCCCTGCTGGGGCCGAATTCGCTATCCCATCTCTTTACTATGATGGTTTACTTTGACAGTGTTACTATTACAGTGTTACTATGACAGTATTAACGAAATAAATGATTATTGATTTTATAGTAGTGGTATCATCGCAGAATCGTCCATAGATGGAAGAAACTCTCGATAGAGCGTGCGGTGCTACTTGCACAGAGAAATGGTTTCAACCTTGTATTAGCAATAATGCTCAAATAATAAGACAGTGTTGTTTACAAAATCATAACCACTTGCAAACTGAAACTATTCTAAGTAAAAGAAGCACGTGGTTAATTCGACTACATAAAGATTGTTTACTATTAACTTAGTTTTAAAATAATTAAGGAAAATTTTCACGAATTGACTTTGAAAACGATGTCATGTCATCTGCGGTCAACAGCGTTAAAATCCTTTCGAAAAAAAAGCGAGCCTCACTTGTTCGCCGATCGCCGAGGTGACACGCGTCACGCCAGCCATCTGTAGTTTCTTTCATCAAAGGAAAAATTGCAAAATGTGTCCTTCTGACACGATACCATTGTATGGTGAAGCGATTAATTTAGTGGAATTCGGCCCCAGGATTTCACTAACCTATGTTTAATGGTCATCAGCCTCTGCGTGCCTGAAATCCTATCTCTGATGACGTGATGGACTCACCTTCCGAAAGCGTGTCCGTCCGTCCTAGGACAGTACAAGAAGAAGTCTTCTCCGCGCATCGCCATTATCTGCTCGGTTGTCAGCGGGGGCGGTGGTTTCTCCGGCGGTACTGGCAAAGTGGCAGATGGCTGGAACAACGAGATTTTGACTCCGTAATGAACGAGAAATCATGGGAGTACCCCAGGCTGTGGGGCCGCGGCATAGAATATTGACCCCTCCAACTCAACCCGTGGATGTCGTAAGAGCCAACTGAGGGAACCTACCAGAGGAAGAGCAGCAGCTTCCTTCTGAGTACTTTTCAACACCAACACTGCGATCACCAATACGCCTCCCAAGCGTGCTGATTATGGCAAATCCCCCCCTACATTCCCATGTAGGGGGTCGACCATCCACTCGTTGGACCGACGACATCGTAGCGGTCGTAGGGAGTCGATGGATGAAGGCGGCTCAGGACCGCTATTTGTGGCGTCGTACGGGGGAGGTCTATGTCCAGTAATGGACGTGTATGGGCTGATGATGATGATGACCCCATGGTTTTGCTACGGATTCTGCAAGGCAAGGGTAAAAAGGCCCAAAATCCGAACATGAGTCAATCAATCAAATCTTTTATTTGCGAAAGTATGGTAGTACAACGTAGATAAAACTTTTTAAACTTTCGCGATTTGTTGACATAATTAAAGATTATTTATCGGGTATTTATCGCGTACCTTTTGTTATATTTTCCCCTACGTTTTCATGGCGTTACAGCGATCGTGGTCACGGGGCGACTAGATGTATTCGGAGCTACCGCCGAGAATTGATGGCAGTATCCACGACTACCCTCAATTCGTCTGCAGAATCAGGAATGTCCAAGTTCACATTACGATACACTACACTGACCAAAAAGGGAAAATATAACAAAAGGTACGCGATAAATACCCGATAAATAATCTTTAATTATACAATGTAGATCTTCAAAAATATATAGTTAAAACTAAAAATTTTATAAGCTTTATATAAGCAATATAGGTTGTATAGTATTTTATGTATTGTACTATAATATGTAGTAGTATATTATATTAGGTAAGTAGGTTAAAACTAAATATTTTGTCCTGTACTCATGCACATAAACCCACCTTTTTAACATTATTTATCTCTCCCAATAAGGTTTGCTGGAAGAGAACTCTTTTTAGGGTTAAGCTCGCCTTTGCCATTTATTTAATTTTAAAAATTTTCTTGTAATATATTTTTATTGTGCAATAAAGAATTAAAAACTAAAACCCGACTACATAAAAGTTTTAAACAAGCGTTCAGCTATTGTCATTATCATTTTCTTTTGATACTTAGGTAGTCGGAGGCCTTTGCTCCTACTTGTAGGTACCCTAGGTATATGGGGTGGGTGCCTCTGTGCTCTGTGCTTGTTTATGTAGCCGGGTTTTCGTTTTTAAATAAGTATACTTTTTTAGATTTTGAATTTAAGTTTTAATTTTTTAAAGTTTTCATCGTGAATTATTATTTTTATCAGATAATATATTATTAGTACTATATTCATTGACTATTTAGGATATATATTTATTCTTTTTTAAATTTTAGTTATTATTATCACCTTGAGTTGTATCAATTTTATTATAATTCATATATGACTTTTATTAGAAATGTATTTCTGTACTAGCTCAATAAATAAATAAATAATATATAACTTACCTCCATCGTACTCATACCGTAGAAATCTTTCACTTTCTTCCTGCCTTTTCCCCGCGAGGTTGCCAAGCTGACTGCACTCAGTGAGGCTATTGGGTATTCGCCCTGTATAACAAAAAATAATAAAAAAAAATATAAAAAAAAATGGAAAAAAAAATTAGAAAAAATACTATAGTGACCGGTGGTGATGCCCTTCTAGACAAATCTTGATCACAGCGGTCAGTCAACGGAGACTAGCCATCTGCGCAGGACACATTATAGTGCACAAGTGTGTGCGCAAACACAGGTGCACACACTCTTCCTTCTATACGTAGGTGATATTCTCCTAGACAATGTCTAAAAGACATATCACTCTTGTCTTGATGATGCCCAGATTGTAATTGTCTGGAAAAACAGAAGTAGGCAGCGAGCCTTTGTCATAGTAAAGCGATAGCAGCAGAATTCAAGGGATGACGACCTTCGAAAGACTGGAGGATGCTGGAGACGGCAAGCTGAAGACAGGGCGCTATCGCACTCATAAGAGGAGGTTTATGTCCAATAGTGGACTAATATAGACTGATGGTGAGTATTTACCTCGTAAATCTTCTTAGAGAGAAGCTTGTTTCTATGCAAGCTCTCCCATTCGCTCTCGCAATGCACTTTCAGAGCCTTTAGGTCCAGTTCGTAAGTTGGGACGCGGATCAGCGGTTCTTTTTGGACCACCTGTGGACAAAACAAGATCACAATTTAATATCACATTAATTCTAATTCTAAGTGGGGGAACTCAGATCTGCACTGACATCTCGCATGGGAGTGTATTGTGCATTGTCCCCCTGCCTAAACAGGCCCTAACCAGCCCAGCTCCTTGAAGTATCGGAGCAGGACTTTTGGTGATTGACAGCTTCTTTTCAGCTTTTTAACTGCCTCTCCTTGTCGAAAATCTCGACTAATCAAATCTCGAGGAGTTATTTGCACAAGGAGTTTGTATGTCGAGTATTCTTTGAACAAGAAGTTTGTATCGAGTATTTTTTTGCGCAAGGAGGTTGTACACCATTGAGATGGAGGTCGAATACATTGGTGTGTTCTAAATTCAAACACCAAAATAGTGATTAAGAAAACGTTTATTCTCTTTTACTGTTTCAGTCTTAGAGTATCTAGAACGGAGATGTCAACGCAAGACGTACCCCTCTGCCGGCCATATGGCCATACACGTTATATAAAACTACTTCACTCGTAACCGCGACCATTAGCTGTCGTTTCGTGTCGCGAAGTAGTGCTCAGTGAAAATGGTGAATTGTACGGTATTACGGTGTAAAAGACGATCAGAGACATCAAACTTAAGGTACCACGGTATTTCCTATCACAAGTAAGTGATATTTTTGTCAATTGTTTTTTGTAATATTGTTTAATTTAGATTCAAATCGAATAGAATCAGAATCAGAATCAATAACTTTATTTCTTTAGGCTTACAAAATAAGCACTTAGACAAGTCAAATAGCAGTTGCGACAGTTTTAATACGACGCCAACGTCTTGGTAGAGGGTGTAGGTGAGTAATGTGAGTATAAATTCCTTGGTAGAAGGTGTTCCGTGGGGACTAGTTGAATGAAATTGATTGAGTGAATGATGGAATGAATAAAATGCCATGTGTTTTTGTACCCATATTTAACCGATTTAAAAAAAGGAGGTTCTGTATTGGACTCGTAATGTATGTATACAACATCATTTCAAATTAGTTAACGAAACACGGGGAAAGGATCTCTACCAGGAATACATTACTTGGAGCATTCAGAACGGGAGTAGGCGAGCGTACGCAGTCCGAGGTACATGAACAGTCATTTGTGTCTGTTTATAAAAACTAGTTTGCTGCGATTGTCTCTGTCATTCTGCCTTTAACATGTCGATTTATGGAGCTCCCTTAAAATTTTGGTGGTGTTGTGTCGTTTGTTTATTGCTATTTACTTTTTGAACGCAGAAACATACGTGCTTTTTTGTACAGCTGGTGTATTATGAAAGCCGGATAGTGACATGGGCTACTTTTTTTCATCACAACTTGGATGAAACTGCATAGCTAGTTCTTTATAAATAGACTGTGGATTGAAATATCAATACAGTACAAGTAGATTATGATTGAATATTATAATAAATTTATAATACAAAGATGCTCCTAATGCTTATAATGAGACATTTATCATTTGTTACTTCAAATTTAAAATAAGTTATCTGTTTTATAGATTTCCGAAGGACTCTCTTTTGCGAAAACAATGGGTTACGTTTTGCCAGAGTAGCGATGGTTGGGTTGGACAAATACTATTTACTCAGATCATTTATTTAATAAAAATAAAAATTGAATGTAAATGCCAAGCCAACTATATTAATTGAAGTAAGCGTTTGGTGCTAGTTCTGTAGTAGTCGGTAGTAGTCAATCACAATAATGGAATTAGGAAGATTGGTTATGCAAAAGTATACAGATACTAGAATCTCATTTCTTATGAAAAAAACAGAACCAAATAAATGTGTCCATTTACAATAAATTAGTCCATTTTAATAACCAATAGTGTAAATATTATGTAATATACATTTATATTAGACACCACAAAATCATATTTTGTTTTATTCCTAGCCTTACATATCCGCTTGGGGCAGTACATTTGCTAACAGCCGCTATTCTTCTCCTGCTCTTTATTTTTCTCACCCCACCACACCAATTAAGAAACAAAATATTTATCAAAAAAATGCATTCATGAAAGATTCATCAACATCAGTTCAGTCTTAGAAGTTCTAAGACAGAACCCATTTCTATGAAGATGTTCTAAGTTAGAACCCTAAGATTCATAATTGCGTAATATTTGTTATAATTAAGTAAGTACATACAATAACTATTAACGCACCGCTGTCTTACTTGCGTAGATAGAATATAGCCTTGTGTTACTCAACAACAGTGTAGCTTTCTATTCGTAGAATAATTTTGAAATACGGTTCAGTAGTTAAAGAGATTACGCCCTACAAATCTATAAGTATATGATTTTGAACAACTCTAATTTCATTCATTTGAAATCATTCATTTTATCGGTCTTTTTACACCTCATCACGACTTTTTGTGTTAGTGTGTAACTAAACAATAGTGTAGCAACAGTAATTCTTTAATTGTGTGCTTGTTTTGTGTTTGTGTGCTTTTACTTGCATGTGCGTTTATAGGGACGCTTAATTTTTCTGCATTAGTGTGCGTGATTATGTAAATGTGTGCTGTACCGTGCTACCTCGCCTCCCGCGAAAACTGGCAGAATCATTTTAGTACTAAAAGTAGCGCTTGGCAACTCCCTTTCTAGATACTCTAAGGTTTCAGTGAATAAAATAAGCTTTTTATAAGGGGAAAGTAATACCTAAAAAATCTTCCTTCTTTATTTCTTTCTATTAAAAATTGTCGCACTAGCCGTGTGTGTGTGTGTGTGTATGAACTGATATGATAATGATGTTTATAAGTGTACAAACCTCTATACTGGTGAGTGTGATGGGCGGTCTAGGCGTCCCCTTCTTGGCGGTCTGCAGGTCAGCGTAGTTAGCCAGGAAGTCAAGCACGAAGGAAGTTATACCAGCGTACCGCATGAATGCACCGGCACCGTGTCTAGAGATTATAAAGTTTACCATAAAAACTTTCGTAGTTTGAAGAATTCATTATAAATGTAAGCGGGTTAACTTCGAACCTAGAACCTATCTATCTGAGAATTTACTTAGGTTAATTCGTTTTACACCTAAATAGTAATTTTTTTTTAAATTTACGCGACTTTCAACTTTTAATAAATAAATGTCTGAATGTCTAGTACACAAACACAAATGTAAACGAACTAAGTTCGTAGTTAACCCGCATACATTCATGAGATTATCAAATTTTGGTAGGTAGTTTGACGAATTCATTATGAATGTAAGAGGGTTAACTACGAACCTAGTTTGTAATTATTTATTGCACGGAATATACAAAAAAGTTCTTCAAAGACATAGTCCAGTTTTTGACAGACTTCATGGCCTTCCGTGCAATGTTTACGAGACAGGGCCCGTACTAGTAAAAACGAAATCGAAGTTTCTGATAATCTTTCCTGCAAACGCTAATCTTATGCAAGGGACATAAGAGTTGGTTTTGCGCGAAAACGAAAAAGAAACTTTGATTTTCCTTTTCCGAGTAGGCCCCCAGGTTTGATTCATACGATGACTGTACAAATTGGTGACAAACTTAGGCATTTCTTTAGATTTTGGTGGGTTCGATTATCAAACTATTTGAAAATGAAGCTAAAAGAAAATAATATAGGCAGATTTACTTCTGTAAAAATAAATTATATAATGTTTTCTGTCACTAAAGCTTTTCAGTACTTTTATCCAGTTCTCACTATCAACTTCAATTTCTTACTACATTTAAATATCTTCAATATCTTGTGTTCCATGTCTCATAGCAGTCTCTGTATATTTTGAACCAGTTATTCCCTTGAAAGCTAATCTCGAGTAAAAATAACTTAGAAAAAGTCTAAAATAATGAATCTGAAAAGTTCCTCACACTCCTGCCAGTTACATCCTGCATGGTAGGGTTCGACGATAGCCCATAGTCTTAACGCTGCTACGGCCCTCTGGCGGGTTTCCCCCACAGCAGAAAGAGTTGCTCGCCGTCGATGAAGAGTATCATACTCTATGCGTGTCCTGCTCATTACTCACACTCTATTTTTCCTGCCAATTTCATCCAGCATGTTAGGGTCGATGAAGGTGATAGTTATAACGCTGCCGCCGTCCTCTGTCGGGTTCCCCCACAGCAGGAAGTGCCGCTTGCCGTCCATGGAGAGTATCATGCTGTATGCTTGTCCTACTCGTTACTCACACTCTATTCTTCCTGCCAGTTATATCCAGCATGTTAGGGTCGAAGATGTAGGCGATAGTCTTGACGTTGCCGCTGCCGCCCTCTGGCGGATGCCCCCATAGCAGAAAGTGCTGCTTTCCATCGATGGAGAGGATCATGCTGTATACTTGTCCTACACGTTTCTCCATCATGCTGGAAAAGAATAAGATCACCATATTACAGACTAACTACTGCCCGCGCCTTCGCCCACGTTTTATCGGGATAAAAAAATATCATCATCATCATCATCAGCCCGTACACGTCCACTACTGAACATAGGCCTCCCCCAAACGACGCCACGAATAGCGGTCCTGAGCCGCCTCCATCCAACGACTCCCTGCGACCGCTACGATGTCGTCGGTCCATCGAGTGGGAGGTCTTCCCACACTCCATTTCGCATTGCATCGCGGTCGCCACTCGAGAACCTTTACTCCCCAGGGGTTATCAGTTCTACGAGCTATATGGCCTGCCCATCGCCATTTCAGCCTGCTGATTCTGAGAGCTATGTCGGTAACTTTGGTTCTTCTACGAATTTCCGTATTCCGGACCCTATCGCGTAGAGAAACTCCGATCATAGCTCTCTCCATAGCTCGCTGGGTGACTTTGAGCCTATGCACAAGGCCTATAGTGAGCGACCACGTCTCGGATCCGTAAGTCACCACTGGTAGCACACATTGGTTAAAGACTTTTCAAAAAAAATATGCTATATGTTATTCCAGGTCTCAAACTATACCCATACGGAATTTCAGCCCAATCAGTTCAGTATTTTTGCTTGAAAGAGGAACAAACATCCATACTCACAAACATTGATAATTATAATATAAGTAAGATAGACAGAGTGCTGGTTGATGCTAGGTGTAGCAAGCTGAAGAGGTTAGGGGTCTTCAATTAATCAAGTGAGGCTCCAACGGGGCGAGGGGTGTTCGGAAAAAATCACGAAATATCACAGAGGAGAGGGGGAAGGGGTGTTTTCAACAATAATTTAATCTCTGATAAGATAAAACACATTAAAATATGTCAGTCTGTGCTAAACAAACTGTATTCAACTGGCTTATAACTCTAAATTATAATGACATTGAAAATATACTCAAAATCATAAGTTAGGTTTTAGTTTTTTATATTTTTTTTATCTTTGTCTCTCTCTCATAAATTACTCTTTAAGTAACACCGGGACGATTTTCACGGCATCAGCCTGGACCTCACGACACAGGCTCGGTCTAGTGTGAGATCCATAGATAAAATCATCACCCTCAGCAATATTTTGTTAGTTATATAGGCCACAGTAAAATGTATGTACCTATCCTAAAATGGACATACATACTTATAATGTGAACTGTACTATAAAATCTGTAACTATACCTAACTACTAAGTGCCTCATATACTGTAACAATATTTGCTGTAAATAAATATATTTTTATGTTATTTTACACATTGGGTAATAACCACTAACAGCCGGTTTCTCGAACGTAGATCATCTTCATCAAATCTCTGATCAAGTATCATTTGGGTTGCTCGAACGTTGATTACGTACTATGACTTTGAACAGAGATTAGTTGACCAGTCGTCTGTCAAAACATTGAAGCAAATCTCTTGTCAAACATCAAAATGGGTTTCTGGAACGCTAATTAGGCATTTTTCCTTAGTCAAGCGCTTCTCAAGTCAACGATCAACTAATCGGTGATTTTGCTCTAATTAGCTGAATAATTACTACAATTTACTGCGTTTGCTAAGTTCTGAACTTTGTTAATATAAAAAATTAACAGGTTGGTACTCCAAAAGTGGTTTAATTACGTGTCACAATACTTATGGATCGTTTTATCAATAAAAAATACTTGTACCCTAAATTAAAATAACCTCATATTATTTTAGGATGTCGCTTTCGGATTTAACAGTGAGCAGCAGCAGTGAATCTGATGAGGAAAATACACCTGGACCCTGAAGGAGGTTAAGGGCTGGAGTAGGCTTTTTCTCAGGGAGAAGTGGAACAGGGTCCGAGTCTGGCACAACATGAAGGCATACCTCCCCTAATCGAGACCCCCTCGGCACGGAGGCATAAGGCCGCCAAACTAGTTGTTATATCAGCCTGGGATCATTCACTGCTGGGTATAGGCCTCCTTTCGCTTCACGATAATACCTACAATATTTCTATCTCTGACACAGACACTGGCAGAATCGTAGCGAAAAGCAAGCGGCGCCATTAAAGAAGTTGAAGTTGAAACTAGGATTCGCAGCGCAAACATGTGACATTTTTGAAGTTTAGGAGTGAAGGATTGAACTGAAGGAATGATTAAATTATGTGTGACCATATCAAAATATACACTGATTTGACAGTCGTAAGATGATCATTGATTAGTAAATTTTTGTCTAATTATCGTTCGTGCAACCCGATTTGATTTGACCAGTGTGTCAAGTTAATTGTTTTGTCAATTGATTTGCGATTTGATTAGCGTTCGAGAAACCGGCTCCACCTAATCCTGCTTATTAATGAAATTGGACCTAAGTCTTGTGTCAGCGTGCATAGATCTGCTTTGGGTATCTATAGATACACTAAGATTTAAAAAATGACTTTAAAGGAACGGTATCTATAGTCTTCCGTGTTGCAAAGCAAAACAGTCCCTACGGCTTACCTCATAAGGTCCGCCTTATCATTCAAATTATCGGGATGCTTGACCAAGTACCCAGACTCCAGCTCCAGCAGTTTGATGGTGTACTTGGTATCGTGGAGGTAGAAGGAAGGAGTGAGCTGGTTCAGCTCCAGTTGAGGTTTGCCTGGAAGGAGACGGCAGGGTTAGTTTTCTGAGCGTAGTTTTGGAGGAATGCCCTTTACTCCATAGATAAAGTTCTATATCATCATCAGCCCATACACGTCCACTGCTGGACATAGGCCACCCCCGTACGACGCCACAAATAGCGGTCCTGAGCCGCCTCCGTCCATCGACTCCCTACGACCGCTACGATGTCGTTGGTCCATCGAGTGGATGGTCTCCCATGTAGGGGGGATTTGCCATAATCAACACGTTTGGCAGGCGGATTGGTGATCGCAGTGTTGGTGTTTAAAAATACTTAGAAGGAAGCTGCTGCCCTTCCTCTGGTAGGTTCCCTCAGTCGGCTCTTACGACATCCACGGGTTGAGTTGGAGGGGTCGATATTCTATGCCGCGGCCCCACAGCCTGGGGTACTCCCATGATTTCTCGTTCATTACGGAGTCAAAATCTCGTTGTTCCAGCCATCTGCCACTTTGCCAGTACCGCCGGAGAAACCACCGCCCCCGCTGACAACCGAGCAGATAATGGCGATGCGCGGAGAAGACTTCTTCTTGTACTGTCCTAGGACGGACGGACACGCTTTCGGAAGGTGAGTCCATCACGTCACGATATTCGTACGCCGCGGCCCCACGGCCTCAAAGTTCTACATATAGCAATAAATTATATCAATAGTACTAATAACCTTCAGGTTATCAATTCATCTGTATGTTTTTTTTTTGTATGTATGTTACGCGATATCTCCGCCAATTATGGACTGATTTTGAAAATTATTTCACTATTGTATAGAAAACAATCGAACGATAAAAAAAGTATCCCCAGGGGATTAGTATTTATCCCGCAAAACTTAAAATAGGTGTAAAAGTAAGGGGATTTGAAGTCGGTTTATCGATTTTTAAACACGCCATATTTATTATTAAGTAGGAATATTTATAGTTTTAATTATTTTAAGGAGAGTTGTATTATACCTATATAATAATGGACCCCTTTTCTAGAAATAAAGAATTTAATATATAATAAATAAAATAAATAAATAAATAAAACTGGACAATCCACACAGCATTACCTAGCCCCAAGCTAAGCAGAGCTTGTGTTATGGGTACTAGATAACTGATATACATAATATATTACATATAAAGATATTTTTATTATACATAGAAAACGACCAGAACACCCTGAACAAATGTTCAGGGTGTTCTGGTCGTTTTCTATAATATACATACATACATATTATACAGATATTTATATGTATAATATGTATGTATATTATACACATCCCGTTTATACCTTTATAACATTTCATGGCGATCAAACACAGCTTGTAGTACTCGTTCCCTGTGTTGATGCAGTCATCAACATCCGACTTCACGAGCTGAGAAGCTGGCTTCTCGTCTAGAAGCGCATGGCATACGGCAGCTATGCAGGCGCTTTGGGAACCTGAGGAATGTTGATTGAAGAAGTTAATGTTACTGACAGTAGGTATAGGTCGCGTCACGGTTTAATAGCGCGGACCTTGATGCGCAAATGAAGTATAATGTAATATAATAGTAAGAATATATTCATAATTCTCAAGGAAAATATGTAAAAGTAACATAAGTTAGTAGAAAAATAAAGGCTAATTTTATTTTATTTTATTTAAAACATATTTTATTCACAGCTCTACATTCGTAAACGTTGTAATATTTTAAATTATATTCCAATAATTAAGAAAATAACGCTATCTTTTGGTATAAAAATAAAACCGCTAAGTAAGATATTTAGACGTTATTGACAAAAAAAAATCCTTTAAAATTTTGTTTTTACGCTAACGATATTATTCGCTGGCGACATCATCATCAAATATATAAAGCCTATCGTAGTTTAACGACTTCATTATGAATGGAACTCGCTGCCTGCTTCTGTTTTTCTGGCCACTTACATATATACATTCTGGGTCTCGTCAAGAACGTTGGTTTTCTTCCAAAACAAACTACGTTCGTAGTTACATTCATAATTAATAAAGTATCGTTTATTGTATGAAATACATGTAATTATAGGTGTTTTTATGTCTGTGTTTCAATGTATTCCTACATTTACGGTGTGCATATGATAGGTATGGTAGATAAATAAAAAATCTTGATTATAGCGCTGCCTCTGACTGAAAACAGACACTGATAGACTTGATGTGTCCGAGTCAAAACGCTGCCAGTAATCAAGCATATACTTAGTACACTAATATTTGAAATAAGTTTGGATGGATGTATGGATGTTTGATAGGCTGGTTTGTTACTTCTTCACGACAAAGCTATTGAAACGTTTTGCGCTGAAACTAGCTGGTAAGACTTGACCGGGAGTAACACATAAGCTACTTTTTATCCCTTAAATCAGTTCCCATGTCATGTGAACAGTGTTGCCACCCGCCTGCCAAGCCTGGCGTTAATGGCAAACCCCCCTAAATATGACTGCAAGGCCCAGTGTGGAAAGGCCCTTCACGCGATGGACCGACGACCTAGTGAAGGTCACGGGAAATCAATGGATGCAGGCAGCGCAAAATCTGTCATTGGGTACATCCTTAAAGGAGGCCTACGTCCAGCAGTGGACGCCTATCGGCTGATATGATGATGAAATGTGGGTAACGAATGAAAAGGATGATGTATGTATGGAAGTTCATCTAACCACAAGCAGAGGCAGAATATCGCTTGGAGTCGGCTGCGATGCTGCCTTGCAGAATCATCTTGTTCTTCTCTACTAGGCCGAAATTGTGCCAAATCTGTATTTATTACAAAATATTACTCCTCTTGTAGACGTTTATAAAACCGGGTACTGGCCGGTGTTATGGGGCGTAATGAACCATTCGCAGAGAGTTCAGTTTTCGCAGAGAGAATGAAACGTTACGGGGTGAACAACTTTTAAAGCCTTACCCTATTTATTCATATTTATTTTTATTGCATTATTGTGTAAATTTGTAGGTCTTAGTATCTAGGTAAAGAAAATCACAATCAAATAATATAAAGAAATTGAACTAGTATTTACTATTGAAACAATTGAGCTAACTGCAGACTGTTGCAAACAATCTACAGATAGCTCAACTGGTCCATATCAATACCAGTCGGAAGCGTCCCCAAGACGCAATGCAGCCACATTGCCCCGCTGTATGGCAATGCTAATGCGCTGCGCCAGATACTCACCAGCTCTCGGGTCACGCGTCGCTTCGACCAGGCGCTCAGATATTTTTTTGAAAACCCGGAGAGCCTCGGTACCCCACGGACCTAGGGTCTCGACTCCAAGGGGAGAAAATGCGTAGGCTCTGTCGAGACCTGCATAATGTATACCTAGATAATGTATAGGAGACACAATGTTACCCTAGCAGGGCGTGGCAATAGGTACCTACTGGGAGTGGACGGTTTCTAGAAGACTCTCTACTTAGGTTACATAAGAAAAATGTAATTCAATAACGTAGTTTTAGTTAAATAATAACATATTATGTGAGTAGCACTATAGGTTTTGTCAAAAGTTTATGTACTAGTGAAGTAGTAACCTTTTTGTGTTGCTGTTATGGAAAAACGATAAATAAGATGAAATTTGTTTTTCAGTTTAAAATATGATTGTTTTAATGTTAACGTAAACTTACAATTAGATTCTCTGTTAACATGGTAGTGTCATAGTATTTTATAGTTTATAGCATTTAGATTTTCTTATAGTAACACAACGGAAAAATTTTTTAAGTTTTTTAACTTTTGTTTCACTGCGCGCGCACTCTATGGAAAATGTTATGTACGCAATTTTTTTAATATGTATTAGAATAATAACCTCTTCGATTGTATTAGTCATAGTTACAATATGTATGATGTTTGTGTTCTATAAATACATAAACATAGGCAAAAAACATATATCCCCATGTTTATCCACCGTTGTCCACTGAGTTACTATAGGAAATTAAAAAACATTTGCTATAATGTATATGTAATGTATAATAATTTAATTATGTAGGATAAGATAATGATTGTGACATATTATTTAATTTGTACGTGTTTATGGATTATAAATCTGAAATAAATGAGTTAATAATAATAATAATTCACCACAATAACATGACTTTTTTGTTATTTTCATTTTCTTTTGCAATAGTCTCTACACCTGGCGGATATCATCTTCGGGTGTATCATATTGTGCAACCAAGGATGATACCCGCTATGTGTAGCTCTCGCCTTTACATTAATTCTCATAAAGGGTCTCTGTGCTGTTGGCTTCGGCTCCACGCATGCCTCCCAAAGGACCGGGGGTCACTATATGGCCCGTGATCATGGAAATAATAATAAACTATAAAAAACTATGTCACTACCATGTTAACAGAGAAACTAATTGTAAGTTTACGTTAACATTAAAACAATCATATTATAAACTAAAATACGGATTTTATCGTTTTTCCATAACAGCAACACAAAAGGATTGCCTTAAAAGTTGATTCACCCGGATACAGATTTGAAATACCTACGGTGAAAATAAATGAAATACCTTGTTTGATATAGTCGTACCACGGGGGCGGGTCAGCTCAGGTACTTATAGATCTACGACGTACTATAGTGTACTATAGTCTACCTAGTGTAGATTCCTTGTTAAGTTTGTACCTATAGTCGTACCACGGCGCGGGTCAGCTCAGGTACAGAACTACGACGTACTATAGTGTACTACATATATAGTCTACCTAGTGTAGATTCCTTGTTAAGTTTGTATAGTCGTACCACGGCGCGGGTCAGCTCAGGCACTTATAGAACTACGACGTACTATAGTGGACTATAGTCTACCTAGTGTAGATTCCTTGTTAAGTTTGTATAGTCGTACCACGGCGCGGGTCAGCTCAGGCACTTATAGAACTACGACGTACTATAGTGTACTACATATAGTCTACCTAGTGTAGATTCCTTGTTAAGTTTGCTATAGTCGTATTACGGCGCAGGTCAGCTCAGTTACTTATAGAACTACGACGTACTATAGTGTACTATAGTCTATTTAATGCAGGGTTGGAAAAAAAACAGTTTTTTTTAAATTTTATAAAACAAACAGTTCAAATTGTTTTAAACAAGTGTTTGTTTTGTTTTTTTTTGTCCTTTTTAGTTTAGGGCATTATTTTAAATACATCGACCTATAATGTTTCATTTCCAGACTAGATCTTTTGACTTTTCAAATTTTCTATAGTAAAATACATATTGACAAAAAACGATCAATGGATAAACATTTATTTTATGTTGCGTATCTCTAATCACTACTAAACGATTTACATTCACCCTGAATGTTTCCTAGCAGGACTATACCGGCGGGGAAATACCTATAAACTATAAATTCTATTCTATGAATAGGGGCACCCCCAATATTTATTAATTAGTGATGGGCCGAATGTGGTTTGAACCGAATACGAATTTCGGCCGAACATTCGGTAAAAATCAAAAATGCCGAAGTTCGGTTTTATTCTGCACTTATATGGTAACAACTAACAAACAACAATAAAATATACCTATAAGTAATTAATATATTGAATTTTCAAAAAGTTTATTTGATTCAAATCATAAGACTTCCTAATTTAATAAGAACTTATTGAATTTGATTTTTTAATTCTAAAACTTAAGATTGAAATGTCGAAAAAGGAAACTGATAATGACAGTTAGTTACTTGATTAATAAATAAATTACCATGATTTTAAATTATGTAAAAGGCTTATTTATTTAATCAAGTATGAGTGAGTATGACAGATTTGTTTTTTTTTATGTTTTATTAATCTTAAAATCAAAATTGTGCAACTATTTCACTCTTTTCTTATACCGAATGTTCGGCATTTCAACCGAATTTCGGAAGAATGCCGAAGTTAGGCCCATCCCTAATATTTATATTTAAATGAGGGGAATAAAATAACCACTATTCCATTCGACAGCCATCCATTAGGGACTTTCCTAACGGGACTTTACCGGCGGGGAATTACTTAATATGAATTCTATAAATACGAGTGCCTTTCTTTCTCACATTTCATTTCATTATTAATTCTGCGACTGATAACACCTCATAAAAATGTCAACTCCAGGACGCAAAAAGCATGCAATTTGGGAACAATTCACATCGATCCCCCAAGAAAATACCACACTGAAGACCAATACGGTGCGTTGCAGAAAATGTAAGAAAGAACTAGTTGGACTTGTGAAAAGAAGGAGGCACACTTCCAGCAATGTAGCACCACCACCGGTTCTAACACTGACGCAAATCTTGACGCGGACAGGGACGTGGAGGAGGAGTTGTTGAGTGATGCTGGTTCTTCCCGATCTTCAGATAATTCTTCTGCTACACCCACATCTTCTGTTACTACTCTTCAATCTAAAAATGCCAGTACCAGCAGCAGCGCGAGCGTGAACATTTCAATGAAAAGATTTATTATTGCTACAAGTCAAGAAGATAAGAAGAAAATTGATTTACAATTATCTCGTTATATGTTTGCTACGCACGCCTTTCAACCACGTAGAACACCCAGAGTTACTGAAATTAATGGAAATTTTACGCCCAGGATATAAACCTCCAAACCGCAAACAAATTGCTAGCAAGCTACTCGACGAAGTCTACAACTCGACTCAAGAAGCCGTAAAAAATGAATTGAAAAACAAAGTTGTTAATCTGGCAATTGATGGGTGGAGTAATGTCAGGCAGGACTCGATAGTTTGTGTCTGTGTTACCGATGTGTTGACAGACTCATCTCATTTAATTGATACAATAGACACAGGAGCCGAAAGCCATACAGCTGACTACTTGGTTAAAGTTACTACTGCGGCAATAAAACAATGTGAAACTTACAAATGTACGGTGCGAAGTGTAGTGACAGACAACGCAGCAAATATGAGCCGTATGAGACGAGATTTAGCCCAACAGGAAGAACTAGCTTCTCACGAGGATATACTTACATACGGCTGTTCATCACACATATTAAACCTTCTAGCAAAGGATTTGAATGCAGAAGATATTACTGATAAAGTTAAGTCGATAATGCGGTACTTCAAATACACTCACTTTGCATCTGCCAAATACTATAGTGTACTATAGTCTATCTACTGTAGATACCTTGTTAAGTTTGCTATAGTCGTACCACGGCGCGGGTCAGCTCAGGTACTTATAGAACTCCGACGTACTATAGTGTACTATAGTCTATTTAATGTAGATACCTTGTTTGATATAGTCGTACAACGGCACGAGTTAGCTTAGGTAGTTAACTACGACGTACTATAGTGTACTATAGTATATCTATTGCTGATACCTCGCTTTCTCTAGCCCTACCACGGCGTAGATTTGCTCGGGTACTTATAGAACTACGACGTACTATAGTGTGCTGTATCTATTGCTGATACCTTGTTAAGTTTTCTCTAGTCGTAACCACGGCGCGGGTCAGCTCAGGTACTTATAGAACTACGACGTACTATAGTATATATACTGTAGATACCTTGTTAAGTTTACTATAGTCGTACAGCGGCTGCGTGATCTCCTCAGGCGGCACACGCATGCGCCGCGGCCGCGCGCGCCGGCGCCGGCGGTACGGCGGCACCCATTTACGGGTTTTAAGCGCCGGTAGCTGTATTTCCTGTTGAAAATCAAAATAAAAAATACATTCTCTAAATACCATAAATAAAAGAAGAAATCAAATTCTTTAAATTAAACAATGACATGGAAATAAAGTGATATTTTTTATTCCATTTTGAAAGGAGCAAAATCCCAAGCTATTTTGTTATTTAGCTACATAATTTGATATTTCTTAGTAAGCCTTTTTACAAAGGATATGTTTGACTATTTGTTTGAATTTATTCTTTTCTTGTGTCTTTAATCTTGTGTAGCCTAACTAGGCTATCTAGCTAGCTAGCTGTGCCCACAACTGTGGGCACAGCTAGCAGCAGATAAAACGGTATTTATAGCGTTTATTTATAAATTTTTCCCGACACGTTTCAACTGTCATCAACATCATTATGTGTCCGTGTAACAATTTAATCAACTTTATTCTTAAGTTTATGATAAGTAGGTATTATAGTACGTAGTCTAGATATTGTTTTTATTTACTTAAACGCCGCCGTCTATATTGTCCATTATGTCCACTCCATCCCAAGGTTGCCTCAAAGAGATTGCTCAAAGCGATAAGGCCACCCTTTGTTCCTTTTGACTGTCAGCATTTCCTTCTGCATTGTATTATGTGATCAATAAAGAGTGGAAGAGATCGCTCAAAGTG
The DNA here is from genome assembly GCA_947859395.1 of Eupithecia insigniata. Taxonomy (NCBI): domain Eukaryota; kingdom Metazoa; phylum Arthropoda; class Insecta; order Lepidoptera; family Geometridae; genus Eupithecia; species Eupithecia insigniata. The sequence continues at coordinate 877,647 of OX402023.1, read as the reverse complement.
ATAAGGGCGCCCTTTGTTCTTTTTAATTTTTCCTGTATTGTATTAGGTGGTACAATAAAGAGTTATCTACTTATTACCCGACTACGAGAGGGTTATGATTTTGACATACTATATATGTATGTACATATGTATGTAGCCGATTTTTATGTTCCCTCGTAGCGCTGAAACTACTGGTCCATTTTCAACAAATGAGGTGTCATATGATTCGTCTTATTAGTCCGATGGTTATAGGCTATGAGACGTTAGATAAAAATGGGGGTCTAACGAGATAGCGGGGGTCGAAGAAAGGATCGAAAATTTCAATGTTAGTAAATATGCTCGTGTGTGCAAAGGTCTTTGTTTGTACTTTCCGAAACCGTTTTTCAAACTTTTGTGAGATTAACGATTCTCAAGCTATTAGCAAAAAGGTATAAAAAATATATAGTTAAAAACTAAAACCCGACTACATAAAAGTCTTAAACAAGCATTCACCTATTGTCCTTATCATTTTCTTTTGATACTTAGGTAGTCGGAGGCACCCACCCCATATACCTACGGTACAATTAGTAACAAAGGCCTCCGACTACCTAAGTATCAAAAGAAAATGATAAGGACAATAAATAGGTGAACGCTTGTTTAAGACTTATGTAGTCGGGTTTTAGTTTTTAACTAGGTATATTTTTTTATCTATCTGGTTAACACACCGTCGTGATCACGGGATGACTTCGTAACACGCTGAGTGGCAGCTTTTTGGTCACACTGTTTTTTCTCTCTTTAATCCTTTTTTATTATTGTATATTATTGTTTCGTGAACCAATAAAAATTATCTTATCTTATTTTATCATATTTAAATAAAAAATGAACCCCTATTTCTCCTGGTTCGGCTATAACTTGAGAACGGCTTTACAGATTTCATTGAAAGAAAGAAAGAAAGAAAGATTTTTATTTACCTTACGAACTACTACAATATAACTCTAAAATATTTAATACAATGTTTAGTGGGTTTGATTTTGTGCGTAGCAGAGCGCAAGGCAAACGGGGCTCCGCTCAGCATTGTGCTGGATACACACTGATGTATGCACCCAACGCTGGTTTTCAGCGGGAACCACACGAATCACGTCACGACCCTCTAGAGGTGCAAAAATACCTACAACATAACAATAAAAGATGAATATAGAATAATACTAGGTTTTTATACATTATAACAATACAAACTATAAATACAAAATACAAAAGCTTAAACTTACGTAGGTCTATATATACTCTAAGCAAACTATATAAAATTAACAGTACCTATATGTATAAATATAAAAAACGCTTATTTATAAAGATTTATGCTAACGTAACATTATATTTTAGTGTGGGAATATACCGGAAGTAATAGGTCTCCTAAGGACACCAGTCTCTTAATTTTGGCATCAGGAGACACCCGTGGTGTGTGCGTGTATGCGTGTTTGTTGTGTAGTATGTACGTGTGTTTATGACTAGTGCTCCTGGGGACACCGGTCTCCTAAGAGTCCGGGCAACAGGAGACACTGTGAGTGTAATGTGTGTATGTAGTGTGCAGGTATTTGTGAGTTTTGCTCCTGAGAACACCGAACTCTTAAAGAGTCTGGGCAACAGGAGCTCCATCGATTTGTGTTATATTTTGTTATGTATGTGTACAGGGTATGTGCAATAAAAGTAACCCATTTAAATTACAATATTAATAATTTATGTTAACTCTATTTTAATTCATCATTCATCTTTTTTTAAATGTTTTCTGATACTTCGTAGAAATTGCTTTAAAATAATAGTTTAAAAATTACGCAGAAATATTGAAAATCTAAGAAAACTTACCGACTGCCTTTATTGTAAACTTTTTTAATGTAACTTTAACCCCTTTGCTAAGCACGTTTGTAATAATTGTCAGTTGTTTGACTTGAATGACAGGACAACATCTGTCGGGTCAGCCAGTAAGTTATAATTATGTATTCGAATTGCGTAAATTTAAAAATATGTATCTTCAGTTAAGTTTATCGCTAATCTGGACCGCACTGCACAAAAACGTACATTCTAATTTGTATTGTTTATAGGCATTTTATATTGCTAGTGTGCACGATAGCTTGGTTTTTCTTTCTTTCCACAGAAGCCAGCTCTATGGTATTATCTGCTGTACCATAGCATAAGCTGAGTGGAGACCGATTTTGTCAGTTTTTCTTTTTATTTAAGGTTTATTTACTGTATATTACTCATATGTTCTGGGAAATAAAAATCATATTACTTTTTCTTTTCTTAAACACGGCAACACAAGCAGTATTAGGTAAATTGTAAATAAAAGTTGGCATCAAACTCGCTCTTTTGCATCAGCCATTTTGTAAAACAGATGCGTGTTTTCTTTCTAGTTAAGAATGTATGAAATCAATTTTTAATACTTAAAAACCTGTTATATACGTGCTTTTATATCTTAGGAAGACAAATACAACGAACCCAAACACGACGTGGTTATGTCGTTTTGTTTAGGAGTTCCTCCGCCCGCACTCGACATTCCACGTCGCGCGCGTTTCCCGCCCGCGAGCAGTTATCAATGGCAGCTTCAAGCTCCTGACTATGACTGTAAGAGCGGTCCGTGTATGTTGATCAATGGCAAACTGCTCGAGCAGTCCGTATATGGCGGCCCTTACTTCGACTAGGATCATCATCAGTTAAGATGACGCTGGTAACTTACAACAGGGGGCTGCTTCTGCGGCGGCGGCGGAGGGTGCCATGGTTTGGTGGTAATCTTCACCTTGGTGACAGACGGCCAGCGCCTCTTGAAGCGATTGCGTCGATCAATTGCTCTGAGGTCGGCGTGACTGGAAAAAAATCATTACTCTATACTCCGATTTAGAATCCATAATATTTTATGTCAACAGAGACATTTAATGAATGAAAACTTAAAAACTAATAACCATAAAAAAAACAACAAGGTAACAGCAAATGTATCACTTAAAACTAAATCATAAACTTCAACAATACATAATATCACATGTGTAGCAAAAAATGTTTCAATTTGAATTCGAAAATAAACGAGAAATCAATTAAATAATGAATAAAAAGGATTCAAAACCAAAAATTGTTTCAATTAAGCTTCTGTGATTTGCTTCGATGATACCAATAAAAGTCGCCGTGGGCGCGCGCTCTTAGAGCTTTATTACGCGAGCGATTTCAAAACTTGGTGAGTACGCAGCGCGTGCACGCCGCGACGACGACGCCATAGGCCCGCAGCGAGCTCGCCGCTATTATCGCCACACACCGACGACATACATCGTAGCGGTCGTAGGGAGTCGATAGATAGAAATGGATAGACAGGTGAATATTGTAGGGTTTGTAAAATCATACCCCGGCTACCACAATTACATATCACAGGTTCGGCATGGGTTCGGCAGTGTACCACGTTTATATATCTATCCATGATCCAAGAAAACAGGTCTGCTCTTCCCGGAGTGTCGCCAGGTGACGTCACTGTCCAGTTCCCACTGTATTTCAACAAAATGTTGAAGTTCGGAAACAAATGTGATAAGGATCAATTGAAAAATCAATAAAAAATTCAATCCTCAATTATCAGTCAAAACAGCGTTAGTTAAATACAAGTCAATGTGTTAAATAATGGTAAATACAAAACCACATAGTTTTATCAGATTCATACAGGAGTTTGGGGATTTACGATTGTACGCTACTGGTATCACCAGGAAACAGAGTTGTCTTCTCATTCGCCGAAGGCGTCGATGACGTAGCCTGGCGACATTCCACGTGACCATCGTGTCTCGGAACAGCATACTTCGTTTTCTTATACCATGGTTTTATCATGGTCCTCGCACCTTCAGTGTCCATCAGTTTATAAGTCAATTATTATTCCCGCCTTCCGGCTGACATGACATTCTGTATACAACTGTCACTGGCAGTCGCTAGCCAACATCGACTGCGACTAAATGCGCAATTCATACCTTACTGACACTGGCAGAATGCATCAATCCAGATGCAGAGCCAAAGCTAAAAGAAGAAGAAGACTATACTCCGATTCTAAAACCTGGATATTTTTTTGTATACAAAGTGGTTACAAAACTCAAGGAATAATGGTGGGAAATAATTAACGACATTGGTATCATAACATATGTATATCATATTCTATTTCATTTCATTTCATTGAAGCAAAGCACAGAAGCTCGAAATGACTTTTAGTTTTGAAAGCTTTCATTCATCATTTAATTGATCTTTCATTCGTTTTCGAATTCAAATTAAAAAAATTTTTGCTACAGACTAGACGTGAGATTAGGTATGCATTGTTGAGGTTTGTGTTTTAGTTTTTAGTGATAACCTTGTTGTTTTATGTTCTTATTATCAACTAGCTGACCCGTGCCCACTTCGTTGGGCGGTATATAAAACTCGCAAATAACGTGGTTTAAACGATGCGTGTTCAAATAAATTCAATAGGTAAAAGAATTTTCAAATTTGGCTCAGTTGATTCAGAGATTACCCCCTACAACCACACAAACCTTACTTATTTTTATTAGTGTAGTATAGTATAGATTTAAATATACCTAGATTTTATTGACTGGACGTCACACAGCTCCACATTTACCTAAGTATATTATGCGCTTCGAAAACTTTTGATAGTACCTACTGGCGACACATCTATTGTCCAGTTCTGAAACTGGAAGGAAGAATCACCAGTCGTCCTAAATCTTCACAATTTCTATCTTGATTCATGGCGTCTCGCAGATCTACATAATTCTCAGCGCGCAGTCTTCTCTCATTAGTTCTGTTCTGATGTATACCAAATGCTTCGTTTTAATTTTGGCGTAAGTTTCCACCAGCCATTTTAATTTTGGTATAAGTGTCCACCAGAAAACGGTTAAACAAACCTCGAAACCTTTGCAGGTGAGCAATGCAACCTTCTCTTATTGGTAAAATGTATCTAGGCGTAGAAGTGCATTGCAGAAACTTTTTAGTGTCCAGTCTCGTCAGTTTTCGGATTTACATGTCGAAGATCAAAGTTGTATCCGTCTTCGCCACGACACAGTAGGTATATAAGCGAGTAAAGACTGAAGAGCATCAAATGCCTGGTGCGTTTCAAACGCATTGCAAGCGGTCATCCCGGGTACGCAGCACAATGTCCGGCCTGTCACAGTGCTGATCTACCAGGACGACGGCAACATCATTGGTAGCGAGAGCTTTGTACCAACCGGATGCTGTCCAATAGGTCGTTTATCGGCACTGATAACAATTTTGTAATCATTTTGTTGGCTTTTGGGGTATGGACTCGTATTTTATGTCCTTCCTCGTAGTATGAACTCAAATCATGCTAAGTATCATTCGAATCCATTCGTAGTTTTTGCGCTATTTTAGGCCGAGAAATGTTACTTCCATCTCCACTCCCAAGGGAACCTTAACGAATTCCAGGATAAAAAGTATAACATGACCTTCCTCGTAGTATGAACTTAAATCATGCCAAGTTTCATTTGAATACATTAAGTAGTTTCAGCGCTATGCGCAGCCAAGAAATTTTACCCTACTGCGGGGGGCCACTACGGGGGGCTACTGGGGGTCCCACAGCTGGGCAATGTGGGGGGCCCACTTCGGGGGCCAACTGCCAGGGGCCCCACTGCTGGTGCCCTCCACTGTGGGGGCCTACTGAGTGGGTCCCACTGCGGGGGGTACTGCGGGGGGCTACTGAAGCTCCCACTGCGAGGAAATGTAGGGGCCCACTGTCGAGATCCCCACTGCCGAGATCCCCACTACCGGCGCCCCACTGCCGGTGCCCCCATTGTGGGGGGCTAATGAGGGATTATCACTGCGGGGCAATGTAGGGGGCCCACTTCGGGGGGCCATCTGCCGGCGGCCCCCACTTCCGGGGCCCCCCACTGTGGGGGGCTACTGGGAAGGTCCGGTTGCGTGAGGGGCCCTACTGCTGGGGTCCTCACCTCTGGGGCCCCCACTGCCTGGGGCCCCACTGCCAGTGCCCCCCACAATGGGGGCTATCGCTCTCTACCGCCCTTGCCCCGCGCGCCATCCTGCAACGCGCAAAATTTCACTTCTTCTCTCATAAGGGAATCCTTCTGAATTCCGGGATAAAAAGTATCCAATGTCCTTCTCCGTAATATGGACTCAAATCCTGCCAAGTTTCATTTCAATACGTTCAGTAGTTTCGACGCTACGCGCAGTCAAGAAATTTTACTTTCATCCCCTCTCCCAAGGGAAACCTATTGAAATCCGGGATAAAATGTATCCTATGTCCTTCCTCGTACTATGAACTCAAATCCTGCCAAGTTTCATTTCAATACGTTCCGTAGTTTCGGAGCTATGCGCGGCCAAGATACAGACAGACAGACAGAAAGACAGACAGACAGACAGACATGATGGAAAAAAAATACATTTTTGGCATCAGTATCGATAATAGAGTACCCTCAAAAAAAAAATTCTGTATATCTTCAATGTACAGAATTGGACCTGTTACAGTTTTATTATAAGTATAGATTTTTGTTAAGTTTGTATTCATAAATTACTTTATTGACATAAAATATCTTAGATTCTAAACCAGACTATAGGTATTTGTATACCTAGCACGTGGATACACTACAAATTTTAATATGAAATCAAATCCCACGTGGAGTAATCAAAAAATAGAATAACATCTAGTCAATAGAATGCTTATCAGTCTTATCACACACGTTCTAACAAATATTATAAATGCAAAAGTATGTTTGTTTGTCCTTCCATCACGCCATAAGCAACCAATCGACTTGATTTGTGAGTTATTTGAAAGGATGGAGAATAACATAGGCTAATTTTTATCCTAGTAACACATCAAATTCCAGTGGGTTTACGGGAATATTCGTTTTTATACGAAAATTCGTCCTTCCTTCACGGCCTAAAAAACCTACCAATCAACTTGAGTTTTGGCATAGTGACGATTGAGAGGACGTGAAGTTACAAGGGCTCCTTTAGATCCTCGGAAAACATCAAATTCCCTGGGGAACGTTACAAGAATATTGACGTTTTTATCCCCCTAGAAATGGGAAATTCGAATTGAACGCGGGCGAAGGCGCGGGCAGCAGCTAGTAATATCATAAATGTGAAAGTTTGGATGTATGTTACCTCTTTAAGCCAAAACTACTGAACAGATCGGGCTGAACCTTTGCATAGAGATAAATAGCTCTAGGCCTGGATTAACATTTACCTAGGCTACCACGCAAGAATGCATGCAAAGCCGCGGCCAGTAAATAATATTGTGAAATTAAAATGTCAGAACTTACTATCTATCAAGTTCCGACCGTGTCCTCTCTGGAAATTCATCTTTCTCGTCGTGCTCGCTTTTCTTTACCTTTTCTTTGACTTTTTCTTTGTTTTTTTCTTTGTCCTTTTCTTTACCTTTTTCTAAGTTGTCGTTTTCTAAGTTCGCAGCCGGAGCGTCGCCGGCCGCCGCTGTTCTGTAATAAATTGTATTCTTAGGTGCATAAGGATTAAAATGTACATACATATACCTAGTAAATCTAGCTATGCAGGACCAAATTACATATTTGCCTAGCGCCGCGCGCCGCCACTTATAATTTTATCGTATTATTACGTTAAGCAAAGGAATTTTCAAAAATCCCTTGGCCAGTTTGTGATACCTATCATAAGCTATTTTTTAATGCCTCTGTAATAGTTTTATATTGTATTTTAAGGTAGTACCGTAGCTTCTTGTGAAATGTTATGTATTTTTTTTTCTCTCCCCAGTGTTGTAATATTTTGTTTTTGTAGCTTTATTCTAGTAACCCCTCTGTTATATAGGTTTGCGCTTTTTCCAGCAAATTGTCTTGGGAGTGAGGAATATTAGCAGTAGTTTTTATTTGGTAATTTACTTATATATATTTTTTTGCATTACAGTAGGTATTTATTATAAGTATATTATTTAGAATAGTTACTTTATGTATTTATATTATGTCCACCAACTCTGATGATAGCGATTTTTCACTCTCTTCCTCATGCTCTTCTGACTTTGATTATGCTAGCGCCTGTAGTGATGAATCACTTGGTCTTCATGATGGGCTTGGAAATATTTTTTCTATTTATTCAAAAAATCTGAATATAGTGCATATTAATGCACAAAGCATCCCATCACACTATGATGATATGATTTCATCATTTGACTCAAAGTTTATTGATGCAATTCTCATATCCGAATCTTTTTTAAAACCTGCGATGCCGTCTTCTCAATGCGCCCTTCCTGGTTACCGACTGTTCAGAAATGATAGAGTGGGTAAGGGTGGTGGCGGCGTCGCTATTTATATTCGTAGCGATATTCCTGCTAAAATCGTTGATAACTCCCCCATGGAATACTCAAACTTCGCTGAGCATCTTTTTATTGAAATTTTAGTAAACCACTGCAAAATCATGTTAGGTGTATATTATTCTCCCTCTTGCAACATAGATTACTTTTCATCCCTCGAGTTAAAGCTTGAATCTCTCACTCCTCTCTATGACCACACGATTATACTCGGGGATTCCAATACATGCCTGCTGAAGAGTAATTCACGGGCTGATAAGCTCTCTTATCTTGTCTCATCAGTGAATATTCACTACATGCATATGCATATCCTCCCTCGATTTGATTTTCGTTTCAGACCCTGATCGAGTCGCAGTACATGGTCAACTGACTGCACCCTTTTCCTACCACTACCTCCTGTTTCTTTCCTACAAAATTCGCTGTCCCAAACCCAAACCTAAGTTCCGTTTCCTGCGCATTTTCAAAGATCATGACCTTGATACCCTGAAACAGGATGCAAATCAAGTTGATTGGTCACCCATCACTGAAGCTGACAATATTGATGATAAGGTAGCTGCTCTTAACACTATCATCATCCACCTTTTTGATACTCATGCTCCGGTCAAACGTGTTAGGGTTAAGCATCCTCCCGCGCCATGGCTATCTCCATCCATCAAAAAGGTGATGACCAAACGTGACAAGGCTAAAAGGCGCTACAAAAAGTTTCCAACGGAGGTAAATTTTGTCATCTTTAAGAAGCTGCGTAATCGCGCTACAAAAATATGTCGGGATGCCAAAAGGCACTTTATCCACAATCAGCTCGAAAGTTCCAACTCTTCTTTAATGTGGAAATTGTCTTGAACTCCTTAGGAATCGGTAAGGGCTCAGATGATACACCCATTTCTTTCGACCTAAACACCATTAACTCCCACTTTTCTTGCTCCCCTCACTCCATCGATAGTGACACGAAACGCTCTACCATCGATCATTTATCTCGCTTGTCTAAACCCAACTGTCCCGACTTCAACTTTATAGAGGTTGCTGAGAGTGATATTTCGAAATTCTTAAAATCTATTTCCACCAAAGCCGTAGGTGCCGATGGTATCAGTGCCTACATGCTACAGATCCTTTCCTGCGAGCTCGTTTCTGCAATCACTCACATTATAAATTTTTCTCTTGAAACGAGTGTGTTCCCGTCCGCCTGGAAGAAAGCTTTCGTTATACCCCTTCCAAAAATTTCTAATCCTTCAGTTGCATCCCATTTTAGACCCATCTCCATCATTCCTATTCTGTCCAAAATCCTGGAACATATGGTCCATAAGCAATTATCGGCCTTCCTACATCAGAAAAAGCTTTTAAGTCCCTACCAATCTGGCTTTCGACCTGGCCACAGCACTGTGAGTGCACTCATTAAAGTCTCTGATGACATTCGCTGGGCCATCGATAACCAACTCCTCACTATCCTTGTACTATTGGATTTCAGTAGATTAACACATTGCACAGTGTGCATTCAACACTGTAGATTATGACATTTTTCTCTCTGTCCTTTCCTGTCTCAATATATCACCCTCAATCTCTTGGTTCAATTCATATCTCTCGGGCCGGTCGCAGTATGTCCGCTTCGATGAGCCTTACTCAGATTGGTGTGACATTACTGCTGGCGTACCGCAGGGAGGTGTTCTCTCTCCTCTTCTCTTCTCTTCTCTTTTCCATTATCAATAATATCACTCTCGTCATTTCCTCCAAGTATCACTTGTATGCTGATGACCTACAAATTTACTGTCATTTCAAGGCTGATGAGATATCCTTGGGTGTTGACCAAATTAACTCTTATTTATTTCAATTTCAATTTATTTATTTAATTAGAACGATTATAAAAAAACCACTTACACTAACTAATTAAAATTAAGTAATACAATAAAAATACAAATATCGCATAAAGTCAAATGAAATCTAGATTAAGTCAATGCAAATTAAAATTAAATGAATTCAATATAAAATAATACAATTGAAAATTTAAAATAAGTATTCAACAATAGTAGGTACAATAAATAATGTCATATCACATATTATCATCCGCCAATCTCACAAAATCGCATACATTCACTAACGAAGTCTTTCCATGCATCATCAAATATGTCTACATGTGGACAGTTAGCTACTAGCTTGTTGAGAGAGTACTTATCTCAACAATATTCACGAATGGGCGAAGGCCTTTGGCCTTTTGGTCAACCCGTCGAAATCTCAGGCTCTAATCTGCGGCAGCCCTTATATGCTAAACAAAGTTCGGCAATCACCTATTTCCCCTCTTTTGTACAGCGACTCTCCTATCAGCTATTCTGCTTCTGCCAAGAACTTGGGTGTCATCTTTGACCCTATATTATCCTGACAAAAGCATGTCAACGCAATCAGCCAGCGAGTTCACTATTCGTTTCATTCCCTTAAACGTTTTCAGAAGTTCCTTCCGTTACAAACAAAAATTATGCTAGCCCAATCACTCCTTCTTCCCCTATTAGATTACGCCGACTCTTGTTTCCTTGATGCCACGGAGGAAATAGCCAACAAATTGGAACGCCTTCAAAATTTATGCATCCGGTTTATTTTCGGTTTGCGTAAATATGACCGCGTCTCGATGTTCAGAGATCAGTTAAAATAGCTTCCAATTCGTCGCCGGCGTGATCTACACGTTCTCACTTCTTTATACCATTCTGAACAATCCTCTATCCCCTTCTTACCTCCGTGAGCGCTTTGAGTTGCTTTACCCTCGTAATAGACCATGTAGATCATCGTTATCCCTTCTCCTTAAATTTCCTGTTCACTCATCCAGCCGTTACGGTGGCTCCTTTACTGTTGGCTCGATAAGGTTATGGAATTCTCTCCCTCACAATATTCGTGCTAGCCCCTCACTCTTCATTTCCAAGCGTAAAGTCAAAGAGCATTACCTTTCTTCATAACTTTGTTGTATTTTATGTATTTATTCATTATATATTTATATGTAATTATAGAATTTTATATATGCAATATAGGTTGTATAGTATTTTATGTATTGTACTATAATATGTAGTAGTATATTATATTAGGTAAGTAGGTTAAAACTAAATCTTTTGTCCTGTACTCATGCACATAAACCCACCTTTAAACTTTATTTCTCTCTCCCAATAAGGTTTGCTGGAAGAGAACTCTTTTTAGGGTTAAGCTCGCCTTTGCCATGTATTTTCTTTTAAAATCTTTTCTTGTAATATATTTTTATTGTGCAAAAGAATTAAGAATTAAGGCATTCACTGCCCAGGCTTGGCGGTGTTGGAATACCAACAAAAAATTGTCTATGGAATCGACCATAGCTCCTGCTATCGCAACACTGTAGTTGCTCTATGGAACTACTAATATGTTTTGTTTCCGTTTCCGTTAAGTAGTAATAATAATAAGAGAGAAGAAAAAATTCTGTACGTTGTGCTCTGGTGATTAAATCTTATTGACTATGAAAACAGTGGTTTCACTCCCAACATAAGCCACCGTAACAGGCGGTGCGGATGCAAGGGGCACGACTTCGACATGTGCGTTGCGTCGCGTCGTGGGCTCCCAAAGTGAGAAACAAAGATAATGAATTTATTGACTCACAAAGGCAAACACTTAAAATACATTGTTTTTAACCGACTTAAAAGGAGGAGGTTATTAATTCGTCTGGTTTTTTTCTGTATGTTACGCGATATCTCCGCCATTTATGGACCAATTTGAAAATTCTTTCACTATTGTATAGGAAATAATCCCAAAGGGATCCCATAAAATTTAATCCCCAGGGGATTAGTATTTATCTCGCAAAACTTAAAATAAGTACAAAAGGGAACTGGAAGTCGGTTTATCGTTTTTTAAAACACGCCATATTATTCAGAATTAACTTTACCTTGCTACTTTTCGTTACATACCATGTGCTTCCCACCAGTGAACCAATATTGGCCCCTCTCAGCTTAAATATCTAGGCAAGTAATATAAAAATTAAAAAAACTTACGCGACAATGTACGACTTCTTTAGGAATGACGGCATGGCTTTTGTTTAGAAAACAAAAATCTATGATAAGTTACCTAAAAAATATAAAAAAAATTATCATCAATGAACCAACTGCACTAAGTAGTACATACATAATGTTTTATATATCACTGCTGTGCTTAGCAGGCTAATATTTTGGCATATGAATTACATAAAAATACAATAGCTATACACTAGCTAAATGTTATATAGCTCGATGTTAAATTTACGCGATCTAAACACATTATTATAAATATTCTATATCGTGGTCACAGATCAATGTGGAATGTTTGTAAACAAACCGCAACGCAAAAACTAAGTCACTTGCTTGGCGTCGAGTTTTACATAAGCAATATTTATTGAAAATCTGAAATCGACACGCGGCAACAGAGTGAACTTTTGGTTACGTTTGTTTACAAATATCCCACATCGAGTTTGGCTATTGTATAAAATTACTTTAGAATAAATTTTACTTACACTCTTTTCTTAGACATAGTCTTTATAAATTGAATCAACTCTTAACTCACTCTGCGAGGAATCTTTACTTCATTAGTATTCTTGGGAAAATATTTTTCCTGCAAATAAAAACCTTATCATTATAATAGTATATTATAGATGAACAGACGCTTCCGTAGCAACTGGACAGATTCGCAACTGGACAGATTCTCAGCTGGACGGATTCTCAACTGGACAGATTAGCAACTGGACAGACACTATGTGTACAGTTCATGACATAATTAATACCATGTTGTTAATCTTATTTGGTGTAGCATCGAATCGACCATTATGACAAGTATATTCTGGTCATCATTCTATAGGGATGTATTGACAAAATGCCAATTGTTCCAAGTTATTATTTTTGTAGAACAAAAAAATATAAGTCTATGGTATTCTATGTTCTGATCCGTCATCTTCAAAAGACGTTAAGAGTTTTCGTTGCTCATTAAAAATGCTTGGCTTAAGAGTGCGCATTGCGCGCCGTTTTGTAAAAAGGATAGCAATAGAATGTTGCGTTCATAGGAGCGGGACAGAGCATACCTTTTTGGAAAAGCTGAAGCGCAAAAAATTAGTTTTTATCTAATTACAAGTTAATTAAACAACCAATCGAAAAATTAAAAGACACAACTCAAGAAATTCTTCATGTTTTCTTGACAAAACAATTGCCCAACAAAAAAATTGTGCTGTTCCTGAGATAAATAGCAAAATTTGTGCAAAACATGTCTTTTTCCAAATAATATTCTATACAGAATATTTTCACCAATCATGGTTTTAAAACACGTAATCCAAGATTAAAGTCCAAAGTATCATTTTCCTAAATTTGAAGGTAGTAGCTTTCACATATTTTGAGATAAATAGCGATTTCGAACACTAAATTGCTTATGGCACACTCTTAATGTTGATACGACCCTATAGAATGTTACCGTTGATATTACCGGTAGGTCCCATTTGTTCTATGGAACATGACGTAATATAACAATTTGAGAAAATATTGTCCCTATTTGTACTATAGAACAGTTTGTACTTTTTGTCTAAAATTGTTCCAGAACAAACTAAGTACATACATAAATTTTTGATAGTGAACTGTACCTGGTATTAACGTCAGTGATTAATGTCATTATATATCTCATCATGGAAGAATTTGGGAAAAGCGATTCCCATTTAGTTCTGTGCATTCACAGACAAATAAAAACAGGAGCAAAAGCTGGTACGTAGTTCTTTAGTACAAATAAGGACAATATTTTCTCAAATTGTTATATTACGTCATGTTCCATAGAACAAATGGGACCTACCGGATATTACAGTCCATACCATGGTAGTGAGTCATTAAATCATCATATATATATATTATAGTAGGGAGTTCCTAACAAAGTATATTTATTTAATGTTATTTTTAATCTTAAGTAAATAACTAGTATCATTGGTTAAGTTTAATCATTCTAGTTATGAATAAATAAATACTAGTACTAAATACAGCTCATTTCAGACATGAGATCGGAAGAAGAACCAATGTAACCAACTAAACTCTTCCTCATCAGCCATCATAATAATCACCTGATGAACATGGCCTCCCAAACAAAGGGGGTCCCATCATAATCATTATACTTGGCAGATGGATAAGGTGTTTAAAATACTAATCCTTATAAATGCGAAAGTGTGTTTGTTTGTCCTTCCTTCACGCCCTAACTAAGCAACCAGTTGACAATTTTTTGGCTTAGTTAGTTGAAAGGATGGAGAGAAACATAGGCTTATTTTTGTCTGTAGTACTTATTATCTTTTTTTTGTATGTCACCATTGTCAACTACTATATGTGAAATTCGAATTTAACGCGGGTGAAGCCGCGGAAACAACTAGTAATAAATTATACTGGACAGACTGAACAATTCACAACACCTTACTGTGACCATCTGAAGCAAAACTTTGATCCTCGTAGATAAAAACTTTATTTTTACCAATCTCTGTATGACCCTAGTTACCATGGTCAATTTAGCTTTAGAAAATTGGTAACTGGAGCTACTATGACGAATGACTATAATGGTTATTCGAACGGATATTTGAAAGTCTTCAAAGAATAAGGAAGATATGGGAGGGTAGTACTTTACCTGGACCGGCAGGCTTTACTTATATACCTATGATTTGTTTATATTTTTTTTTGGTTTTGGTGGTGATTTTTATAAAAAATCACACATTTCGTTCACGCACAATACGCCCTCCATAGATTTTTGCTATAGTTTGAAGTTTTTAGCTATGAAAGGTAATGACAGGTCGTATTTCGAATATGATTTTTCATTTTCTTTTCAGATAGAATTTACTTTTGAAAGAAAAGTTTTTATTCACGATCGATTTCAAAAATGAACGAACACAGCACAAAGTTTTGTTTTGAAATTCGCTGAGGTCAACCACCTTTTGACATTGTCAAAATCGACACATTTGTTATTAACATTGACATTATTCGTTCGCTTGGACGAACAAAATCCCTTCCGTAATACTCACTAAATCCCTGCATAGCTATTCTAACTCGATCGAAAAGTTGCCGTGACTCGAAATCTGACACAAATCCGCGCGAAATTCAAATATTTTAACGGTTTTTAATATTTTCTGCGTTCTACAAGCAATATCAATAGCAGAAAAGGAGCTTATCGAAAATTGTAAAACATTTTCTATGAACCCATATATTAAATAATTTCGATTAGCCTCTACTTTGCGAGAAATTTATAATTAAGTAGATTTATTATTAAAATCAACATTATTACTAAAAGCTCCATTAATCGTACTTCATTGGAACATGGGTTGATAGAAAAGGTCAGCGATTTATGAAAAACTACTTTTTAGGTAGTTTTATTCCTTGTAGAACGCAGAAAATATTAAAAACCGCTAAATATTTGAATTTCGCGCGGATATGTGTCAGATTCCGAGTCGACGAAACTTTTCGATCGAGTTTGAATAGCCCTGCTGATCGAGGGTCCTAAGCGTAACCTACAATACGTTTGTTTAGGTCAATATCATACTGACAGCTTCGGTTCAACCTAGTCTTGGGTTATACTAGGCAAAATCCGATACCTGTGAATTACGTTACTGTGACTTCAAAATATCTGTGACAAATACAAGTGACAAAATACTAGCTAGTATTTCTACCATTCACGTACAAATTCATTGTTTTACTGATTGAATACAGCAATAGTACCGCTACGTAACGAATTATTAACGAATTATATTCCTCTTGAATTTTATGTATGTGTATAACGCAATGTAACAACATTGTTACATTGCGGTATACATTTCTTTCCAAGTATGTATAAAATACTAGGTGTGTCTCATTCTGACTTAGTGATACTATCAAAGAGTATAGAAGCGATATTATCTAGCGGAAGCGATTTATTGCGTAGGTACCTAAAAAAATAACAACGATATAGTATCGTGCACTCGTGACACTGGCACTGCCTGTGAGAAAGTCACAGGTATATTTAGTTTCTGTCACTGTGAAATACCGCTAATTTTCTATACCTGTGACTTTTATCAGTGACGATAAATACGCCTCAAGCCTAATTCAACCCATATTATAACAAATAGAAGGTAGTAGAATTGTAAATCGTATCAAATCCTTGGAACCACCAAAACATATAGAGTCCCAAAGTTGAATTTAACTAACCTACTTCCACCGAACTTTTTAGAGTTCTTAAAAATTCGTAGGTAGGGGTAGGGGTAGTAAATGGTAGGGATATATGTTCTAAAAATACTAAGAAAATGTACCTTCGTAGTAGGTAAGTAGGTATTAACAGCGGGCTTTTTATCATTACCTACATTAAATAAGTACCACAGACATGGTAGAGCTGATAAGTAAAAACTCGAAAAGTACAAAGCATACTTTTCATAACTAACCCTTTGGCCTTCGTTGGACTTAGGTAGGTACTTATTATCGCTATTTTTGGCATTACCAATTAACAAATTCCCGAAAAGGCGTAATTTTTTATTCATTCACTGATATCCACTAATTGTAAGCCTGTGGGTAGGTAGGCGCAGCTACTAGCTGATATCTCAATACCTACCTACCCTCCTACAAGGAAACAAAATAATGAAATTAAACGTGAATCAACTATGGATTCGTCATTATTGTACTAGTTTTTAATGCTCTTTATTTATATTCTTTGATTCAATGTTAGAACATTTTTCAACTTACAACAATGTATATATTGTGTTGTTTCATTATTTTAATTAGTTTCTGTGAAATTAGTTTTGTGAATTGTTATGGTAAGTCTTGAAAATAATATCTACAACAGGTTTTTAACTAATTTATGTAGGTATGATTGTCGAATAATTTGGTAAGTAGGGATGCTAAATACCATGCATATTATGTGCCTACATATCAAATATTGTACATACCAGCCACCTACCTACCCAGTTACGTTTACCTACTATTTATAATCGTAAGCCTCACAAGGTCTTGTGGTCATAATGGCGGATTCGGCAGAATACCAGCGCCTATCTACTCCTGAGTGGTACATATGGCATTTATGCTGAGTCAAGACTATTTTGCTGCTGCTGTAACAGTCTCCCTTTAAAAAAAAAAACATTTTGTTCAATTGTTTCTCTCGTACTATATGTTATTCCTCGTAGTATTGGTTACTCTTTAGTTTTTATGTTATTTTCAAAATGTATTTTTTATGTCTGTTTTGTACTGCAGCAGCAAATAAATGAGTGCCTATGTCTATATCAATATTTTTAAGTTACAAATTATTTACCCATATACCTATTTGACAATAGACTTGTTCCTGTTATGTTATAATACATAACAGGAACAACGTTACAACGTGGTGGGTTTCTTTTGAGGTACGCAACCCAAGATGACTCTAACTAAGATGGTGCTCTAAAAAATATTACCTACTGAAGGGTTACTTTGTTCCGCATAACTTAAAACAACAGCGCAGCGCTAAAACTAAGCATTCGTAGTTTATTCCATATTTTCTTATTACTATGAATGTCGTGTTAACCTATTAATAACATGCTTAACAGAACAGAACTACAGATTAGGTAATATTACTAACAAATAAGTTATCTTTTGGGCTGGGCTGTAATTTGGTATGGATATAGTTTGGGACCTGGAATAACATATAGGCTATTTTTATCCACATAAAACGAGGACAAAGGCGCGGGCAGCCGCTATACATACTTACATAATATATATGTAATTGATAAAGTTTAATAATTAATCTTATATTCCAGGTGACATACATATTAAGGTTACCTACCAAAATAACTCATGTAAGTATTTCACATTAGGTACCTATACCCCTATACCTACGTATATTACACCGGACACACGTGATAAGTATAACTACCTAAAAGCTACCTATTTGTAATTACAAATTACAATGTGGCGCGGTGGGTGAAGGTCCGCCTACGGCGCACGAGGTTGCGGGTTCGATGCCCGCCTTGGGACCAATATTTGTATGATCTGCAAATATTTGTTCTGGGTGTTCGTGGTATTTTCAGTGTATAATAAAAAAATATCTATGTACTTACATATATCAGTAACCTAGTACCATAACGCAAGCTCTGCTTATTGTTAGCTTGGGGCTAGATGATGCTGTGTGGATTATCCAGCATTATTTATTTATTTTATTTACTTTATAATTAATAGTCTCAACTCAAACAGACTGGCTGCTGCTGGTCGAATTAGAATTTATTTTTTAACTGACTTAAAAAAAACGGAAGTTGTTCTATGTTCGGCTTTAGGTAAGCGTGTCTAAGTTTTCTTTTTAACTGTTTTATGCTGTGCTATGTTAAGTATGTTTGTCCGATTTAAATGATTATTTCGCTATTGTATAGAAAAATTATCCTTATTAAATGATTCTATAAAAATGATATTCCCTAGGGATTGGTATTTAACTCGAATGCTTTTTAATTGGGTGGTTGGGAATAAATTATTGGGAGTTTTTATTCCTCATTAACAGGAAATCGAAGCTGGTTTTAAGTTTACTTCTTGTTAAAAGTGAGTACAATGTTGGTCGTGGGGACTGGAATTGTTATTTTGGGGGCCAAGTATGGTTATTAGTATATCATGCTTGGCTGAAATGCTTAGAAAACAATCTTTAATGTTGAGATATACAGAGTGTTACAAAAAGTAAGGACCAAACTTTTAGGGGGGGGTTCAGGTTCAATAACAAAATACATTGCCCAAAAAAAATGTTTTAAGAATTTCCTTTAAGAACAGATTATTTTTTTAAACTAAACTTATTTGACAGCATTTTGCTTGCCTAGTTTCCATCGTACTGAAAAGAGCTGTTCCTCTCATTATAATTAAAATAAAATTATGGTACCATATTTAGTTGTGTTAAATTAGACACCTGATTCGACGCTTTGTGCCAAGCTGTAATCATCATCATCAGCCCATACACGTCCACTGCTGGACATAGGCCTCCCCCGTACGATGCCACAAATAGCGGTCCTGAGCCGCCTCCATCCATCGACTCTCTGAGACCCCTACGATGTCGTCGGTCCATCGGTCGAGTGGATGGTCTCCGATGTAGGGGGGGGGGGATTTGCCATAATCACCACGCTTGGCAGGCTTCCTCTCCCTTCCTCTGGTAGGTTCCCTCAGTCGGCTTTTACGACATCCACGGGTTGAGTTGGGAGGGGTCGATATTCGTACGCCGCGGCCCCACGGCATAGCTGTAAGTACCAGGGTTGGAAAAAAAACAGTTTTTTTTAAATTTTATAAAACAAACAGTTCAAATTGTTTTAAACAAGTGTTTGTTTTGTTTTTTTTTTTTGTCCTTTTTAGTTTAGGGCATTATTTTAAATTAATTCGACCTATAATGTTTCATTTCCAGACTAGATCTTTTGACTTTTCAAATTTTCTATAGTAAAATAAATATTGACAATAAACGATCAATGGATAAACATTTATTTTATGTTGCGTATCTCTAATCACTACTAAACGATTTACATTCACCCTGAATGTTTCCTAGCAGGACTATACCGGCGGGGAAATACCTATAAACTATAAATTCTATTCTATGAATAGGGGCACCCCCTATATTTATTAATTAGTGATGGGCCGAATGTGGTTTGAACCGAATACGAATTTCGGCCGAACATTCGGTAAAAATAAAAAATGCCGAAGTTCGGTTTTTATTCTGCACTTATATGGTAACAACTAACAAACAACAATAAAATATACCTATAAGTAATTAATATATTGAATTTTCAAAAAGTTTATTTGATTCAAATCATAAGACTTCCTCATTTAATAAGAACTTATTGAATTTGATTTTTTAATTCTAAAACTTAAGATTGAAATGTCGAAAAAGGAAACTGATAATGACAGTTAGTTACTTGATTAATAAATAAATTACCATGATTTTAAATTATGTAAAAGGCTTATTTATTTAATCAGGTATGAGTGAGTATGACAGATTTGATTTTTTTTATGTTTTATTAATCTTAAAATCAAAATTGTGCAACTATTTCACTCTTTTCTTATACCGAATGTTCGGCATTTCAACCGAATTTCGGAAGAATGCCGAAGTTAGGCCCATCCCTAATATTTATATTTAAATGAGGGGAATAAAATAACCACTATTCCATTCGACAGCCATCCATTAGCAGGGTTGGCATGATTAAAACAAATGGTTTTAAAACACATGTTTAAAACAATGTTTAAAACAGTTTGATTTTAAACCGTGTTTTTTATCACACGTTTAAAAACACAGATTAAAACAAGTTTTAAACATTGTATAAAACGATGAGAAAAAAACAAGCTTTAAAACTACTTTTCATTGCGAATGAATGATATAAAATGAAAGTAATATTTTTTTGATAAGTTATTTATTCAGTCAAACAAAGATCTAAGTACCTACCAAGTACCAGGATTTATATGGGTAATGGGATAAGATAACACGTATTTTTGAAACATGCATTAGATAGTATAGAATATTAAAAATTTCAATTTAAAATCAATCAAAAACAAAATTATAACAAACAAAATTACCTATATTTAATAAACATTATAAAATAAAAATTGTTTGTCAGTCAGGAGAGTAAGACAATATGACAAGATCAAGATAACAATTATTTTTTCTTTTCCTTATTAAGGTATTTAAAAACTATAACAAGTTTTGCAGCTTTCTCTGTACCCAGTTTATTTCGTACGTCAGAATGAATAAATCCAAATGTTGAAAACAGTCTTTCAATTCCAGCACTTGAAGCTACAGCAGTGTGAAGCTGAGCCACTAAGTTCATTGTTTGACCATTAATTTGTTTTTTTAATGACTGCCACCATTCGAGAGGTCCGACCTGATTTACTACATGATCTTCAAATAGAAAGTTATGAAAGGGATCTGTCATTGCCCTGTATTTAACAACATAGGGCATCGCCTCTTTGTGATAAGCTTCTATAAATAATAAAGCCTCAGAAATATCTTCACTCGTGAGTTTTTCACCCCTGTACTTAGGATGTAGTAAGTTTGCTGCAAAATGAGCTGGAGACATTGCCATTTCATAACGAGCTTTGAACTTCCTTAAATCATCCAATGAATACTCGGTCTCACGCAGTCGTACATTCTCTCCCTCAAACATATTTTTAAGCTCTATCCATGCTTCAGTCACTTCGCCAATACAGCAGGATGTCTTTTGGGAGATGTCAAGTGGAACTGCGATGTTTTCCAGTTTTTTGTAGAGAGCCTGGACTTGTTGCTTCAGCGCCATGTCATTTACTTTCAATGAAATTGACAGATCTATAGCAGTTGAATGATTTAAGCATATATCTGACATTATATGCCAATTTTCTAATAACACTTTTAAGCAGTCAGCCATTGTGTTCCACCGTACCTGTTGTGGTATAACAATTGCTTTTCCACCAGCTTCTTTATATTTGGCAGATGCAAAGTGAGTGTATTTGAAGTACCGCATTATCGACTTAACTTTATCAGTAATATCTTCTGCATTCAAATCCTTTGCTAGAAGGTTTAATATGTGTGATGAACAGCCGTATGTAAGTATATCCTCGTGAGAAGCTAGTTCTTCCTGTTGGGCTAAATCTCGTCTCATACGGCTCATATTTGCTGCGTTGTCTGTCACTACACTTCGCACCGTACATTTGTAAGTTTCACATTGTTTTATTGCCGCAGTAGTAACTTTAACCAAGTAGTCAGCTGTATGGCTTTCGGCTCCTGTGTCTATTGTATCAATTAAATGAGATGAGTCTGTCAACACATCGGTAACACAGACACAAACTATCGAGTCCTGCCTGACATTACTCCACCCATAAATTGCCAGATTAACAACTTTGTTTTTCAATTCATTTTTTACGGCTTCTTGAGTCGAGTTGTAGACTTCGTCGAGTAGCTTGCTAGCAATTTGTTTGCGGTTTGGAGGTTTATATCCTGGGCGTAAAATTTCCATTAATTTCAGTAACTCTGGGTGTTCTACGTGGTTAAAAGGCGTGTTAGTAGCAAACATATAACGAGATAATTGTAAATCAATTTTCTTCTTATCTTCTTGACTTGTAGCAATAATAAATCTTTTCATTGAAATGTTCACGCTCGCGCTGCTGCTGGTACTGGCATTTTTAGATTGAAGAGTAGTAACAGAAGATGTGGGTGTAGCAGAAGAATTATCTGAAGATCGGGAAGAACCAGCATCACTCAACAACTCCTCCTCCACGACCCTGTCCGCGTCAAGATTTGCGTCAGTGTTAGAACCGGTGGTGGTGCTACATTGCTGGAAGTGTGCCTCCATTCTTTTCAGAAGTCCAACTAGTTCTTTCTTACATTTTCTGCAACGCACCCTATTGGTCTTCAGTGTGGTATTTTCTTGGGGGATCGATGTGAATTGTTCCCAAATTGCATGCTTTTTGCGTCCTGGAGTTGACATTTTTATGAGGTGTTATCAGTCGCAGAATTAATAATGAAATGAAATGTGAGAAAGAAAGGCACTCGTATTTATAGAATTCATATTAAGTAATTCCCCGCCGGTAAAGTCCCGTTAGGAAAGTCCCTAATGGATGGCTGTCGAATGGAATAGTGGTTATTTTATTCCCCTCATTTAAATATAAATATTAGGGATGGGCCTAACTTCGGCATTCTTCCGAAATTCGGTTGAAATGCCGAACATTCGGTATAAGAAAAGAGTGAAATAGTTGCACAATTTTGATTTTAAGATTAATAAAACATAAAAAAAATCAAATCTGTCATACTCACTCATACCTGATTAAATAAATAAGCCTTTTACATAATTTAAAATCATGGTAATTTATTTATTAATCAAGTAACTAACTGTCATTATCAGTTTCCTTTTTCGACATTTCAATCTTAAGTTTTAGAATTAAAAAATCAAATTCAATAAGTTCTTATTAAATGAGGAAGTCTTATGATTTGAATCAAATAAACTTTTTGAAAATTCAATATATTAATTACTTATAGGTATATTTTATTGTTGTTTGTTAGTTGTTACCATATAAGTGCAGAATAAAAACCGAACTTCGGCATTTTTTATTTTTACCGAATGTTCGGCCGAAATTCGTATTCGGTTCAAACCACATTCGGCCCATCACTAATTAATAAATATAGGGGGTGCCCCTATTCATAGAATAGAATTTATAGTTTATAGGTATTTCCCCGCCGGTATAGTCCTGCTAGGAAACATTCAGGGTGAATGTAAATCGTTTAGTAGTGATTAGAGATACGCAACATAAAATAAATGTTTATCCATTGATCGTTTATTGTCAATATTTATTTTACTATAGAAAATTTGAAAAGTCAAAAGATCTAGTCTGGAAATGAAACATTATAGGTCGAATTAATTTAAAATAATGCCCTAAACTAAAAAGGACAAAAAAAAAAAACAAAACAAACACTTGTTTAAAACAATTTGAACTGTTTGTTTTATAAAATTTAAAAAAAACTGTTTTTTTTCCAACCCTGTCCATTAGGGACTTTCCTAACGGGACTTTACCGGCGGGGAATTACTTAATATGAATTCTATAAATACGAGTGCCTTTCTTTCTCACATTTCATTTCATTATTAATTCTGCGACTGATAACACCTCATAAAAATGTCAACTCCAGGACGCAAAAAGCATGCAATTTGGGAACAATTCACATCGATCCCCCAAGAAAATACCACACTGAAGACCAATAGGGTGCGTTGCAGAAAATGTAAGAAAGAACTAGTTGGACTTCTGAAAAGAATGGAGGCACACTTCCAGCAATGTAGCACCACCACCGGTTCTAACACTGACGCAAATCTTGACGCGGACAGGGTCGTGGAGGAGGAGTTGTTGAGTGATGCTGGTTCTTCCCGATCTTCAGATAATTCTTCTGCTACACCCACATCTTCTGTTACTACTCTTCAATCTAAAAATGCCAGTACCAGCAGCAGCGCGAGCGTGAACATTTCAATGAAAAGATTTATTATTGCTACAAGTCAAGAAGATAAGAAGAAAATTGATTTACAATTATCTCGTTATATGTTTGCTACTAACACGCCTTTTAACCACGTAGAACACCCAGAGTTACTGAAATTAATGGAAATTTTACGCCCAGGATATAAACCTCCAAACCGCAAACAAATTGCTAGCAAGCTACTCGACGAAGTCTACAACTCGACTCAAGAAGCCGTAAAAAATGAATTGAAAAACAAAGTTGTTAATCTGGCAATTTATGGGTGGAGTAATGTCAGGCAGGACTCGATAGTTTGTGTCTGTGTTACCGATGTGTTGACAGACTCATCTCATTTAATTGATACAATAGACACAGGAGCCGAAAGCCATACAGCTGACTACTTGGTTAAAGTTACTACTGCGGCAATAAAACAATGTGAAACTTACAAATGTACGGTGCGAAGTGTAGTGACAGACAACGCAGCAAATATGAGCCGTATGAGACGAGATTTAGCCCAACAGGAAGAACTAGCTTCTCACGAGGATATACTTACATACGGCTGTTCATCACACATATTAAACCTTCTAGCAAAGGATTTGAATGCAGAAGATATTACTGATAAAGTTAAGTCGATAATGCGGTACTTCAAATACACTCACTTTGCATCTGCCAAATATAAAGAAGCTGGTGGAAAAGCAATTGTTATACCACAACAGGTACGGTGGAACACAATGGCTGACTGCTTAAAAGTGTTATTAGAAAATTGGCATATAATGTCAGATATATGCTTAAATCATTCAACTGCTATAGATCTGTCAATTTCATTGAAAGTAAATGACATGGCGCTGAAGCAACAAGTCCAGGCTCTCTACAAAAAACTGGAAAACATCGCAGTTCCACTTGACATCTCCCAAAAGACATCCTGCTGTATTGGCGAAGTGACTGAAGCATGGATAGAGCTTAAAAATATGTTTGAGGGAGAGAATGTACGACTGCGTGAGACCGAGTATTCATTGGATGATTTAAGGAAGTTCAAAGCTCGTTATGAAATGGCAATGTCTCCAGCTCATTTTGCAGCAAACTTACTACATCCTAAGTACAGGGGTGAAAAACTCACGAGTGAAGATATTTCTGAGGCTTTATTATTTATAGAAGCTTATCACAAAGAGGCGATGCCCTATGTTGTTAAATACAGGGCAATGACAGATCCCTTTCATAACTTTCTATGTGAAGATCATGTAGTAAATCAGGTCGGACCTCTCGAATGGTGGCAGTCATTAAAAAAACAAATTAATGGTCAAACAATGAACTTAGTGGCTCAGCTTCACACTGCTGTAGCTTCAAGTGCTGGAATTGAAAGACTGTTTTCAACATTTGGATTTATTCATTCTGACGTACGAAATAAACTGGGTACAGAGAAAGCTGCAAAACTTGTTATAGTTTTTAAATACCTTAATAAGGAAAAGAAAAAATAATTGTTATCTTGATCTTGTCATATTGTCTTACTCTCCTGACTGACAAACAATTTTGATTTTATAATGTTTATTAAATATAGGTAATTTTGTTTGTTATAATTTTGTTTTTGATTGATTTTAAATTGAAATTTTTAATATTCTATACTATCTAATGCATGTTTCAAAAATACGTGTTATCTTATCCCATTACCCATATAAATCCTGGTACTTGGTAGGTACTTAGATCTTTGTTTGACTGAATAAATAACTTATCAAAAAAATATTACTTTCATTTTATATCATTCATTCGCAATGAAAAGTAGTTTTAAAGCTTGTTTTTTTCTCATCGTTTTATACAATGTTTAAAACTTGTTTTAATCTGTGTTTTTAAACGTGTGATAAAAAACACGGTTTAAAATCAAACTGTTTTAAACATTGTTTTAAACATGTGTTTTAAAACCATTTGTTTTAATCATGCCAACCCTGGTAAGTACCAACATAATGATTATGTAATATTATGGCGTGTTTTAAAAACCGATAATCCGACTTCAAATTCCTTTACTTTTACACTAATTTAAGTTTTGCGGGATAAATACTTATCATCTGGGATTAAATAAAATATGGGACCCCTTCGGGATCATTTTCTAAACAATAGTGAAAGAATTTTCAAAATCGGTCCATAAAATTGGCGGAGATATCGCGTAACATACATAAAAAAACAACATACATACGAATTGAGAACCTCCTCCTTTTGAAGTTGGTTAAAAATGAAAATCATTTTGTTCTTGTTTATTTTTCAGACGAAATACACGATAGGGATGTGAACTTAAATTACGATGTCGGAGACGTGGCTCGACTCAGATGTATTATTTCATCTACGGCTTTAGGAGACGGAAAAAGTAGTACGCTGTCGTGGGTGGATGGTATGTAAATTTAATTTTATTTCATTAATTTCCACCGTAATTACATAATATACACTTGATGTCGTTAATTTCTAATATATGACTTCTATTAGATTATTACACAATTTATAATCAAAACAGGAAAAAGGAAGCACTATAGGTATGGGTCTGTCTGTTTTCTTTCTGTATTCAGAAAGCAAACAGACAGACAGTAATATGTTAAGGACACTAAAATTAAAATTTTATAAGAGTTGGCTGTAAAAGGGTCTAGTACCTAATTACAATAATTAATAAAATTATGTCAGAAATTTAATAAATTGAATATATTACATGTCAGGAAATGTCATGAAAGCTGCTGTTTAGAGGCATTGTCAAAGTAAAACTAAACTAAAGCTAGGTACAATAAGATACAAAATGATAATCAATAAAAAAATAATGTCATACTAATAAAAATAATGTAAGCTGCTGAAATGGTGTAATATCGTCACTCCAATGGTAAACTCGCTTAAGTGACATTTTGGCGTTATTCCAAAGTACTCTACAATTATTACCTACCTATGATAGCGTTAAGAGTGTTTATCGCTCAGAGCGATCTCTTCCAGACAACCTTGGAATGGATAAATCAGTTGTACACGTATAAACGGTGGCAAACATACATAAATACAATATATTATACCTAATATAAAATAATAAGTATATCTCCTAATACAATACTTATAATATAATACATCTCTAGTTTTATTAATGTAAAAAATATATTATGCATTAAAAAACAAGTTAGTAAGAATGGTTTTAATTTTAACCTTATTGACGCTTTTTAAGTGCGTCACTCCATTTTTAGTCTCTTTTATTTGGTAAAATACCAAAATGTGTGTCATTTTGTGACGATACCACTATTCTGCTAAACCAATTACTTTACTAAAACAATGGTATCATCAAAAAGTTACAAGCATATTTTATTGAATGATTATTATATTCTTAGAAAACACCCAAATGCGTTGCTCTACTTCTTGTGGGTACCATACCGAGATGGAACCTATTGGTTCCTAAGTCACTTTTTGCTATTTTAGAATTAAGTAATTTTAATTTTCTCGGTTGTATTCTTATAGTCGCAAGCTGTACTTCTGAATGAACAAATAAACAAATTTTCTTTAGCTACATCATCATGCTCGGCAAGAAGATTTTACTAAGTAAGCAAAGAGGCAGTGTAAGATAGTATTCGCAACACAATAAATTTTTAGAGGAATTCCATTTTCAAATCCCATTACGTCACACTTTGTTTGAATTGTAAAGACTTAACAGTTCAAGCTATGCAAAACTCCTTGGTGAAACAATCTCTTTTCTTATAAAATGATAAGAAAACTTTTTACTGAAAAAAATCTGATTAAATGGCGGCATTTCATTTAATTTGATCTGTGCGACTGTATTAAACTAAAGTTAAAAGTTAATGTTTTATTTGACTCGCCATTATGATGTAAAGTAGAATGGTTACTTCGGTTTCAAGTAGCTATTACACCCTCTAACTATATTCTCGGGTGCACTCAATGTGTGCGTTACCCCAGCAGAAAAGTTTCTTCTAGAATGAAGTGAGTTCCACAAATAATTAGTGCGTTCTACGCTGTAAATGTGCGTCAAGTTAAAAAATTTGTGCATGTTCACGTTTTGGAATAAAACGCAAAATTCGTTTCCTGCTGGGGTAACGTTTTTCCAGCAGGAAGATTCTAAACGAATGACCCTAGACAAATTTGACTTATATGGGCAGATAGCTTATATTTGTGTATAAACGAGGGTCTAAAAATAAAATTTGTGCGTCTTAAGGTTTTTGAGATATTCAATTTCCTGCTGGGGTAACGTTTTGCAAAAGCTTGTTTCTCGGAAACCATTGAATGTGCATCTACAAAACATACATACACCAGTAGCTTATGATTAGTGCTTATTTATGAAATAGTAAAATTTTCAAAAATATGTACAGTTTTTATGAAATCTTGTTTTTCTTTGAAACCTTAAAAAAATTCTAGCTCTTTAATGGACAGACATAGAGGTTCATTGTAAACGGTGTTCGGTTTTTGCTGTTATTCTTTGTAATCATAAAACGTTTCAAGAAGATTCATACACGCGTTTTTGAATAATATCGATTAAGTCATAACTTTGACGTCAAAATACAAGAAACCTTTCAACCCAAGATTGTAGGTAATAAAAAAACAATTAGTGCGTTCCATGATAATTATATCCCGAAAATTTCAGCTCTCTACGTCTCGTATTGAGCTAGTTGTAAAGGAATGACTGAAATAAGAGTTACACTTCTTAATCACCCTTATTCTACCAGGTGATACGACCAAATTCGAATGACCACTAAAAAGCGACTGTTTCATACATATTGATGACCTTTTTAATTTTGCTACCGAGACGCATTGGGCCTTGGTACACTCGAGTACAAAAGATGAATAATTTTTGCCAACTACATATTTTAGGTCCAAGACAGTAGGTAAGTACCTACCTATCTTTTTAACGTACGAAGTAGGGTAAAGTTTTTCGAGGATTGTATTCCTACATAAGTGATTTTAATAGTTTGTATATATACATATATGTATAGTTTGTATATATTATACTGGTAGTATTATTTAGTAGAAGACTTAAGACACCAGCCGGCTGAGTTGTAGGGGTCAATTCTTAAGCCACGATTACCACGGCCTAATAATTTTAAGTACCTACTTCTAATTTTATGAGTGCCTAATATACCTATAAGCATAATATGCTATTTTAAAACATAATTTAATACCTTACAGGTAAAATGAGATCTGTGATTTGTAAACCATACCTGTTGACTAATTGATCTGTGATTTAAAGCTAATTAAAAATATAAATAATATGTCTTTAATTAATTTGTTTTCTTTATGATTTTTTGTTTATTGATAATAAGCTGTTCCCCGCGGTTTCACCCGCGTTAAATTCAAATTTATATATCTAGGGCATGGGTCTTCAACCTTTTTTTGTGCAAGGGCCAGTAATCCATTTAAAATCACGGGAAGGGCCGCGTCACGCAGTATTCTATTTAATTTGATTACCCTTAAATAACAAAATATAACAAGCAAGTCTAAAAAATTCAATAGTCTTTCTGCGTTTTGAATTTTGTAGCCTTGCTTATTTAAAAATCTTAAAATATGTAGGTACAGAATCTTGGATCAATGCGATGCTTGACAATGTTTATTTTTGACGAATGTATCGATGTCGGGATTTATTTTTGTAGTTATTGCAACCCGCAGACTACGTTCCAGATGAGCATCTGTAATTCTTGTCCTTGTTTTGGACTTAACATTCTTCATGCGAGAAAACAGTTGCTCGCTCACATTAGTGCTCCCAAACAATGATATCATTTTTGGGCGTTTTTGTCTGTCTCCTGTCTTTGATTTTTGACACACCAAACAGACGGGTTTTTGATTAACGCTAACGAACAAATACAACTCTGTTCACTTTTGAAATGTGCGATTTTCATCACTGACTTTCTGTTTTTTACCGAAGTTGACGCCATTTTTACTATAAAGCTCGGCAAATACAAATCACACGTAAACTCAAACACAGTCAACACCAACAAAATAACGGACAGACAGATCACGCACCAACCCGTTGACATGACCATTTTGACCATTGTCCGCCCGCAGTCAATGGTACGTACTCATTCGCACTTGTACCTTTCGCTCACACACACCACGCGGGACTTCGCCCGCACCGGGTATCTAACTAAGTTATTGTGGCGCGTAAATTCAAATTAGTATGAATAAAATGATTCTTGTGGCCTCCGAGGGCCGCAAGAAAAGACCCGGCGGGCCGCATGCGGCCCCCGGGCCGCGGGTTGAAGACCCTTGATCTAGGGGGTAAACAAAAGTAGCCTATATAAATATAAATAAATAAAATAAAAATAAATAATGTTTAACAATCTACACAACATCATCTAGCCCCAAACTAAGCAGAGCTTTTGTTATGGGGTACTAGATGACTGATATACATAATACCATATATTACATACATAGATACTTTTTACATACAAAGAAAATACCCAGAACAACCGAGATAAATATTTGCAGTTCGTAAAAACATTAGTCCCAAGGCGGGAATCGAACCCGCAACCTCCTGTGTCGCAGGCAGACCTTCACCCGCCGCGCCACATTGTCGTCAACAACAATTACAATATGTTACTCTCTATCCATTCAACTAACTCTATGCCAATAATCAAGTCGATTGGTTGCTTAGTTAGGGCGTGAAGGAAGGACAAACAAAAGAACACTCGCATTTATAATGTTAGTTAGGATGTTGATTCGAATCATTAACCCTAACTAATATTATAAAAGCGAAAATGTATTTGTTTAGGTATTTATTTGTTTGTTCGTCCTTCCTTACGCCCTAACTAAGCAACCAATCGACTTGATTTTTGGCATAGAGTTAACTGAAAGGATGGAGAGTATAACAAACAGATAAGTTACTTTTCAGCTGTTTGTTCTACTGTCTTTAGATATTATAGTCATAGGTACATTATGTTATTTTTAATGTTTCATTCCTTATAAAATAGTTGGCAAAATTATCCATATCTTTTGTACTCGAGTGTACAAGGCCCAATGCGTCTCGGTAGCAAAATTAAAAAGGTCATCAATATGTATGAAACAGTCGCTTTTTAGTGGTCATTCGAATTTGGCCGTATCACCTGGTAGAATAAGGGTGATTAAGAAGTGTAACTCTTATTTCAGTCATTCCTTTACAACTAGCTCAATACGAGACGTAGAGAGCTGAAATTTTCAGGATATAATTATCATGGAACGCACTAATTGTTTTTTTATTACCTACAATCTTGGGTTGAAAGGTTTCTTGTATTTTGACGTCAAAGTTATGACCTTATCAGTTACGTCTTAATCGATATTATTCAAAAACGCGTGTATGAATCTTCTTGAAACTTTTTATGGTTACAAAGAATAACAGCAAAAACCGAACACCATTTACAATGAACCTCTATGTCTGTCCATTAAAGAGCTAGATTTTTTTTAAAGTTTCAAAGAAAAACAAGATTACATAAAAACTGTACATATTTTTGAAAATTTTACTATTTCATAAATAAGCACTAATCATAAGCTACTAGTGTATGTATGTTTTGTAGATGCACATTCAATGGTTTCCGAGAAACAAGCTTTTGCAAAACGTTACCCCAGCAGGCAATTGAATATCTCGAAAACCTTAAGACGGACAAATTTTATTTTTAGACCCTCGTTTATACACAAATATAAGCTATCTGCCCATATAAGTCAAATTTGTCTAGGGTCATTCGTTTAGAATTTTCCTGCTGGAAAAACGTTACCCCAGCAGGAAACGAATTTTGCGTTTTATTCCAAAACGTGAACATACACAAATTTTTTAACTTGACGCACATTTACAGCGTAGAAAGCACTAATTATTTGTGTAACTCACTTCATTCTAGAAGAAACTTTTCTGCTGGGGTAACGCACACGCACTCAATCCATTAGTGCCCTTTGCGAGCGCTCGCAAGGGCGCGAAATTGGATTGAGTGCGAACTACATATATTCGCCCTTGCAATATCTCGGGTGCAATCAATCCAATTAAAGGGCCTTTGCGAGCTGCGCTCGCACTGGCACCAAATTGGATCTTGTTCTGTAATAACTCCCTTATTACCCTTGTGTAACAATCTACTATTCTTTCTTTGAAATTTAATATTTACTTTACAGACTTACGTAACTAATAACATTACAAATCTATTTAAAACTAACTTAGAAAAACTTAGACTAGTTACAATTAGTTAACAGTAAGGTCATAATTATGTTGATTAGGGTAGGTAATTTGTAAAGTTACAAGGCCTGAAAAGCTCAAGTGACTTTCCTCCGTACGAGTTTTCACTGTATGACGGCAGGGAGTCTCGATTGGTTATCATGGCTTTTTCACCTATTTAAAATTGACCCTTGCTTGTTATGATAGTAAGTAACTTTCTTTCTGACGATCGATGTGGCGCCACGGGTGGTTCGATTTCCGCCTTGCGACAAATGTTTGTACGATCTGCAAATATTAGTTTGTTTCGGGTGTTCTGTGTATTTTCTATGTACATAAGATTATCTATCTATGTGATATATTGTATTATGTATATCAGTTATCTAGTACCCATAACACAAGCTCTGCTTAGCTTGGGGCTAGATGATGCTGTATGAATTCTTCAACAACCTATTTAACGTTTTTTTTGCAGATTATGGAAAGAAATACAACTCAACAAAGTCAAAACAATTCCTAGAGCTTAAAATACCACTCGCATACGCTGAGGATGGGTTGAAACTGCACTGTAAGGCTGTCTCAAAACAGGCTGCCCTAACTTTATATGTTAATTTTATCCGAAATAAGACAAAAACTGAAATGGCGATGAAAAAACCTAGTAAGTTCAACTTTTACCAGTCCACGCTGGACGTAGCTCCCCTTGATAAACTAATGTCATTATTTTATAAATAAACTAGCGGACCCGGCAAACGTTTTGCCATCCACCACTGAGGCTTGAACTTTAATACAGTACTAAATTATATCACTTTTAAAAAATGGGAGTTGGTGTTAGTAAGGTAAATTGAGGATTATACGTATTTTTAAGGCCAAATCATAAAAATATAAATCATAAAGCTTAGGTATAAAAATAGTTAACGACCTATTCTCAGATCTACCGTCATTTTACTTTAGTTTGATCGCCATCTGAATCGACAACATTGTCTACAAATTTGTTTTTTTTTTTCAGGTATTTTTTGGATACTTATTATAACAATGTGTGCATTCGTTGGAGGTTCTTCCATAATATTGATTATCTGGTATTTGGTTAGTTGCCTTTGCAAGAAGAAACGGGAAGAGGTGAGCAAGCAGAGTACCTAACTGTATACATATACTCATACTCATTTATTCAATAGTCAATTTACAAAAAATTTACAATAAAATTTACAATAAACAGTTTACAATAAATGGTACTTATATTATATATAATTCA
This sequence comes from Eupithecia insigniata, assembly GCA_947859395.1. Lineage (NCBI taxonomy): Eukaryota > Metazoa > Arthropoda > Insecta > Lepidoptera > Geometridae > Eupithecia > Eupithecia insigniata. The sequence continues at coordinate 844,134 of OX402023.1, read as the reverse complement.
AAGGCATAAAACAGACATGACAGTATATATATATATACGTATATTTTTTAGACATATATTTTTATCAAGAAAATTTGCAAAAAGGTAGCTAGCTCTCTAAAACATTGCGTCCACCGGAACGCAGTCGAAGCGTAGGAGGTTCATACAGGATGTTATTTGAATTAGAGCGCAATACCGCTGGAGATTTGTGGAAAATTCGCCGAGGACAATTCGTTGAAAACAATTCGTCAAGAACAATTCACCGAAAATACAATTTGCCGAGAAATAAGAGAGTAATAAAGATTTTCAAGTATAACGGGAAATACCTAGTTCTGTCCTACAGCTGAAAAATGTGTTCAAATATAGTGGGAAATACCCAGTTTTACCTGAAAAATTGTGTTCTCGGCGAATTTTCCGCAGACGACCGCTGGAGGTTACTCACGTGCTGCTACAGATTAACATTCAGTATACAAAGAAAGACGCAAAGGGTTTTTTAATTTTCATTTTATTACAAATAATACCTTACTAATATCGTACAAGCCATCCCAAAATATCGCAACCACCTCTTTGATGCGTTCCGGCCATTGTCGCCTCACCTGACGACGGCTGCCACGCCCCCACGCGAAAGTGCAATCATCTCTTTGGAGGAACAGCAGTATAACGTATTAAAGAGCTTACAAAATAAGTTGCAACTTTTTGGATAGGTGTAATATTGACCTCTGATCCCGTTTATTAATTTTATATTATACCGTGCGTGGCACCAACAAAACGTCCCCCCGCAGTATTGTGCACTAATTTAACACCCTATTATTTTCAAAGCGCCCGAGGTTGCCGATGAAGTCATCCGCAACAATATCGGCATTTTACTAAGTATTAAAACTTTCGTAGTTTGACGAATTCAACGTTGGTATTCTTCCAACACAAACTAGGTTCGTAGTTAACCCACATTCACTATGTACATATTTTGTTTCAGTGCGATACAAAAGTATTCTTCTCAGAAAACCTTGATAACACCCAAAACGACCAAACTCTGCAGTCACACAACACGGAATTTACAGAAAAAGGTATCAGCAACCAAAGCGAGGACCTGCAAAATGATGGGAAGGGGAATAACATTGAAAAAAGAGAAGACAGTGACAGAAGAGAAGATTTCAGGCAGAATAGTCTTTATATAACTGTGGAGGAAAGCATAAGACACGGCTCTTCAACAGAATGCTAATTATAAACATGAAAACACTACGCTCTAGTGGTATAGGCAATGGAAAACACAAGGATTTTAGGTCGATTGTTTGTTTATTGCCCGGGAGATTTTTTTTTTTCGCTTTTTATGATACACTGGAGTAAGAACTTGGTTTTTTTTAGCATTAGGAAACAGTTTTTAATAGAGATTTTTAACTAAAAAGTAAAAATTTATTAGTTTTATTCTCAAATATTCGTGGCGTCGTTTGGGGGAGGCCTATGTTCAGCTGTGGACGTGTACGGGCTGATGATGATGATTCTCAAATGCTCCAAAACCACCATTAAATTGAAGTTTGCTTGTTTCTACAAAACGCCTAATTATTTAACCATGTTGTTGGTTAAATAATTAGGCGTTTTGTAGATAACGATAAACAGACTTCAAATTCCTGAACCTACCTTTTGTTTACGCCCGTTGCCATGGAAACTGTTTGTTTACAGTCATTGTGATAGTTTGATTGTCTTCAAAAACCTAATAATCGACATCGAATCCCTTACTTTTAAACTTTTTTTAAGTTTTGCGGGATAAATACTAATCCCCTGGGGATAAAAAACCACCTTGGGCTCAGTTCCTATACAATAGTGAAAGAATTTTTAAAATCAGTTTATAATTTGCGGAAATATCGCGTAGCATACATACAAAAAATCCCGAAAAAAAAACCATACAGTCGAATTGAGAACCTCCTCCTTTTTTGAAGTCTGTTAAAAATGGTTTACGAATTACGACTATTCCGTAATGTTTATGTCAAAATATTTCGTTTTGTGCTTCGTGTCACAAATCCTTAGTAAAATTATCAATCGAATGACACAGTAAAACGACTGGTTTGTAGAATTGCGCACCTGTAGAAAGATATAGTACCCTTGATAGTACCTATGCTAGGTATTATTAGGTTCCGTTCCGTTTTTATTAATTACTTTGTCACTTGATCGCGTTACTCTAGTCTTGACTTGTGCTTCCATTTTCCTATCGAATGTGACCGTGCCGATGTTCACACTCTTTATTTAGGTTGTGCGTTTTCCTCATCTCGTTGGCATCTCTTATCGTTAGCAGGCGGCTGGTGAGGGTTCAGTTAGGGGTCGGCTAGTATGAAATACTATAGATAAACCATCTAGGTACTTACATAATAAAGGTCAATGAGGAGATTTCTTTTTACAAAATAACTAGCTGTGCCGGCTTCGCCCCCGTTGAATTTAATTTTTTGCGTGGAACCATAATTTTTTTAGTTAGTTAATATAAGATTTATTTCCAAAAATAACGATTACATGCTACTTCTAATTTGTAGTGAAATGACAGGACGTAGAGTTCCTTATCAGTTCCACACACTAGGACAAGATAGCCTGTATAGTGGAGTCACAGGGAATCCCTGTTATACTACTTACTGTAGTTATCAGTACCAGAAGAATACTTCAAGTTTCTTCGTGGTACCTTTGGGGGTGAAGGTGGAATTCCCCCCAAATAGGTACACAGGGATCTCCTGGTGTCCGAGCTGAACCATCTGGTCCACTTGCGCGGGGTCTTTCGACCGACAGCACAACAACCGTTTGCGCGATCTAGGAGTTTGCAAGTGAAATATTTCACATTTTTTGCTTCTTTACAAAGTTTGTGAATTTGTCTTGCGCCATCTGCCATCTAGGGGACTTTCTCTTAACTACTTAGGTAGGTGTGCCTCTATCGATGTTTACGCCTTTGTAGTTCAGGCGATTTTGGTTAGAGGTCACGTCAGTAGCCATAAGTAGGTACACTTAACAATGTTCAAATATCCATGTGCATCATAAAATAACATCATTATTATAGTTACTCTCCTATTCCGGACGGAGACAAATCCAAAAATAATCATGCAAATCGGTTCAGTTATAAGTGGTGTAACTAACACGACTTTGTTTTATATACATAAAAGCAAATAGACCAAGACCTCCAACAGACAGAAAAGATGGCGCGATAGCGTACCGATGTCATGTCAAACCTTTCTCGCCGAGGAGGGCAATTCTATAGAGTTCTATTCCTTAGCGGTGCTAATGATGAAGGTGGAGGAAAACCGCTTAGTACGAGTGGATGGTATATCCACCTGATAAGGATGGTTTTGTTATTTTGGTCTATAATATTATTTACTGTGGGTGTGCGGTTGGTAATAAAAAGAGTTGGTATACTGAACTGAGTCTATTCATTAATAATTAACAAAAGTACATTAAATGATAATTACGATATTCTATTATCCAAGATTGGGATACGTGTACAATGATCAGAGGATTTAGAAGTGACTAGCGTGACAGCGGCTTGCTAATGAAAATGCTTTATTGCAGAAACGCAAATGCGCCGCGTAGGTACTATATGCTAATCTGTGTCACTACATCAATACTCCCCTTTTTTAAAAAAAATTTTTACAATAAAAATTTTACTCCATAAAGTTAATACTCCATTTAAAACTTTTCAATTCAAAACGTCTAAAAAGTTACACAAGTTCATACCTTCATACACAAATATGCTGACAACAACAATGCGATCATGTTACTAGGTCGCATTCCTAAGTAGACTCGATATAATCCAAGTTTATTTGAATGAACATGAAAGGTACAGTCAGCCTGTAAAATTACTACATTTTACATTTGAAACTTAAAAAAATATAATATTTTTCTGACATTTAAGCTTTTAATAAAGTTGTATAAGTGTAAACAATAGTGATTTATAAAAAAATGTTATATCTGTAAACAAAATCCAATAAAAAAAATTAATCAATACATTTCTTTGACACAATACAAGTACTGTCGGCATAATCAGTAATGTTATACAACCAGTTACACAAACAAAAATAAAAATTGATCAACTTAAGTTACCAAGCTGCTCAAGTAGAGTACATAATCTCGAAACACCAATTGTAAATTCGCTAACGTTGCAAATAGCTCGCTACATTACAATGTGTGAGTGAAGCTCTCACTTTACTTTACCGTTTAGCTACTCTACTTATGCTATACATTCTGAGAACTAACACTGACTTTAAAAAATATATGCTCATTGAATTTAATTTTGAAAAAAAAATATCTCACGCACACTAAGGATACGCCTCGTCCCGTCCTACACATCAGCACCAAATCGCCGTATTTTCTGTCTTGGTCTCCATGTAGCGCAGGAACATAAGATGCCAGTCACTCGTAGCAGTGGGAATGAGCCAAATCTCCTAATTCCAACACTGATCTTCCGGTGAGCGTGCCTACTTCAACCGGGGAATAATCTTGCGTGAATCTGCAGGTCTAAACACCATTCTCATTAGGATAGAATATACCTCAGATATTGTTGGCTTCAAAAATTTTCTTTATATTACACATATCTGCCGCTAGACCATAAATGCGTAAATTGGCTGGACCGCGGGTTAACCACTCCCCGGCTATGCACTGCCAATTCCTCGTACGCTGATGACCGGCTCCTCGATAGGGCTTCTAAAGATGGCAGGAAAGGGATCTGCTGACGTCACCTGCTGCGCATTCCGTACCGCATGGCGACGCTGCCTCAATATTGCGTCATCCAGTTAGTTGGCTGCTTGTCTATTTTTTTAACCTCCCGAGGCGTGGACTTCATCGGGAGGGAGTCACTTCACTCTGCACGCACAACCCACAATAATATTTAAATCACGTCGGGTCTTGAATCACGTCGGGGTCACCACTTTTGTTATTTTAGTCTATAATATTATTTACTGTTGTGGGTGTGCGGTTGGTAATAAAAGAGTTATTACACTGATTGAGTCTATTCATTAATAATTAACAAAAGTACATTAAATGATAATTACGATATTCTATTATCCAAGATTGGGATACGTGTACAATGATCAGAGGATTTAGAAGTGACTAGCGTGACAGCGGCTTGCTAATGAAAATGCTTAATTGCAGAAACGCAAATGCGCCGCGTACTATATGCTAATCTGTGTCACTACAATGGTATTGTGCCGTCCTTCTGCTTGTCCTGGAGTATACATCTGAATTGATCACTGCAGATTGTAACTTATGAAATACAGTAGTAAGTGATTGCTGACTGACAGAGGTGAAGACTTTATAAATGACAATTACGTCTATAATTAGGTAATTAATTAGATTTTCCTACAGACCTAATTCCATAAATACAATATCTTCCGCAAAATAATTATTTACTAATTCATTATTTGACTTATGTTAAATTAATCTATACATTATTTATCAATGACGTAGGTAAACGATACATTATTTATCAACAATGAACTTATGTATGAATATTACATTGTATGATTTGCAAATAATCAATTATTTTCTTGTATATAATCGCATTTCATAGTTGCATAGTGTCGCAGTAAAGTGCATGTGTACTGTTCAGTAAACTGGAATTTAATACAGGTATATAATATATTAATAAAAAGGACAAAGAGGTACTCATGAAACACTTCTATGCTATTATCAGTTTGTTTTAAAGCGCCTGGTATTTTGAGAATAGCAAACACATGTCTGCCAAGTAAAGTTTTTTAAATTTACGCGATCTGAACACATTATTATAAATATTATACTTAACTACTTAATTTGCCAAGTACCTTTAATTTTACACTATCAGCCGAATAACAATTTAGTCTTACATCTGAAGTGTTTTTAAACACGAGGTGGAAGAATAAAATTTTTTTTTACGCCTAAAGTTATTCTATTAGCAATCATGGACGAAGCACTTGCTATTTTGCAAGAAGCGACTTCCCACCTCGAGGCTGTAGCAGGAGTCACAGCTGCTGGCAAAACGGGGGGCAGAGGGATCAAGGGGGTTCAAGGGTTCTACGCGGGAGGGGTCGTGTTGATCACTGGGGGATCTGGGTACATGGGCAAGCATTTGTTGGAGAAGCTCTTCAGGTAAGTCCAATTTATTTCTTTGCATTTAGTAAAATAAAAGTAAAAGAGTAGGAAAACCTTCTTGGTCAGCCTATCTCATCCCACTCTCGGGCGAAGGCCTCTAAATCTTTCCACGCGGAGGACATCGGCTATAAGTCATACCTAACGAATAAAACAATCTAATAATTTATAGAATTATGTTGCCTAATCTATTGTTTATTAGGTCATAACTATAAAAATAGAGGTAATGTTTTAAATCAATGCATAAATAAAAAATAGTTCTGACTCTGTCAACGTTTCATTTACGGTCATACATAATCTTTTATAATCTACCTATAGGTAATTAAAGTATTAAAAAAAATGAATCATACAATCAACTTAATATTTGAGAAATTCAACATGGATTAAAAGAACAAGCGATTTTCTGGAGACAACGCCCAGCCCAAACTTCTGAAGCTGGGAATTTTAAATTTAGTAGAACGGCGACGCTACCGAACATACAATTAGAAAATTAAGAAGGTACATAAATATCTGTCTTTCTATCTATCTATACAGATATTTATGTACCTTCACAATTTTCTACATAGTACTTACATTATAAAACTTTTGTTCATAACGTTGAGCGCCTGGAGCCTCGTTGTTATTTAGTCTTCTTTAGTTACATCTCCGCACCATAGAGGCGCAAATCTCACACACACAACATGTTTATGTTTTCAGATCTTGTGAGATAAGAAAGGTATACCTTCTGCTTCGACAAAAAAAAGGAAAATCAATTGAAGACAGACTCACCGAGATATTGAAGGACAAAGTAAGTATAATAATTTTCAACTACTTAGCTTCCATTTAGTGGATTCGCAATTTCTGGTACGGGTTTATTTTTGGTACGGGTAGGGAGAGTGGCGTTATGTTGCCCATTTTTAAAAAGTCTACCAGAAATATTAAATAACTTTAAGAAATTATAAAATAAAATATGTACAAAGAACTATTATTTATGACTTAAAAAATTAATTATTTTGACGCATTAAAGGGATTATGTATGTGCGATAAATTATAAACAGAGACACCTGAAACAAAAGTTTTGAAAACGTTTCGATCTTTACCTATCATGGAGCGGATTAGTGGCATTGGCATCTCGTGCGCTGTCATTTTCGAGTAATCGCCCTAATAAGTCCCGTTATGTGCGCGTTCAGCTACTTCTATGCTGATTTGACAGTTTTCGGGCAAGGATGTTGAGCTATATAGGTACATATTCGTTTTAACCCATATCTCCTAAAATAACGAAACGGAATCGAACACGCAAACTCCAGCATCGTCGCAAGCGGACCGTCGTCGGTCGTCATCGCCCATTGAGGTCGCCAATTGCTCTTGTTATTCCTCCAGGCGTTCGACAGTCTCCACATGCACCAGCCCGACTTCAAGCAGAGGATAGTACCTGTGGATGGAGACGTGGGCCAGGTCAGGTTGGGTCTCTCCGGAGACAACTGGAGGGATATCACTGAGAACGTGAGTTATTTGTACCGTAAAACGGGGTGAATAGGGACTCCGGGGTGGATAGAAATGGACAAAATACAGGAGCAAAAAATCATTCAGATCCACTGGAGGTGTCAGTGGATCTGACCTCTGTCGTAGTCACGGACTAAGGATACTTCCACTGCTAAAAGCCAGGTAATCTCTTTCCATTTCTATTCACCCTAGTCTCTATTCACCTCGTTTTACCCGTTACTTTATTACACTGCACTATCTAGCCCCAATATAAGAAGAGATTATAAATTCCAAAGAAAGGGTAGGTTGTAGGTATCAGGGACGCTATCACAGTGGAGAACCTTCATGAAACGTATTAAAAGTGGTAGCAAGTAAGCAGTGCTTTGAGCTCACAGCAGCGTGGCTCGTTGCTCTCGCAACGTCACAAGTCGATATAGCTCACTACTACTCTCCAGGCTTACAAAATAACCACATAGTTAAGTTACATACTCAAGTTACATTTTAATATAATAACTGGAAACTGTCTGTAGCTTCATTTGCTCTAATTTATCATTCTATTGTTACTTATTCATAAGTATTGTTGTTTCCCAAATAAATAATAAAAAAAAAACGCTCACGCTGTCAGCACAAACTGAGAGTTTAGAGATTTGGAAAGATATTTCGCATCAAAACAAAAGACGATGCCGCTTAGAGTAGTTCTGATGCTCTAAGATGCACCGCACGCTGCCGTTATTCAAAGATAATCACATCTCATTTTGGGCATACTTCTTAGGCAACTTAAAAATTAGACTTTATGATCAGGAAGAGTTTTTGATTGATTCTACTTCTGCGAGTATAGTAATGCTGGATGAGCAGCAAAACTAACTTGAGCGAGTCACTTATAGCCAGGCTACACGCTTAAACATTTGTGCATGCATGATTGCACAAACCAGTTTGCGGAAGCAAGATGGAGCGTGCGAGTGGCCGGGCTCAAACCAATTTGCGCAAGCAAGATGGACCGTGTGGCCGGCTCACAAATGTTTGAGCGTGTAGCCGGGCTATTAGGCTTAAATAGACTGTTCAGAACGGGGGCGGTTTTCTGTAAATAGCCCCTGAGCCCCCCTTATACTGACTGAAATATACATAAATACGATGATATCTCCAGGTCACCATGATCTTCCACGTGGCCGCGACGGTGAAGTTTGACGAAACCCTGAAGACAGCAACACTGACGAACGTGCGTGGTACCAGAGACATGGTGCGGCTGGCGAAAGAGTGCGCGCAGCTCAAGTGAGTAGATATCAAAAAGCTTCTCTAATCTAATCCGAAAGGTTGCCTGGTAGAGATCGCTCATAGCAAAAAGGCCGCCCATTGTACATAAATCTGTGTTTGTCTTTCGTCTTTCTTTCTGATCATTTTCTATATAATAGTGAAAGAATTTTCAAAATCGGTCCATAATTGGCGGAAAGATCGCGTAACATACATACAAAAAATAACATACAGTCGAATTGAGAACCTCTTCTTTTTTGAAGTCGGTTAAAAAGACATGGGCTATTAAAATCTGACTATCTAACTCTGCCATGAATTCTTCTCTGATTCAATAAATTTTTATATAGACAATGTAAACAAACTATCAAACACTTCTCCCCAGGTCATTCGTCTACGTCTCCACAGCATACTCCCATACCATTGCCTCCCGAGCTAATGCAGCGATCCTGGAGCAGTTCTATCCGGTGCCAGTGTCTCCGGACTTCCTCATCCACATGGCTGAGACCTTCCCGGAGCCTAGGATCGAAGAGATGACAGCAAAGTAAGATCCTCGAATGTATTCTACACCTAACTAGTTTTTTATTATTCTAGACTGACTGTGCTGTCGTTTGAGACTCACGGTGTTTCCGCGCCTAGTACGTCTCGGAGCAACTTCACGATGCTAATCGACCGCACCTATCTTCAAGAGGTTGTCGACATTGAGATAATGTAAAAAAGATGGCTGAAGAACAAAATTAAACTCTGTAATATCATAAAACAAGGAACTTTTATTTAAAATTCATGCAGTTGATTACTAAAGTCAACATTTGGCGACCGTGACAGGACAAATAAACATTGGAAGCAGTAAACATTGGAAGCAGTACATAAATACCAACCATTCTGAGGAAACATTGGAATTCGCCACGCACTTGGAACTTGGATGCTGATCAAGGTCTATTTGAACATCAAAAGTTCATGCCTGCACATCAACACCCATGAAAGTTAAGTAAAGTGCCCTTTCCTTCGAATTTGGTCCATTCAAATCCTTTATTTGTACCTACCGAGCCTGCATTCCTAACCCCATCAAGCGTTCCCAAATTCATCTAAACCCATTTCAAATTGTTTAATTTACAGCCTAATCACTAATTAGACCATCAATGGAACTAAATATACCTTTCGTTCAAAATAACATTCACAAAGCTTCAAAACTAGGTATTCAGAATCAGCTCTAAATTGATTCAATATCTTTCCCTTATTCGTCCACTTGTAATAATTAATCAAATCTTTTACAATAAACAACTTTTTAACAACTTGGTTAGCTTATTTATCAGTTTTAATAACAGGGTTATAAAACTTTGTCTAACTTGGATTTAAAACATTGTGAATCATTTATCTGAGTAGGTAATTAACACGTTTGGTTTTATATTCTAATTATAATTAACGTTTATTTGCCGAAATTTCCAGTATTCACTCAACTGGTAAACATATTGAAGTTGAACTCGGTTTACCTATCGCTCGCCGAGAACAAAAGAGGATCAGCTGTTGTTTACCAGTCGCCGGCTTCCAGGTGATATCTACCTACTATGGATAACGCTTAATTGAGGAACGTGAGCATTGATTTATCTACTTATCTTTGCTAGAAAAAACCTTCTGAGCTTTGTTTCATTGTTTTTAATTTTACTTTGATTTAAACTTTTTCTAAAATACCCATTGTGAGTTGTATCGCTAAACTCTTTGGTTTAAAGTAATGGAGACAAATATGGCCGAGTATTCGGATAAATTAAAAACATTGACACTTAGACGAAGCTCAATAAAGGGTCGAATAACCAAGTTCAAGAAGTATCTAGAAGAATTAATAAATAAAAAATCTGATTTCGATCATTTGGAACTCGCAGAATTAACTCTTAAACTTGGAAGATTTGAAATCTTGTCTTCTAAATTCGAGGAGGTGCAGAGTGAGTTAGAGGTTCTTAATTCTGATTCTATGGAAGACGAGCTTGATGCGCGTGAACTTATTGAGCGTGATATCATAAGATTGATTGCTATGGCTAAAGATATATTGGATCAAAATAGGGTAAACTTAGAGTGTTCTCGCGCTCAGAGTGGTCAGTATAATATGGAAAAAAGGGAAATAGGAGTGAAGTTGCCTCAAATTGAGATTGCTAAATTCAATGGTTCCTTCTTTCACTGGTTGGAATTTCGCGACACATTTATGTCTCTTGTGCACAAAAATGAACGTTTATCGTCGATTCAAAAGTTTCATTATTTGATTTCGTATCTCGTTGGTGATTCGTCTCGAATAATCGCTAATCTGGAAGTGTCCGCAGATAATTACGAAGTCGCTTGGAGTTTGTTAATGGAACGGTACAATAATAAAAGATTGTTGGTGAATCTTCATCTAAAATCATTGTTTAACATCAAATCGATTACTCGTGAATCCGAAAAGTCTTTGCGTTTCCTAGTGGACAGCGTTACAAAGGATCTGCGAGCTTTGTCCAGCCTTGGTCAACCCACGACTCACTGGGAAGTACTGATTATTTACATGTTATCATCAAAATTAGACAGTCGTACTCTAGAAAAGTGGGAGGAGGCACGTAACGGTTTCTCTGATGTTCCAACCTTGTCAGATTTTAATAAATTTTTAACAGACCGCGCGGATGTGATTGAGGCCTTAAATCGTGTACGGCCTCAGGAAAATAATAATGGTACAGGTTCATCAAACACTAAAGACAATAAAAATACTCCCGGTCGTGAGTTATCCTCAAAATCACCAAAAGGCTACCAAACAAAATCTTTTGCTAGTGCTGGTGCCCCACCCGCCGTCTTCCTGTGCGTAGTTTGCAATGCTAATCATAGAATTTATGATTGCCCAATCTTTAAGGGTAAGAATATAACGGAGAGACTGGTCGATGTAAGTAAGTACAAGCTGTGTGAAAACTGTTTGAGGCAGGGTCATCCGGCTAGCGAGTGCCGAATGGGAGCATGTCGAGTGGCAGGCTGCAAAAGTCACCATAATTCACTTTTGCACCCACCGGGGGAAACGCCAACATCTGTCAACTTTTCCAAAGAGACTAACACCGTTGATCGTCAGGTAATATTAAGCACAGCTCTTATTGAAGTAAAAAATCCGATTACAAACCAATGCGAGGAGATGCGCGCCTTATTAGATTGCGGCTCGCAGTTAACCTTTATTAGTAAATCATTACAAAAAAGATTAGGCCTAAAAACGAATCCTTTTAATAACATAAAGGTCATTGGCATCGGCAATACGTGCCATAACAGTGTGACAGAAAGTTGTGTCGCACAGCTAAATTCATTGACCACACAGTATTGTGTGTCACACTCATGTTTTGTTCTAGATGAATTGACAGGAGAATTACCAAAGTCTCCGATTGACATCAAGAATCTTAAAATCCCTCAAACAGTTCGATTGGCTGATCCGGTATTCGACCGGCCCGGTCCGATTGACATTCTTATTGGTGCAGATTTATTTTGGGATATCCTCGGCTCTGAACAGCGATCGTTAGGTCCAAACTACCCAAAATTGAAGTCGTCTAAATTCGGCTGGTTATTGGCTGGTCCGATGTATACCAAAAACTCTAAACCGCAAAAAAGGATGCACTGTAATCATGCAGTCATACAAAATGATAACATCGATGAAATGTTAACAAAATTCTGGTCGCTCGAAGAACTACCTTCTAAATCTTTTTTGAGCGCCGAAGATAAAAGGTGTGAAGAGGTCTTTGAGGCCACCACTACACGCTTAGATTCAGGTAGATTTGGTGTAGTGTTGCCACTAAAGGACTCCCCTGATTGCCTGGGTGATTCGTATAATTTAGCTAAAAGGCGATTTCTATACTTAGAAAAAAGATTCAGGAAAAATTCTGAACTTAAATCAAAATATGTGGATTTTATCCGCGAATACGCAGCTTTGGGTCATTTATCGGAATCACCCATCTCGAATCCAGAATTGTCATATTTTTTATGTCACCATGCTGTAATAAAGGAGTGTAGCGAGTCTACGAAGCTTCGCGTGGTGTTTAATGGTTCTGAATCGACCTCCTCAGGCTTTTCAGTAAACGATATTTTACTAAAGGGCCCTCATGTACAAGACTCCCTTTTTTCAATCTTGGTAAGAGCGCGGCAGTATCAATACGTAGTTACAGGAGATATTGATAAGTTCTACCGGCAAGTTTTTATTGCAAAAAATCAAGACCGAAACTTGCAGCTCATACTGTGGAGGGAAGAAGAGTATTTGCCCCTAAAGACTCTACAATTAGGTACTGTCACTTACGGTACCGCAAGTGCAAGCTATCTGAGTACACGCTGCTTATGGCAGGTCGGAGAGGAGTGTGATGACCCGTTTATCAAAAATATAATACAACATGATTTTTATGTTGATGATTTGTACACTGGATGTGACGATGAGCAACAGTTGCAATTCATAGTCAATTCCGTAACTTCCGAACTAAAAACAGCATGCTTTTCATTGAGAAAGTTTAAATCAAATGTACCTCATTTACTGGACAAAGGCACAAACAGTGAGTCACTTTATTTCAGCGAGTCTACAAGCACTCTTGGCTTGGGTTGGAATCCCGCTAGTGATTCATTGCACTTTCCCTTTGATATTCCTCCTAAAGGCAAGGTTATAACTAAACGCACAATAATGTCAAATTCTTTTAAAATATTCGACCCATTGGGTCTGATTAGTCCTTGCATTATACAACCAAAAATAATGCTCCAAAAATTATGGCAACAAAAAATGGATTGGGATGAGCCTGTTCCTCAGCCAATCCAAGAATCATGGATTGAATTCGTTGATAATGTACCATGTTTATCAACATTACAGATTCCTCGAAAGGTAATTTGTAACACACCAAAGTTAGTTGAAATGCACGTCTTTAGTGATGCATCACAGTGCGCTTACGGCGCGTGCGTGTATATGCGAACGATTAATACGAATGAGGACGTCACCGTAAATCTGTTATGTTCTAAATCTAAAGTAAGTCCTCTAAAACCCACGACGATTCCCCGCTTAGAGTTGGCAGCCGCATTGCTCGCTGCTAGATTATCCAAGAGCGTCGTGGACTCGATCAGAAACAAACCCTCTCGAATCGTCCACTGGTGTGACTCTACCGTCGTCTTAGCTTGGCTCGCCAGTGACGCCAGTAAACTCAAAACATTTGTAGCTAATAGAGTCGGAGAGATTACTGAGATTTCAGAATTGTCATCATGGCGCTACGTGCCTACCAATGTCAATCCTGCTGACTTGATCTCCAGGGGAGTGAATGCCAGTAAACTTCGTGATATGGAGCTCTGGTGGTCGGGTCCTAACTTCTTGAGCCATGATGAGTCCCTGTGGCCCACGCTATCGTCACCAATGCCTGAAGATTTGCCTGAACGGAAGTCATGTTCTTTATCCGTATCTACCATTGAATCAACCTTTGTTGATTTCAAAAGGTTCTCTAAATTAAATAAACTTCAAAGATCGTTTGCATTCGTCAAAAGGTTCGTACACAATTGCAGAAATCCTAAAGCTAAGTTGTCAGGTCACTTATCCGTCAAAGAAGTAAATGATTCTTTTTCGCTATTGTGCTCCTTTGCACAAAGAGAATCCTTTCCAAATGAACACAAATTGCTTGGAAAAGGCAGTTCTTTAAATCCTAAATCTAAATTGCTTTCTCTGTCACCATTTTTAGATGGTGATTTAATCAGAGTCGGTGGAAGAATTGACTCTTCTAACTATAGCTTTGAAACTAAACATCCCATAGTACTTGATGCTTCCCACCATCTGACAAAATTGTTATTTGTTCACGAACATTTACTCCAATTACACGCCGGGCCTCAGTTGCTACTAGCCTCTGTTCGTCAGTCTATTTGGCCCATCAACGGGCGTCGCCTTGCTCGCCAAGTTGTTCGTCAATGTGTTCGATGTCGGCGCGTTCAAGGTAAAGTATTGCAGCCCAAAATGGGAAATTTACCCAGCTCCCGAATAAATTTGGATCATCCATTCGCATCTGTAGGCACCGATTTTGCGGGGCATTTTCATATTTTGAATAGGAAGGGTCGTGGTGCTAGATTACAAAAGGCCTATATGTGCATATTTGTGTGCTTGAGATTTAAATGTGTCCACCTGGAAGCCGTTTCAGACCTTTCCAAAGACACATTCATGATGGCGCTTCGCAGATTTGTAGCAAGACGGGGTAAACCTATCGAAATATTCTGTGACAATGGAGGTAACTTCACTGCTTCCGCTAAAGAGCTAAGTTCTTTCCTCAAACAAAACTCTGAATCTCTATCTGACATTGCATCTCAAGAAGGCTTAAATTTCATTTTCTCACCTAGCTACGCTCCTCACTTTGGCGGGATCTGGGAAGCCGGAGTAAAGTCAGCTAAATACCATATTCGTAGAATAATGGGAAATTCTAATTTAACTTTTGAAGAGTTAGGTACATTGTTTACGCAAGTAGAGGCTATATTAAACAGTCGCCCTTTGTGTCCTATCTCCTCCTCCCCCGACGACTTTCTGTTCCTCTCCCCAGGGCACTTTCTTATCGGAAGACCGCTGACTGCGATGCCAACGCCCTCTCTAGAGGATCGCCAAGAAAATTCACTGCAACGATATGCTCGAGTTGAACGCCTTCGTCAGCATTTCTGGAGTAGATGGCAGAAAGAGTACATTGCTGAACTACAGCAAAGGACCAAGTGGAAAACAAACAAAGGCCATCTGAAGATTGGAGACCTCGTGCTGCTTCATGAAGATCATGTTCCTCCTCTAAATTGGCGTCTCGGACGAGTATCCAAACTTTACACGGGACCAGATGGAATAAACCGTGTCGCAGATGTCACTACCAATCGAGGATGTGTTCGCAGAGCTCTTGTTCGCCTGTGTCCATTGATGGATGACGAGGAAGTTGAAAAGTAGGCTTTCCACCGGGGGGAGGATGTTTCCGCGCCTAGTACGTCTCGGAGCAACTTCACGATGCTAATCGACCGCACCTATCTTCAAGAGGTTGTCGACATTGAGATAATGTAAAAAAGATGGCTGAAGAACAAAATTAAACTCTGTAATATCATAAAACAAGGAACTTTTATTTAAAATTCATGCAGTTGATTACTAAAGTCAACACACGGACTATTTTAATTTCCAGACGTTTTGCTACAAGGTAATTTTCGCATATAAGGAAACTTAGGTGTTCTGATAGGTACCCTTTTCTAGGCAAAAAGGTATACTCACAGTTTTTTTTTTACAATCGATAGACCTTCGTTTGATCAAAATCTCACCTTAAGACACCTCTTTACCTTGTCTTAAAGATACCTACACTCCGATTCAAAAAACTGGATATTTTTTGTATACAAAGAGGTTACAAAACCCAAAGAATATTGGTGGAAAATATTTAACGACATTGGTATCATCCAAGCAAATCACATGCCCCAATGGTTTTAGAAAGATGAATGAAAAGTGCATTGCCTTCATTCACGCATATTATGGAGGTCTGAGTATCAGGACTCTTGCGCGAAAGAACCTATCGCACCACAATCTCTACGGCAGACCAGCGCTATGGTTTATCTACCATAGCGTATGCTGAGTGGAGACCGATTTTGTTAGTTTTTCTTTTTATATAAGTTTTATTTACCGTATAGTATACATCACAGTATGATGATGACAGATGTATATTTTTCTGGCAAATTAAATTGTTTTACTTTTAACTTTAAAGACATTCACAAGAGACATGCGCGAAGCAAATTATCACCAAAAGATATTGTGCGATCAGCTACGTAGCTACATAGCCTTCTATTCTACATAATGTCTTTGAGCTAACTAACCATACCAACTTATTCTTGTGCAGAATACTTCACGGATGGGCCAACACGTACTCGTTTACAAAGGCTGTGGCGGAGGAGGTCGTCCGGACAGATGGAGCCGGTCTACCGGTCTGCATCGTCAGACCAGCTATCGGTAAATATACACATTTTTTCTTTAAATGCAAAAACAAAAAAATGCAAATGTGCAGGTCTCAACAGAGACTACAAATCCCCTTGGAGTGGAGAACCTAGTCCGTGGGGTACCGAGGCTTTTAAAAATTTATCTGAGCGTCTGGTTGAAGCGATGCGTGACCCGCCACGCTGGTGAGTATCTGGCGCAGCGCATTAGCATTGCCATACAGCGGGGCAATGCAGCCAGCGTTGGGGAAGCTTCGGACTAGTATTAATATGGACCAGTTGAGCTACCTATAGATTGTTTGCAACAGTCTACAGTTAGCTCTATTGCTTCCATTGTCCACCACTTGCAGTTTTGTTGTAGAAGCGTATATATTGCCCTTAAAAAGATACACTAATCTTATATTATTGTGTGATATTGTGATGTTGTTGTCAGTGATTGGTGCGTATCGAGAGCCTCTGCCAGGGTGGACGGACAAGCTCTGCATCCACGGAACAACTGGAGTAAGTATACCTTGTCATCAGATCATCACGTGTAGGCCACGTGCGTCCCGCTCTGCCGACGCGGCCGTCCCGCGATGCGGTCGCGTAGGTATGCAAAGCGCCATAGATGTATATGGGTAGCGTCCGTCGCGCGGTAGACGCTCCCGCTTCGCAGTCGCTTTGGTCGCGCAGGTTTGGCCTCAGCTTAAAGCTTCGGCCAAACCTGAGCGTCAAACTGGCGGGACGCGGGAAGCGAAACGAGAGCGTCAGCCGCGCGGCTTACGCTGCAACCTGCCTTGCACACCTACGCGACCGAGACGCGGGAACTTTAATTCAGTAATTCATTTATTGTCTGTGAATCAGGTAGATACAGTCAGTTATTGGGACTTAGTCTAGATCGCTAGATTCTGCCACTTAAGCATTCAAACATTGATTATTACAAATATTGTTTTTAGAAAAAGAGTGTCGCGTTGTTGACGCTCCCGCTTCGCGTCCCGCATCCCTAGTGTTTAACGCCCAGTTTTGGCAGAAGCTTAGACCGCGCGCCCATTGCTACTTTTTGTACCGAGACAGTATCGCGACTGTATCGATGCAAAGGCGCGACCGTCTCAGACAACGTCGGGGGATTCGGGTCTCACGAAAAGTATTCCGTTACGTCTCACGAAAATGCACTCAGTAGCAACGTCCAACGAAAAGTATTCTCACGAAATTCAGAGCGTCGTGATTTACAATCTACATCATCTAGTATTTGTCTATCTTTTTCATTATGACATCCTTTGAGGGCAAAAGATGAAATAAGAAAATTATATTTTCAATAATAGCTTTCAAAATTACTGTCATTACTCATTAGTGACAGTAATAGTCACAAAACCTAGTAAATAATTAAAAAAGAGCCTATAGTCATGCACCGCTCGTTCCCCAGCTCTGCTTAGCGTGGGGCTAGTTGATGCTGTGTGAATTGTCCAGCATTATTTGTTTACCGTTTCAGATAGGCCTCTCCCTAATAATGGGCGTCAACCACGTGATCCTTGCAGTTGGAGACGTTTCTATGAATTTAGTTCCCGTGGATTACGTAAACAATGCCATCGTGGTCGCGGCCACAACGTGTGGGAAAGAGATGGTGGTGTATAATGTTTCTTGTGACCGGAGCTTTTTGTGGGGTAAGTGTGAAAATCTAAGCCTTAAGAACGGAACGGATAGCCTTAGCCACCATACAAACGTACTTTCCGCTTCATTTGGCTGACTATGTCCCCGATCTTATTGAAATTTTCCATACGTAATCGGATGAAAAATAGCTATGTTTGTAGCGGTTTAGTTTTTCAAAAACTGATCTTTAAATGAGAGCGAAGCTAATTTTGACCACCAAATTGAGTCATTTTCAAGTGATTTTTTATGCATGATAGACACCTTTATTAAGGGCCTACAATACCTCACCATTGTGTGAAAAGGATAGGCTTGGGATTTCGCGTTCATATGAGCGGGACAGAGTAGAACGTCATAACCGCAAAAATAATGTTTTTGTTTTTTTACGGTAAAAATAATAGTAATTTTGAAAATCTAAAACACACACCGTCTGCTTTATACTCTGATTGTTTACTGTACAAAGTATCAAGGCTTATTTTAACGTATCTATTGAAAAGCGACGGTTTAAAGTACAGTTTAGAGTGAACTTTGTTTTTTTTTTCTATTGAGAAAATTTCATGTAATCGTGTTTTCGAAACACTAGTGGTCTAGCATCAATCCTAAACTATAACATATTAAAATCTCAAAGTAAATGCTTCAGAATTGTGGAAGATATAATCGTTGAAAATAACTGATTTCAGATAGTATCAACTCTTAACTGAAATGTTGATGTGATGATTGTGATGTGCCACGTCGCGCCGAGTCACATGTTTTCATTTTATAACCTCTCTCCATCTTGACATTGACATAGCAGTAATTTCTGACAGTAACATGGTCTATTCGGAACAGCTCCTTCGTAGCACTTTATTTCTGGCACTTTCCAACTTTGTAAAACTTTTTAAAATCCTATTGTAACTGGTAATGTTTAGAGTTTGTCGTGTCACCAAGACTGGGTCAGTCTGAAAACCGGCGCTGTTTTGTACCCTGGTTCAAATCAGCATAAAGCGGAGACTGATCCATTTTGGCTCACCTTGGCAGCACTGACATACCTATATGAGACTAGCCTACGTGTAGGTATAGGTAGGTAACTCTTACCCTAAGTTTAAAATTTAGTATATTTGATGTTTCTTTCTTCTTTTTAAATTGTTTGTGTGTTTTACTTACCTAAAAATATGTACATATGTTATTGTTAAGTATATTTTACTTATACCTACCTACTACAATGTCTATGTTTGTTTTTGTCTTGTGCTGTCTATGTTTGTGAATCAAATAAACAATATATCTATCTATCTATCTTTATTCGAAAATCTGTCGCGTTGCGAACATCCTAAATATATTCAACATTATAAATACCTAATCATAAATATTTCTGAAATCAATCATGTAGTCAAAATTAATCGGAAAGTACGAAAAAATATCAAAAAATGGTGCCGACACCGAGCACACGCACACAGCCACATGACAGGTTCGTATTTGATGGTTAGGCGCGCTTTCTCACTTATAGCGGCGCGAAATGGGGCGCATTTCATTCCACGTGAAACAACAACAAGTCCGCATGGGCCGATCCGTTTCCGTTTGGGAGAGGTTTGTAGCCTTCTTAAGAAGTCTACTGGAGATAGGCCTAGCGTAATAATCGCTACAATGTATTTATAATACATGACCTATTGGGGCGCAGTTCTGCTTCCCAATCGCTTCACTATGACAATAGGTATCATCGCGGAATCCGCACCCCTAGATGAGATGAGAGAACTCCTTGGATGAGAGGAACTCTAGGTAGTGTGTGCAGTGCTAATTCAGAAAGGCTGGAATTGCAGGATGCAGGTCTTTCTGAATTCAGATCCTGAATCATATTCTGAATTCAGATCCTAAATGCCTATTCTTAATTCAGATCCTGAATGCCTATTCGGAATTCAGATCCTGAATGTCTATTCTGAATTCAGAGATATATTCTGGCTGTAGGAGGCTAGCCGCGTATAAGTTATTCTAAGTCCTTCTTACGAGAGCTAGTTACCTCTTATTAACTGGAAAATTTGTCTAATTGTCCCATTCTAACTTTAGTAGGAAAAAATATAGTTAAAAACTAAAACCCGACTACGTAAAACCTATTGTCCTTATCATTTTCTTTTGATACTAAGGTAGTCGGAGGGCTTTGAACCTTGTACCCTAGGTAGGTACATACGTATAATGGTGGGTGCCTTCAATGAGTCTACTACCTAAGTATCAAAAGAAAATAATAAGGACAATAGGTAAACGCTTGTTTAAGACTTTGACGTCTTTAGTTTTTAACTATATATTTTTTACACATTTGACTACATTGACAAATGTGGTCTATTAATGAGGGCTTTTTACCCGACTACGAGAGGGTTATGATTCAATGCAAACTTAAAAAAAAACAATCACGCTTTTTATTTTGACACTAGATCGCGCTGCACAAAAGTCAAGAGTGAATGTCAATTGTCATAAATAGTACTCATTGTCATAAATAGTTCACCTAGGCGAGAACGTCCCTGATTCCTATCGAGTGTGTCGTTTGAGTCTCTTAAAACACGCGAGGTAGTAATCGTACTTTCTGCCGAGTGATACATAGTGCTTTATACTACACCTTCGAGGAAAATAAAAAGCAGAATAAATATTTTATTTCTGGCGGTGTCATAAAACTTTCACTACCGATGATACTCGACGACATTCTGTAGAATTAATAAAATTGCCTACACCAAATTCAAAATTAGAAGAACTTCCCGCCCCAGCCTTTATCACTTGGGTTCTTTTTTCAAAATATTGTTCGGAAATCGGAAGAAGCAAGCGGACTTGAAGTAAAACCTTTTTGTCGTCTGACCTATTATGAAAATAACCATAGCTACCGGCCGATCTTTTAGGAAATGAAAAAAATATAACACGTTATAAATCGATTTCCATACAGTTTTCTCTCCCGCTAAAACGAGTGAGAAATGAAATTCCATAGAGTTTTTCCTCCCGGATTCCAATACGCCTGCAATGTCTTACTTTCTATCTTATATTTGGAAAAGGTATGGGCAACTTTCCGAGCAGGTGTAGTATAAAATAAATTATGAAACGGGATTCGAATCGGATTGTCATTTTACACATTTTTGGCCCATTTTTGACACTGAGTTTCATACAGCGCTATCTATCTTAGTCTATGGCTACCTCTTTTTTTAACTTCGCATTGAAAGCCCCTCATTGTGCCCGTACAATAAAACAATTTCAATGATTTTGTCTTTAATTTCAGCCCAATGCAACACAATCTTCAACAAGACACTAAACAAGCTGCCCTCTCCGAAAATCATCGGCGACGGTTTCTCCGTAATGACTTCTACTGAGCTCAAGTATAAAGTGTTGACTCTACTCCTGCACTATATCCCAGCTGGGGTTGTGGATATGTGCAGTGTTCTTGTGGGCAGGAGACCTTGGTAAGTAAAGGTCAACGCACATATATCCGATACGAACCAAACTGAAATATAATTGTTATGTTTCGTTAGACTCGGCGTGGACTAGGGAAAAAGATTGTGAGTAAGTAATAAATAAATAATTTGTAATGCTAAGCAATCTACTCACACAGTATTATCTAGCCCCAAGCTAATCAGAGCTTGTGTTATGAGTACTAGATGATTGATATACTTATACTTTGTCCACGAATTTACTTTGTGTTTGGTATATTTATTAATATAAAATATTATATTAATATATTTACTATAAAATAATTGTTGCGCTCCCTGACAAGGTTTTTATGCATTGTGTACCCACTAAGACTACCTACACCTAAGAACAATACCTGTATGCATGAAATCACAATAAATAATATGAATATAAATATATGCACGACTATGAAGTTCCATAATTGTTGACAAGTTAGTAAATGAAGGATGCATGACAAAATGAAGTATTTCATTACTTAAAAACTAAAATTTTAATTTAGCACAGTAAATCTGTCTTACTTTATATCATGGAAAAACACGTGAAATGCTGTGGCAGAAGCAACTAGCAAGTAAAATAAACTACGTTTTTTATTATACGTAGAAAACACCCAAAATACCCCGAAAAACTATCTGCAGAACTTACAGTCATTTGTCCCGCCCGAGGCGGAAATCAAAGCAGCAAACTCCTGCGTCGCAAACGGACTTTCGCCCGTTAGATCACAGAGGTCGACTGCGTGTTCTGATTTTTATTTATCTTTTACAGGATGGTAAAACTCTACAAGCGAATCCACAAGCTAACACACGTCTTAAGCTACTTCACGTGTAAAAACTGGATTTTCGACGACAAAAACACACAGGCTTTGTACCACAATCTGTCAGAAACTGACAAAAAAATCTTCGCCTTTGACAGAAACACTATAGATGTGACAAAAATGATGATTCTCTGGGCATTAGGATTAAGGATGTTTGTATTGAATGATGAGTTAAAAGGAAATGATGTTGGGAGGAAGAAAAAGGTGATATTTAGGTTAGTTACTGTAGGTTTGTTTTTGTTTTATTTTATGGTTTTGTTGTGGCTGATTAAAATTGTTTTAGGGTTATTTTAACAACGGTTGTTTTTGCCTGTGTGCGATAGAAGATAGGTAACTCTTTGTTGTACCACACAAACACAAAATACAATACAGAAGGAAATACTAACCAACAAAGAAGTACGAAGAATGCCCCTTTAGCGGAAGGATGCTTTTAAGAGAAATCTTTTAGGGGAAATCTTTCAGGGAATATTTAGTGTATGGCAAGATCAGACACCTCATACAGAAGAAGAAAACAAACGACACCTACCTATTGCTTAAAGTCAAAAAGGTTTTTATGTAAGAGGGTAGCAAAGACATAGACTGCTACGTTGTAGACTCGCTTGCTACGGACTACGACGTAGCAAAGGCGTAGGCTGCTACGTTGTAGACTCGCTTGCTACGGACTACGACGTAATAAAGGCGTAGGCTGCTACGTTGTAGACTCGCTTGCTACGGACTACGACGTAGCAAAGGCGTAGGCTGCTACGTTGTAGACTCGCTTGCTACGGACTACGACGTAGCAAAGGCGTAGGCTGCTACGTTGTAGACTCGCTTGCTACGGACTACGACGTAGCAAAGGCGTAGGCTGCTACGTTGTAGACTCGCTTGCTACGGACTACGACGTAGCAAAGGCGTAGGCTGCTACGTTGTAGACTCGCTTGCTACGGACTACGACGTAGCAAAGGCGTAGGCTGCTACGTTGTAGACTCGCTTGCTACGGACTACGACGTAGCAAAGGCGTAGGCTGCTACGTTGTAGACTCGCTTGCTACGGACTACGACGTAGCAAAGGCGTAGGCTGCTACGTTGTAGACTCGCTTGCTACGGACTACGACGTAATAAAGGCGTAGGCTGCTACGTTGTAGACTCGCTTGCTACGGACTACGACGTAGCAAAGGCGTAGGCTGCTACGTTGTAGACTCGCTTGCTACGGACTACGACGTAGCAAAGGCGTAGGCTGCTACGTTGTAGACTCGCTTGCTACGGACTACGACGTAGCAAAGGCGTAGGCTGCTACGTTGTAGACTCGCTTGCTACGGACTACGACGTAGCAAAGGCGTAGGCTGCTACGTTGTAGACTCGCTTGCTACGGACTACGACGTAGCAAAGGCGTAGGCTGCTACGTTGTAGACTCGCTTGCTACGGACTACGACGTAGCAAAGGCGTAGGCTGCTACGTTGTAGACTCGCTTGCTACGGACTACGACGTAGCAAAGGCGTAGGCTGCTACGTTGTAGACTCGCTTGCTACGGACTACGACGTAATAAAGGCGTAGGCTGCTACGTTATAGACTCGCTTGGTACAGACTATGACCTAGCAAAATTGTAGGCTGCTACGTCGTATACTCGCTTGCTACGTTATAGACTCGCTTGCTACGGACTATGACGTAGCAAAATTGTAGGCTGCTACGTCTTATACTCGCTTGCTACGTTATAGACTCGCTTACTACGGACTACGACGTAGCAACGGCGTAGGCTGCTACGTTCTAAACTCCCTTACTACAGACTATGACGTAGCGATGATACTGGCAATTTCGTAGACTAACTTGCCTATTTACGGTATTGTCCAGAACCATCGGTAAAATCGTAGCTCTCAGCAATAACTTTTTTATCAGTTTTAATAGACCATTTATTTTACTTTGTCTTAAAATGTCATATAGTGTGAACTCTATATATATATTTAGATGCATTTAATGAATGATAGTTTTTGCTGTAAATAAAAATATTAAAATGTTATAATTTTATCCCAGGGTTTATTACTGTGTTACCTACAAAGTACCTAGATATATAAATAGGTATCATGAAATAAATAACTAAATAATATTGTATTTATTACAATGACAAACAGTTGAAATTGCCCGGACTAGGACAAAATTAATATAAGAACCTAGGAAAATAACAATCAAATAATATAAAGAAATTAAACTAGTATTTACAATTCAAACAATTGAGCTAACTGCAGACTGTTGCAAACAATCTACAGATAGCTCAACTGGTCCATATCAAATACCAGTCGGAAGCGTCCCCAACAGAACCTAGGTATTAAGGACATATTGTGTAAGAAAATTTAGTAATTTTTGTGTAAACCATTATATTGTAACATTTTGTAATATCTTTATTGATGTTAAATAAAATAATGTTAAGTAAAATAAGTATTATTTTACTGATTAATATAAAATTATTGTAAAATATTTTTTCTAAATGATTGTATTCTATTCTTCATACTACCATTTATGACTTAGCAACCAGAAAAAGATTAAGTCGTTCTTTATCGACCATTAAAAAAAATCTAAATTAAATGTGCTTTATTTCCTTGAGCGCTCATGTACACGAGCGGCAAAGTGCCAACGGCAGAGGTAACTGTAGCCGTCGACACGCGGCGGTGGCAGCCATCGACGCGTGGACGGCTGATGTCGAGATGCGCCGACGGCAGCCGAAGACAATTGACGGCAGCCGTTACAGTTATCACTGCCGTTGGCACTTTGCCGCTCATAATAATAAAAAAGTGATCAATTTGATTTTTATTCACTTCAATCTTTTTAAGTTAAAGTAAAGAAGCGAACAACAAACCTTTACCTTGTTAGGTTGTTAGTTTTCGAGTTGGAGCAAAACTCTTCCCAAGCTTTTTTATCCTCTAAATAATCTGATATTTATTTCAAAGGATTTTCATTTCTTGCAAAAAACAGGAATATCTACAATCAAATATTTTTTTAGTACAGTTCTATTAAAAAATTACCTATCACTCCTGGATCAAAACAATTCAACGTCTAAAAGGTCAAAAATGTTAACACGCATTCATGATTTAAATAACTCCTCCATTGAATGTAGATTTAATTAAATTCATATAATTTTAAAAACAACGAATTAGTCAATAATTTTAATTATTTATGTTGACAGAACTGTAAAAATGTATTCCCCTACAAACATATGTGTAACTTTCATGGTATTGCTATCTTACACAGTTTTTAGCACAGAGTTATTTGAAAGGATGGAGAGTTACATAGGCTACTTTTTGTCCTGGTTAAAATCACATCAAATTCCCATGGGAGATTCACGGGAAACAAGGCCTTTTTATCCCCCTAGAAATGTGAAATTCGCATTTAACGCAGGTGAAACCGCCTGGTACAGCTAGTACCTTATAAATATTTTTAGTAGACATACCAACAGTCATCATTGGAGCATGGCCTGATGCCTATTTAGTCCAAAGCTGGGCGACGACGTCCTAACTCGTGTATAGCCCTGTCTCCAGCCACATCATGTATCTGCCAACCGGTCTGGACTAGATCACATCCATCCATAGATATCCAATTCATTAATTTTCCATTTTAGATTTTACTAGCGACCCGCCCCGGCTTCGCACGGGTCCAATGCTGATAGTAAATTATACATTGCATAAAAATCTTCCTCTTGAATCACACTAATAAAAAAATGCATCAAAATCTGTTGCGTTGTGTTAAAGATCTAAGCATACATAATAGGTCAGACAGACAGCGAGACGCGACTTTGTTATATACTATGTAGTGAAGCAACAATATACCTAGTATTCATAATTTACCAAAGTTAGGGTTAAACATGGTATAAGAAAACAAGGTATGCTCTTCCGAGACACGGTGGTCACGGGGGTGTCTCCAGGCTACGTCATCAACGCCATCGGCCAATGAGAAGACTCTTTTTCCTGTTGATACCAGTAGCGTAAAATGGTAACTCCCCGAACTCTCCTTATGAATCTGTGTATAAATCTGATAAAACTATGTGGTTTTGTATTTATCAATTATTTATCACATTGACTCGTGTTTAACTAACGCGGTTTTGACTGATCTAACAAACATAATTGACGATTGTAATTTTTTTATTGATTTTTCAATTGACCCTTATCATGACCTTTGTTTCCCAACTTCTACGTTTTGTTTAAATAAGTGGCAATTGGACAGTGGCGTCACCTGGCAACACTCCCGGAAGAGCAGACCTGTTTTCTTGGATCATGGGTTTAAATATTTCTTCAAGATCAAAATTGCACGCGGATTGGACGACCTTTGTGACACATTTGGCGAAGGTTTTCTTATGATGCAGAAGGTTACGGATTCAATTCCCGCCCTGTGATAAATATTTGTTTCGTAAACTGCAAAATTAATCCTGGAGGCTTTTGATGGTAAATGGTAGCCGGTAGGTATAACCATCGCAATACAGTAAACTAGCTGCTGCCCGCGCCTTGGCCCGCTTTTTATCGGGATAAAAATTAGCCTATATGTTATTCCAGGTCCCAAACTAAACCCATACCAAATTTCAGGTTCAGTAGTTTTTGTGTGGAAGAGTAACAAATATCCATACATCCACCCATACAAACTTTGACATTTATAATATTAGTAGGATAGGATAGATGAAACCAATGATATTTTATACATTTTTGATATAACTTCATTGGATGAAACGGTAAGATTTAAAATCTTAATAGTTTTATGTACTTGCTTAAATAAGTATATGTGAAGTACCCAAAGAAGAAAGAAAGAAAGAAAATTGATTTATTTGGCAATACATAACACATAATATAACACGACATATTACAGATAATAAAAGTACAGGAAACATAAACATACATAAGGAAAATAGATAGGAAAAGTGTGTGAAAAAATATTTTTCCATGGTTACTTCACCATTACTTAAACATAAAACTAACTAACTACATAAAACTATACTTAGACATAACACAATGTGCAAATATTTAATTTTGTACCTCATACCAATGATTCACACAACGGCTATAACACAGTTCGCAAAATTCTTCATTAAAAAAAAAAACTATTTAAATTTCCATCTTGAGAACATTTCAAATACTACCCGCGTGGTCGGTGGATGGAGGCGGCTATTCGTGGTGTCCTTTGGGGGAAGCCTATGTTCAGCAGTAGAGGTATACGGGCTGATGATGATAACATTTATCATGATAATGTAATAGTCATTTTATCCTAAAAGGTCCCGCGTCCCTGTACATTTTACGATAATTCTTTTACAAAATATAGGTGTAATAGGCTCAGTTGCATTGTGTTATCAGCTAAGGACAGACGTGTGGACAGTTTTATCTACATAAAATAGTTGTATTTGGTTGCTTATGCTAAATTTAGGTAAGTATGTCGGTTACTTAGTACCTGCCTAACTGTTACAATTATGTAACTATTTTTTGTTTTTCTGAAATAAATATTTACGAAAACACTTAAGGTCGATCGTTCGTATAAGCACAACATACGATTTTTTTTGGATTAATTTTTTGTTTAAAGGAATTAACCAAGCGGAAAAGTAATTTGCTGCAAATACCAAACCATTTAAAAGCCATAAAAATGTAATCTCGCGCTGACACGAAACGTTCGGCCCATTTACAACTGTTGTAGAAAATTAATCGCGGTCTTATCGCTAAAGAGCGATCTGTATCAGAAAGCTGCAGTTATTTTAAAGTAACTTTTGTTAGTTTTAATTTACCGGGACTCGAACCCGAGGACTCTTTATCTGTATTGGGATTTTTCTAGTAAAATTTGCAGTAGCAGATTTGCGCCAAATTTTGCTGTGGATACCACAGCAAAATTTGGCAAATTGCTATACTATGACAATGGTATAAATAATGCTGGACAATCCACACAGCATCATCTAGCCCCAAGCTAAGCAGAGCTTGTGTTATGAGTTCATCGGATCACTGATATACAATACATTATATATGTAGATATATATTTTTTATTATACATAGAAAACACCTAAAACACCAGGAACAAATATCTGCAGATCGTACAAACATTAAAATTAGTCCCGAGGCGGGAATCGAACCCACAACCCCCTGCGTCGCAAGCCGACCTTCGCCTGGTTTCGCCACTGATTTTGATGACCAAAATTATCTTTGCATTAATAAACCCTCGCAGAAAATTCCATATAAAGCAAGGCTGACAAATTTACACAAAACCTTGACAAATTATATACCAAATTATATACATCCTCACGAATCACTATTATCGATTGATGTAAACCGCATGAAAATCCGTTCAGTAGGTTTTCAGTTTATCGCGATGTGTTGTCACATTTCTTTTTTTGTATCAAATTGTTTGTAAACTGTTTTGTTAAGTGTGCAATTAAGCATCTTCTATCTATGTAATATGTGTATTGTATGATGTATATCAGTCATCTAGTACCCATAACACAAGCTCTGCTTAGCTTGGGGCTAGATGATGCTGTGTGAATTGTCCAACATTATTTATTTATTATTAATTTATAATAGACTTACTCTGAGGGTAGATTATAATTAATCTATGCTTGAGTAAGGTAACGCTTCAGCCATAGAAAAGCGTTATTCAAACTATGTACCTACTTATTATATACTCAAGCATAGTTATGACGATAACTGGGCACGTTTTCATAATACTAACCTAAAATAGAGCTCAAATACAGTTAAACATCAGAATAGTTTGACTATAATGTTTAAATAATTATACCAAATGAGTTAAAAAATAGAAATTATGTAATTGGCTAAATGAACGAATTTTACGACATTAATAAATTCGTTAATATTAAGCTTTAGACATTACTTAATTTACTGCATGCTATAAAATAGCAGTACTTAATAGATCACCTTGTGTACCTATGTACCATGTTTGATGCAATAAAAAATATCACTACATACTCGTACTATAAAACAAAGTCTTCCACCGCGTCTGTCTGTCTGTCTTTCTGTCTGTTCACGATAAACTTAAAAACTACTAAACGTAGTTTCATGCCGTTTTCCCCAAACGATAGAATGATTCATGAGGAACGTTTAGGTATATTTATTAAGGTTTGTGTAAATTAGTTGTAATATAGGTAACGATAATTGTTGGAAGTGTCGAAAAAGTCAAGCCACCTGGGAGCTTTCATCGAAAACGCTGCCTATTTGAGATGTAACAAAAATTCAAGGGATATTCCACTTTCATAGCTCTACAAAAAAATCCGCGATGCCATATTTATATCTCTTAAAAATGCGTAATATAGTAGGTACCCATTCTTACTGGTGGTTTTATTTGGCGAAGTTAATTTATTTATATATGTATTCAGAACGACGTAAGGCCTTAAGTCTCATTAAGCCCCACCATTTAGCAAAATGTCATTTCGTTTTGAATTGTTAAGTAGTTACAGATTTAAACAAAGGACATAATCAATTTAAATTTGGCCTTCTATGTAGAATGTTTTTTTTTAAATGAACCCATATTTCTTCTTGTCCCGGTATAACTTCAGAAATGCTTTGCCGATTTCATACATCTTTTTTCTAAATGTTTTCTTTTACTTCGTAGAAGGTTCTTACATTAAACAAATTTAAGAAAATTGCACAGAATATCAGAGAATTTAAGAAAATAAATAAAAATAAATAAATAATGTTAGACAGTGCACACAGAATCATCTAGCCCCAAGCTAAGCAGAGCTTGTGTTATGGATACTAGATGACTGGTATACATAATACAATATATTACATAGATAAGATATTTTTTATTACACATAGAAAATACCCAGAACACCCGACAAATATTTGCAGATCGTACAAACATTTGTAAAAAAATTAAAAGAAAATTTAACGACTACCTTTAATATAAACTTTTTTAATGTAACCTTAGCCCCAGCGTTATATACTCTTTGCTAAGCACGTTTGATATAACTGTCAGTTGTTTGACTTGAATGACAGGACAACGTCTGTCGGCTCAGCTTAGATTTTAATATTTTGGAAAAACTTTTTACAACATGCTTTTAAAAGCAAGAACCAAAGTGATGTGACCAAAGTGGGAAGACAAATCGAACGAACCAAGCAAAGTCAAAGTTTCTTTATTTCTGTACAATAAAATGTACACTTAGAAAAGGTCAAATTCTTAACCCAAACTCAACATGGTTAAGTCGTTTTACTTAGGAGTTCCTATGGCCACCTTCAGTCTCCATCATCAGACCACCATCAGCTCACCGAATTACATAAGTATGTATGTCAAATTTCAGCTCAATCGGTTGAGGATAACTGGTCTTAAATTTAGTTGAAAGAGGTTACATTGCAATTTAAATAAAAGCCTGTAAATTTCATTAATAATTTCAACCCTGATGCGTCCTTTGGGGGAGGCATATGTACGTATGGGGACTAGTGTAAAAAAAATTGTTGCAAGATTTGTCTCATACAAACAGCACAACAACTCAAGGCAAGTTGAATACAAGTTTGGAAAAATCAAATACAGAATGTAAATATTTGGCGTATTTTAAAAAACGATAAACCGACCTCAAGTTCCCTTAGGTTAAAACACTAATTTTAAGTTTTGCAGGATAAATACTAATCTCCTCGGGATATAAATGTTATGGGACCCCTTCGGGATTATTTTCTATACAACAGTGACGAATTTTCAAAATCGGTCCATAATTGGTGGAGATATCGCGTAACATCATACAAAAAAACTGCAGATGAATAGAGAACCTCCTCCTTTTGAAGTCGGTTAAAAAGTAGATAGTTCGTATGGTCACTTATTTATCGTTTGACGTCCTAAAGTAAAGGGTAAGGTTTTCGGTTACCCGGAAAAGAGATATCCGAGTTGTGAGCCGGAAATAGAGATATCACTCTATAATGTCGATGTAATATTTTTACCAATAAATAGATTATTCTGACTAAACTTTGTCATGGACATTGGAATTCAATAATTTTTCGTAGTTTGGTAGACGAGGGACTTCTTCAGGGTGAGTGCTGAAGAAGTCCTTCGTTAAGGGATGAAACGTTGGTGTTCTTCCAACACAAACTAGGTTCGTAGTTAGCCCGCTTACATTCATAATGAAGTTAACAAAGATATAACGAATGAGAACGATAACAATAACAAAAAACAACAGGTTAGCTAAAACCCAAAAACAAAAATCCAAACTTAAATAACGCGTAATTGCACACAGGCAACGAAACAGGTGCATATTCGAGTCTGAAAACGGACGAGAGACGAATAAACAAACAACGTTTCTTCGAATTAATCCGAATCCAGTGCCGTAGGTACATAAAAAAAATTACACAAATATTTATTTTAACCTTCCCACTAATATTATAAATGTCAAAGTTTGTAACGATGGATGTATGGATATTTGTTACTCTTTCACGCAAAAACTACGGCTGGCCGACATTTGGGACACAAAATATTAGGACACTCTGTCGATTATTTGTTATCCCGATAAAAAACGGGCGAAGGCGTGGGAAGCCCTTCAAAATATAGTTTAAAATACTCTCGGAGTTCAAGCGAGTGTTTTGATACCTACCTACATTTACCAAAATAGGTTTAGCCGATTTGTTGATTTGAGGTGTTAATGTCACAGTTAACTTCATTATGATACGCTCCAAAATTACGCTCGCAAAAAAAAAAGATTGTAGGTATACCGAATTTAGAAAATATACCTAAAAACAATAATGTCACATTAAAATCTTTGCAAAATCATAAAGTTTAATTTACTTATTATATTAGTTTGAAAAAGAAACAAAATTAATAAAATTCGTTAATCAAAAAAACCCCACCCAACAATACATAGTTTGCATTTTATCGAAGGTCGGGGTTATTGCCCCTACGTTGGATGAGAAGAACGAGAACTGAATTGAATTGAAAACCGGTCCGACACCTGACCAATTTAAGGTTTTTTTACCTACGGTTGATAATTATCTGCAAATAATATTTTTATCAACTCGTTTGGACGGACTCAAACATCAGTCCCCATACGTATTTATAGGCCTCCCCAAAACGACGCATCAGGGTTGCATTTTTTACAAGCTTTTTTGCTTACTTTGTTTGTTCGGGTGGAATCTTTCAACTCAATTTTAGACCAGTTATCTTCAACCGATTGAGCTGAAATTTGGCATACTTATGTAAATTCGATGACAATGCAATGTCATGGTACCATGGAGCTGGTGCGTTTACAAGGTCCTATGGCCACCTTCGGTTTCATCATCAGGCCCAAAGGAACTTCAAAACGAAACGATTTAACCAAGTCGAGTTTGGGTTCGTTGGTTTTGTCTTCCCAAGCACTTTGGTCCTAGATGATATAAAATCTTGTATTCAAAAGTTTTTTAAAATCTTTAATATTCATTTCAGTTTCATTTAACGAATTTCAAAAGACCAATGTTCACTTAAATGAGTACATTAATCTTACTTACCATCATAATTAATTAATATTAAACTGCCACAGTTTGCCAATGGTTGGTATCGTTACGCTTAACTTAATAAATCTTGTCATAATTACATACATACATATGTATATTGTTTCAGTAATTTCTAAAATATGTACAGGGTGTCTTATTTGACCAAAATAAAAGTTTGATATTCATTTGACTTTGGTTTTCCCAAAAAACATATGCGAAGTTTCATGAAGATTGAAGGATTTATGGGTCGCACATGTTGGCCATATTTATCTAGTACTAGTGAAATACGTAATACTAACCCCTTTATTCATAATAGTCTGCTAACTTAGGCCTAGGCATTGCTAATTCTCACTCTGTCTTCTTCTATTGACATAAGTCAGAGAGAGATATAACACTGCTTAGCAACTGTTTTAAGTTAGCAGACCATTATGAATAAGGGGGTTAATGTTTTTAATAGTGTTTGTATTTTTACGATTTTACGTCTGGAATATTCTGTCAAACAAGGAATTAAGGGATAATCGATCATTGTTGTTGTTGTGGCGAGTTGGACGAAAAGAAACAAAAACGTGTTGGACGAAACGCGTTTTGGACGAACTGCTAACCTAACGAGGAAACAATGTGTGTAGGTAGTAACATAAAATATATTTGTAATATAATACATTCATTGTAAATAATAAACCATTTGTAGTCAGAGTGCCTATAACGTCGTTATGTTAGTTTTACGTGCAGAGAGACTTTATGAGTTCTTTGTTTGTTATATGCTGTTTTGGCGTAGAGGCTTCGAAGTGTTAATATTTGCTTCTTGTTCGCAAACATTTTCAGATTTTTCTAGTTTCTTATTTAAAAAGTTAGCCGTCTGTTTCTCTGGTAACGTAGGACATTTTATTATATCGAAGTAGGTAGTACAAATATTTTGACTTGAAAAATAAAAATAAACTAATTAACACGGATAACGTGCCACAGTGTTCAAAATGACCAAAAAAAAATCCCTATGCGGTTTATAGCATTAATCGATCAACGAATGCATTTTAAATACAAGAGTAGAACACCCACGTGTCTATGTAAAATACTTTTTGTTATAAAAAATTATGAACTTTGGGTGACATTGACTGACAAAATTTTTAAATAAATTCTGTAAACGTAACTGTCCATGATATTTTTTTAATTAAATATGCTCTCATAAAGGGTCTTTAGCCACATCATTTACAGTTTTTAATTTAAAAAATCACCTCTGGATACTGAGTAATATTTTTTTTTCATATTTTCGTTTTTTTTTCTCTCAAAAGACTCAAAAGTACGACTTGTGACTAGCACAAACATATAGCTCTTATCAAGACCATCACTGGTAAAAATACCACGTTGCACTATTGCGGCTTTTAGGAGGAAGTGAATTTCAAAATATTTTATTAGGGTTGTCACTCAACTTGACCTTTTATTTCATTCAGTTTTGAACTTTTTAACACTTCAAATAAGATCATTCGTTACTAATAAAAAAAAACAATAAAAAAAATAGTAACAAATTAGAACATATAAAACAATTGATTTAACTGCAAACTGTTGTATACAATCTACAGATAGCTCAACTGATCCATATCAATACCAATCCGAAGCGTCCCCAAGATGTTGACTAATGCAGCCAGCATCTTGGAGACGCTTCCGCTGTGTGGCAATGCTGATGTGCTGTGCCAAATACACACCAGGTCTCGAGTCACGTGTCGCTTCCACCACACAGTCAGATAAATCTTTGAAAACCTGGAGAGACGTGATCCCCACGAACCTAGGGCCTCGACTCCAAAGAGAGCAAATGCGTACGCTCTGTCGAGACCTGTATATTTGCGCCTCTTGAGATCCTCAGCCAAATCTGCCGCCGCACCACCCCTTGGAAGATGGGAAGGCACAAGTGTGTCGACGTATGTAGTGTCCCATATAATGGGCCTCCCCAACTCCCATGTGACTTGTTAGTATCATACGGTCAGACCTCTTACAATCTTCAAGGCTGGTATAGCAAAAAAATCCGACCAGCGGCCCTAGTACACGATAATCACAACCCTATTTTGTATAATTTGACCTCAGAACGAAATTGCATATTTTTCCCAAAGGCCGCAATAGTGCAACGCGGTATTTTTACCAATGCTAGACCTTGTTAGGAGCCATATTTCTGTGCTAGTCACAAGTCGCACTTTTGAGATTTTCGGGAGGAAAAAATATATGAAAATATGAAAAAAATTATTACTCAGTTTCCAGAGGTGATTTTTCAAAATTAAAAACTGTGAATGATGTGGCTAAAGACCCTTTATCAGAGCATATTTAGTATAAAAAATATCATGGACAGTTACGTTTACAGAATTTATTTAAAAAAATTCTCAGTCAAAGTCACCCATAGTTCATTAATTTTTATAAAAAAAAGTATTTGACATAGACACGTGGGTGTTCTACTCTTGCATTTAAAATGCATTCGTTGATCGATTAATGCTATAAACCGCATAGGGATTTTTTTTTTGGTAATTTTGTACACTGTGCGTCCGCGAAGCCGCATACAGATATGTAGTAATACAATTTGACCATCGAAAATTATGTACTTTGACTTGTCTACGAGCTTATTTTAAGAAATGAATTTGAAATATTTTTTAAAAA
Organism: Eupithecia insigniata; assembly: GCA_947859395.1. Taxonomy (NCBI): domain Eukaryota; kingdom Metazoa; phylum Arthropoda; class Insecta; order Lepidoptera; family Geometridae; genus Eupithecia; species Eupithecia insigniata. Next base: position 808,564 of record OX402023.1, on the reverse strand, counting down.
CAAGTTTTTATTATTATCGTCAAGGACCAAATAGCTTGAAGACACAACCCAAACTCGACGTGGTTAAGTATATTTAAAATTTTACATTAACGTTCACAAAACTCATTACGAATACAATGTTGTTTTATCGAGAATAAACCCCATAAAAATATATACATACAGGCTGTCTCATGCACTTGGCAACATTTTAACTGAAGTATTATTTTATTCAACCATTAAAATGCAAGTATCTGCGATCCTTCCTACAGTTTACTGTATAATAATTATAGTTAACTCTAGGTAGGATGACGCAGTCCATAATAATTATGACATTGACGTTAGTCGAAGGCTATCTTGACCTATGTTCTATGACGTTGATATAAATACATATTATTAAAGCATAGCACGTTATTGGCATAAGGTAAATTACACTTAGGAAGGAAAGTAGCTGAACATCACTTAATTTTAGAATGATTATTGAAACCAACATTTTCGATCGATTAGATCCTAGTTATCCTACTTCCTAACTATCCTTCCTAAGTTTGTACCCATATTTTGTTGTTAATTGACAAAAACAACATAAAATTGGTCTTAGCTCATTATCTTGCTCAACATGCCTCAGCAATTTCCAAAAAGGTGCTGCTGTCTCCACTCGCCGTTATTTATTTTGTATTAGTTTCCTAACAATTTTCTCGCTCCTCGGTACAAAGATTTCTGAGTTTCCTGGTGATACCAGTAGCGTCAAATCATAACTCCCCGATCTCCTGTATGAATTTTATATAACTATGTGGTTTTGTGTTTACCATTTATTTATCCCATTGTATTAAACTAACGCTGTTTTGACTGATTTAACAAACATAATTGACGATCGTATTTTTTTTATTGATGTTTCAATTGACCCTTATCACATTTGTTTCCCAACTTCAATATTTTGTCGAAATAAAGTTGCAACTGGACAGTGACGTCACCTTGGGACTCCCGGAAGAGCAGACCTTGTTTTCTTGGATTATGGGCGTGATAAACTAGGATATACCCATTATTAAATATTCTAATACAATTTTTTTAATCAGAAAATTAGTTACTTTAACACTTCAATCATAAAATTATTAAAAAGTCTGCGGCTAAGTCGAGGCCTTGAAGTTTGAAATTGCTCATCATACTTGCAGGTAGGTTTTATCCTCTTTCTTAATAATTACTAGCTGTTCCCCGCAGATTCACCCGCGTTTTATCGGTTTAAAAGATAGCCTATAATGTTATTCCAGGTCCCAAACTATACCAATACCAAATTTTAAACCATTCAGTTCAGTAGTTTTTGCGTGAAAGAGGAACAAACATCCATGCATACACCATCCACATATGCATACTTACAAACACACATTTATAATATAGTAGGATAATAAAATTCTAAGGAAGTGACGACCTTATTGGCGCTGCGGGCAAAAGTCCGCCTGTGTCGTAGTAGGTTAAGGGTTCGATTTCCGCCTCGGGATACACAGAATGTCCCCCGAATAACTGCAGTAACATAGCTGTAACTAGATCAAACATTATCGACGAATATGTTTAAAAAAGTGCCCAGAAACTTTTCACTATATAGTATAAAACAAAGTCGCTTTCCGCTGTCTGTCCCTATGTTTTTTTAATAGATAGACCTTCCCGTTGAATCACTCTGATTCAACGGGAAGTTTTATATGTATTATTTAGTATCAGCATTGCACCCGTGCGAAGTCGGGGCGGGTCGCTAGTCCTCAATAAATGGCAGTAATTTGAAGAAAAATTGCTTGAATTTTGGTAGAAATCAGCCCTGGGTACCAGCTCACGCTACACGCCGCCACAGTCTTGGGAACGCTTCCCACTGGTGTTGTTATGGATGAGTTGAGCTACCTGTAGATTATTTAACAGTCTGCAGTAAGCTCAATTGTTTCAATTGTAAATACTAGTTCTAATTTGTTTCTATTATTTGATTGTAATTTTCTTTGTTGGTAAGGAATTTGTAAAACTATTGAAAAAAAAAACTTGATTTGTGAATAATTTCCAGTTTTTGTTTACGAGCCCTTCTGCAAAACTGAGGCTGTTGACTTATACATTTACGAGTATGTAAATGAGGATATATCCGGTATAATTTTACACCTGGAAATATACAGTCATAATTCTTGTTAGAATTATACAGCCCTAATTTCCATAAAATCATATTTTATACATTTTGATATATTGCTTGTGTTTGAGATATTGTCATTTGTTCCGGGTGTTCTGGGTGTTTTCTTTGCGCAAAACAGGCTCCAAGTTCTCAGTGGCAGCTTGGGTGATTTGGCTGTTTGGTAGGCATGCGCTAAACGTGTCTGCGACTGGACTCCAGATGGGTTCGGATACGTATCCAGGATACGATTCCGCGGATCTGTCTAGATCCGCCTGCAGTTTCGGTTCCTACGTCCATTAGATCTGTTTGATTCAGTGGATCTGGCGGATCTGTTAGAATCGCTTGCAGTAACGGTTCCTATATGTCCATTGGATCTGTTTGTATACGATACGTTTGTATCGGTGGATGTAACGAAACTATGACAAATACTTTCCTGTTTTTTACAATCATTGTTCTAGATTAGTGAGTAGGTAGTTACAAAAGTTTCGTAGTTCCATGTTCATAAGACTATAGTATAGTATTGTAGTACCTACTTATTTAAATAAGTGGGTATATTATAGATTTATTTAGCAAATTATAATATGGTATAATTTGTCTGTAGTAGTTACTTGTTTACTCGTAAATGGATCCGGATTCTTCGATCGAACACGTCCGAACCCAAACCGAAGCTCCAATCGCTCACTACATTCATTCGACTCGATAAACCGAGACCGACGCGGCGAGCTAAGGTGTCAGCGGACACGCCAAGAACGCCAGTCCGGAGCGGAACCACATGGATCCAGGAGCGGACATGACTCCAGGATCTGTTTGACTCCGGATCTACACACCTCTACTGTATGGTGAAATCGTCACTTCGAGCTACTGATAACTATCCACTCGTTGATCCGATTAGCATGAAATTTAATAGGTGTAGGTATATGAGTAGACAAGAACATACGTAGAGCGGAAACTCAGCTCAAGGTCGCCGCTACACGTTAAACAGAATACTCAGTCTATCTCAGTCGGCGACGGAGAGAGACAGACTGAGCCGGTCCGGGCGGAAGTTTCATTTAATAAAGAGTATTTGTATTGTATTATATAAATATTAAATATAAAATCTTTATTGACAAAGAAAATAACAATCAAATAATATAAAGAAATTAAACTAGTATTTACAATTGAAACAATTGAACTAACTGCAGACTGTTGCAAACAATCTACAGATAGCTCAACTGGTCCATATCAATACCAGTCGGAAGCGTCCCCAAGACGCTGGCTGCATTGCCCCGCTGTATGGCAATGCTAATGCGCTGCGCCAGATACTCACCAGCTCTCGGGTCACGCGTCGCTTCGACCAGGCGCTCAGATAATTAATTTATATAAATTGATTCATCAAAATATAACCTGATCACTCTGTAGATTCTATTCAGCGCGTACATGGCAACTCAATCCATAACACTGCGTGCCTCACGCTAAAGTGTTTGCGTATATTTCTTTCATTTAGGCATTTGTAACATGTATACAACATGTATACAGCTTAGGTCTTAATGTTAGCTTAGGTCAATAGTACATGCACCCTGTAGGGCACTGCAAAAGATTTTTTGTTTCCGCTCTACTATATATACATACATATGTTCTTGTCTATACTCATATATGGTGTAGGTAGGTACAGATGGGACATGTGAAATATGCTGGTAACTTAGTGACGCGAAATCAGTCGAGGGGCTTTTGAGACACGGGGTGAAATCAATCAATATCGTTTTACACCCATTTTTTAAAAGTGTCTCATCAGAATCTATTGGGTTAATAAACCATTAATAAAACGCACAATATTTTTATTCAATCGATAAGGGCGATAAAAATGCATTTAAATTTTACATTTTAAAATTTCGCGCGTAATTTGACGAAAACGCTAGACGCAGTGGGCGCCATTATTACTCTGTGGTCATGACGTCAGTTGTGTGTAAACAAATGCGCTGCCTGTATGTTTGATATTTGTTCAAAATCTAAAAATGAGTTATTACGAACCCGACTTCCATGGTAATATTTAAATAAAAATAACGTGTTTACGAAAATCATAAGTACAAAGCCTTAAGTACGCTGATGATACTATTCTGTTTACACAGCCGTATGACGTAATAACATGGCAGCTACTATTTCATAGTGTTAGAAAACAGATTAAAAGCACTGAAAACTTTGAACTGAATTTTAAAATTTATTTTGTTTCTCTAAGTACGTAAACTTATATTTTCCGACTGCTTTTTGCGTAAGCTATCTCAATAATATATTTAAAAAAAAAAGTCTCGGTTGGTGTAAAATACCCTATTAGATCATGTTTGGTCTCGTGTGAAAGGTATACTTGAATAAAGTTTAAAATAGTTCCTTCTTATTTTTTCCCAGTGTGTATACGAGTAGTTATTTAAATAATTTGAGTTTATTCTGTCACCCCGCGACCGTTATGGATAGTTGAAATAACATTCCGTCATTAAAATGGATTATTTATCTAGAATTCCAGAGAAATCGGCCATTATCAAACCGTAAGGAATCAAAGTCAAAGTTAATTTAATTCCATTTGTATGGAAATTCAATTCAAAATTTTTGAATCCCATTTCCATATAAAGGGAATTAAAATTACTTTGAATTAATTACATTTAATGTAATGAATTCCGTCATGTCAAATGTCAAACAAATACATAAATAAATAACTTTATGACGTCCATATTTAGCGATTTCAGTTTATTTTTTGTGAGGCTAGGTATTGGACGTTTATCGAAGGTAAATTTAGTTTTTAACCAACGAAAAAAGAGGAAAACAAAAGAGGCGGAGGCTGTTTAGCTGTATTTTTCTTTTTTTTATGTGCGTCTGTAGATTTCTCCGTCAATGAGAGCTTTTCAATGCAATCTTTAAAAAAAACAGTCACGCTTTTTATTTTGGAACTAGATGGCGCTGCACAAAAGTCAAGAGTAAATGTCAATTGTCATAAAATAAAAAACAACGAAACGGGTGCCATTTTTCAATTTTCATGTGGCAGATTTTTGACACTGAGTTTCATACAGCGCCATCTATCTTAGTCTATGGCAACCTCTTTTTTTTAAAGTTCTAATTTAAAACCCCTCATTATGGACCGTCTGTCCGACATTTGTCAATTCCCGCCTGAGACGTACCTAAATGTTTGTACGTTGTGCAGATATTTGTTGCGGACGCTCTGGGTGTTTTTTATGTATGGTAAAAAATATAGTTAAAAACTAAAACCCGACTACATAAAAGTCTTAAACAAGCGTTCACCTATTGTCCATACCATTTTCTTTTGATACTTAGGTAGTCGGAGGCACCCACCCCATATACCTAGGATACAATTAGAAACGAAGGCCTCCGACTACCTAAGTATCAAAAGAAAATGGTATGGACAATAGGTGAACGCTTGTTTAAGACTTTTATGTAGTCGGGTTTTAGTTTTTAACTATATTTTTTACCATACATATATCGATACAATATATTATGTATACTTATCAATACATTTTTTCATTTGCCCATCCCTAGATGACCCGTTGCCATGGTAACAAATAAACAAGAGGTCTCCATGGCAACGGGTGTGTCATCCTTCACTCATCATATCAAACTAAATTAGACTCGAACTGTAACTAGATGTCGTCTCTTGCAAAATTTTATCGCGCTATCGAAGTGTTCCAGGTGTAAATTAGACCCAGCTATCTGTTAAGACCCTCAATTTTGTCGGACACCATATAGCCTATAACCATCGGGGTAATGAGACGAATCAATCGATACCTCACTTGTTGAAATCGAAGTAGTAGTTTCAGCGCTACGTGGGAACAAAGAAATTGGCTACATACATACATAGGGTGCTAAAATCATAACCCTCCGGTAGTCGGGTTAAAACATCTATCTATAAATAACTAACTGCTGCCCGCGCTTTCGCCCGCGTTTTATCGGAATTAAAATAGCCTATTTGTTATTCCAGGTCTCAAACTATACCCATACCAAATTTCAGCCTAATCGGTTCAGTAGTTTTTGCGTGAAAGAGTAACAAATATCCATACATCCATCCATCTTTACAAACGTTGACATTTATAATATTAGTAGGATAAATAATCTGGTCGGTCCACACATAAATATGCTCGTGTGTGGTATCGTTGCAAAGGTCTTTGTTTGTACTTTTACGTTTTTCAAACTTTTGTGAGGTTTACGATTCTCAAAATATTAGCAAAAAGGTGTAAAAAAATATAGTTAAAAACTAAAACCCGACTACATAAAAGTCTTAAACAGGCGTTCACCTATTGTCCTTATCATTTTCTTTTGATACTTAGGTAGTCGGAGGCACCCACCCCATATACCTACGGTACAATTAGTAAAAGGCCTCCGACATATATCCATATATCCAACGTATAACCATCGGGCTATTAAGACGAATCATATGACACCTCATTTGTTGAAATCGGACCAGTAGTTTCAGCGCTACGTGGGAACATAAAAATTGGCTACATACATACATAGGGTGTCAAAATCATAACCCTCTCGTATTCGGGTAAAAACCATTAAGAAAAGACTTGAATGACAGTACAAAGTCTGTCGGGTCAGCTAGTAAATAATACAATACGTTACATAGATATTTTTTATTATACATAGAAAATACCCAGAACACCCGGAAAAAATATTTACAGATCGTAAAACATTTGTCCCATGGCGAGAATCAGCCCACCGCGCCATATCTATGTAATGTACTTAGGTATAACATTATTGTATTATGTATATCAGTTAAATATTAGGTCTAGTTTATCTACCCATAACACAAGCTGAGCTTAGCTAAGCACTAGATGATACTGAGTGAAGTGAGTGAATCGTTCACGTCCAGCATTATTTATTTATTTAAGTATTTTTAGGAAGTCCTAATGAAATGATGAAAATGTAAAAAACATAACAAATCATGTTTTTTTTTATTAATTTAACAATTGTTTAACAAGTGTTGTCAATATTTTTTGTTTATGTTCCCGAGATGAATTTAATTAAAAAGTCCCAAATTAATTCCGAGGGTATAATGTATTTTTGTCCCGCAAAACTTAACACAGTGTACATCTTAAAAACAGTCGATATAATAGTTTATTTATTTGGTCGAGAGCAAATATAAATTTTGTTATATTACAACAAAATTCCTCTTAGGTTTCTCTTTGTTAAGTGTCTAGTTAATGTATCGAGTTATAATTACTAGATGAGTTGATAAGTGAATGTGTTTTAATTGGTAAATAATTGTTATTCAGATAAAAATTATAAATTTTGTTGTCAGCATGCAAGGATTTTGCTTTCACATCCGAAGGAACTTAAATGTTAAAAAATTATCATTTATTGGAAAGATATATGTACTGTTTATCCTCCGAATAAAACAAAAAAATCCAATTAAAATTATCCATACTAAATAAATAACATATACAAAATATAAAAGCGAAAGTAGCTCCATCTCTCTGATATTCTATAATTATATCAACTGAATGGATTTTTATGAAATTTGGCATAGAGTTAAACAATATCCTGGAGACGGAAATAGGCTACTTAAAAAGCACGTGGAAGCCGGGGGCAGAATCTGGTGTTTTCATAATTACGTGTTTTCCACTCAAAAATTGCCTGGAAGAGGCTGCGTCTAAGCGTTAAGGCCGCCGCTTGTTCTTGTCTTATGTAATGTCTCTTTGTAACGTTGTTTTTCGGATATTAAATTTTTGTATTGTATTGTTTTTCATTGCCACCAGATCATGAGCAGCGTGTTCCAAGACTCTACCCGCCAGGAATCCCTTACGAGGGAGAATATGGAGAAATGGGTAGAAGCTCAGAAGAGAGGGGAGAGGATTGATATCGATGTTTACGGAAAACCCACGGAAAAGCAGCTTCAGGAGCTGGAGAATGTTCGGAGTCTGAGCAAGGAACTGCAAGATAACTTGGAGGTATCACACTAATATTGTAGTATTGAGACCCTGCAGATGCGCCTCGGGTCTCAGATGACACATACGGTAGAAATCAGGCACTTTCACGCCTCGGTAAACAATGTACTATTCTTCGAATCACGTACAGCGTTCATCGATGTTAAGTTTATAGTCTACTAGCTGCTGCCCGCGCCTTCGGCCGTGTTTTATCGGATAAAAAATAGCATATATGTTATTCCAGGTCCCAAACTATATAAGGCTGAAATTTCCCACTCCATGGAATGTTTTATTCCGTTAAAACGCGGGCGAAGGCACGGGCAGCAGTTAGTATTTAATAAAAACTTATTTAAAAACAAGCTTTAAATATCTTCTAGGACCAAATGCTTGGGAAGACAAATTCAACGAACCCAAACTCGACGTCGTAAATCGTTTCATTTAGGAGTTCCTATGGCCACCTTCGATCTTCATCACTTGATGGTACCTACCATGACATTGCATTGTCACAGAATTTACAAACATAAGTATGCCCAGCTCAATCAGTTGAGGATAACTGTTATAAAATTCAGTTGCAAGACACAAACTAACAGGGCAAGTAGAATAATAACTTTTAAAAAAATGTCTCCACAGTTTGTCCTTTCGGATATAATATTAAAGACAGAGATAGGAACCTAAACTAAATTAAATAAGGTACCTACCTACTAAGAATGTTGAGCCCGCATATTTGTTACTCAGAAAAATTGCAAGCTCAGTTTTATAATAGCCTCGCACGTGATTATAAAATAACAACATGCACTATTTCTAAACTTTATATAAAATAATAATATTAACTAGAAATATATTTCATATTTTCTC